>OY284468.1:16482183-17029612 GCA_958336335.1 Dilophus febrilis | reverse complement strand
GAATGTTGTTTCCATTTTTTTTATTAAATTATAATTAGGCTTACCACATAGAGATGGTGCATCAAAATTTCATACATTAAAATTGTAAACTATTATTAGTTTATTTATATACATAAACCGAAAGTGTATGTGGTTCAATACGAATAAAATGTAAAATAACAAGTTTAAAAACATCGAACCGTTCCATGCTGTTCATTCAATTTGAATCGAAATGCGCAATTTGAGTCGGTATGTAGGCGATGTGTTGAAAAGGAGAATGTTTTAGTTAATTTTTGTTCTGGCATTTATATTTATATTAATTTATGTTTCTTGGCACAGGGGTATTTTTTTTATTAGTTTTATTATTAATAATTTTATTTGTGATTATTATTATTATTTAAATCAATATGCCATTCGGTAGTCAAATATGTTACTGATAAAGTAATTTAACTAACTCGATATGAAGTGCAAATAAGTGTATGATGTGTTAGGAAGATGAAAGTATTACCGAAAATTCACCGATTCTCCAAAAACCGTAATCTATTGCTTACGCAATTTTATCTGCTTTAAATGGATGATATTAACATTAAGGTAAATTATTGATACATTCTTATAAATATATATATTATTAGGTTTTTATGGTGTTATGGAAATATTCCTTATATCAGATTGCGCGGTTTCGTTATGATTATATTTACTGTTATTTTACCATTTTTTCAACATCGAAGAATTATTGTTTAGGGTATAAGTAGGTTATTTTCTATTTTTTCACAACTTTATAACTTTACTAAAAAATCGTATTTGTGAAAATTTGTTCTTGTAAGAAACATTATTAAACGTTGGCACATGAATGCATATAGGTTGTACAGAACTTTTTGATAGCATCAAAGTTAAAGTAAAAGTTTACGCTGAGCCTGATGTCCAGTATGTCGTCCATTAACGAACCGAAACCAATTTTAATATATGGGACTTCTTTTCTAAAGCATTTCAATGACAATATGGTGACAATATATTTATATATTTATAGAAATCGGTTCTGTCAGAAGAGCTCTAACAAAGAGGATGGTACAAAGTGACCTATAATGATAATCCTACTGTAGTATAATAGCAATCCTTTGCGTTCTAGATATACAATTTTTATATAGTTTATTAAACTAAATAATAAAATACATACACTGACAGTATAAAAAAATTACATTAATTTTCCTTTATATTTACAAACAAATATATTTTTAATTTTTATTTAAAAGTATCTTAAATTCAAATTTAAATCTTAAAAAAAAATAAAGATATAGGTTTTATATTCTATAATAAAACTCCATATGGATTTTTACTTAATCACGCTTAAAACATAGATAGGATAAAAAAGAAATGTATTTACAAAATATATATGAGTCTTTTTCTATTACCATAATTATCCTATAATTATCCTATAAAACGATAAACTTAAAATATTAATTTCTTGTAATGTATTAATCATAAACGATCAGATTTAACTAAAATATATAAGTACACATTTAAATTAATCTCTTGGTATAATCTTCACTTGTAAACCATCTTTAGGTCTTAAAATTAATTCACCTAATAATGTTAAATCTTCACGACGATCAACCGATACAATTCGATATTTTCGTAGTACAGTTGATATTACCGATTTTTCCTCTAATATTGCAAATTTTTGTCCAATGCAATTTCTTGGACCGGCACTAAATGGTATATACGCGTACGGATGACGACCATAACAATTTTCCGGTAGAAAATGATCTGGATTAAATTGTTCCGGTTTTGGAAATACTTTAGGATCACGATGTAATTGATATGTTACAATCATTGCTGTTGTACCAGCTGGTAATGTGTATTGTCCTGTAATACGATGTTATGAAAAATCAAAAATTTTGATTATTTATTCATTATATAATTTAATTTATTGTATAACTATATATTTTGGAAATTTATGTAATTACCTATATTAACATCTTCATTTATTTGTCTGGCAATTAACGGGACACTTGGATATAATCTTAATGCTTCTTTTATAACGCATTCTAAATATTTCATATCCATTAATTCTTTCATGGTGGCCGGACGTGTTCGATCACCATCGAGTATATCATCGATTTCTTGTAATACACGATCTTGTATTTCTGGATGTGAACCCAATAGAAATAATGACCATGATATGGCCGCGGATGTTGTATCATGACCCTAAAAAATTTCAATGTAATAATAATTAAATGATAAATGAAAAAAGTTATAAATCCTGGTAAATGCGATAATATAGGGATATAGGCGAAACAATTACAGGAAACACCTCTCAGTCAACCGAATTCCGAATTGAAGAATTAACTAACTATAAATTTAATTAATAAATTACCCAAAATCATAGTTATTCCGTTGTGTTTAATTGATGAACATGTTCGGATGTTTTATTAAACATTTTTTTTATGGAATTAATATATATAGAATTAGGTTCGATAATGAGATAAAATAAATTAATTGTTTTTACGTTCGTATCATGATTTTATCTAATTAGGTTCTAATCGTTCGTTTTGACTAAAGTATGAGCCATTGTTTTCCATACTCCGTTGCCATTAAGAAGGTAATTGCATTATAATTTAACCATAAAAGTCATTTTTCAGTTTTTCACAAACTTCTCTTGAACCCATGTTTACAACACCAAAAATGTTTGTCATGACATTGTATAGATTATAATCGCTTTGCTACATATCGGAGGATTATAACGTGGATGCAACGTAGTCTTTCGGAGCTTTTCTGATTGGTCATCATAGACGTGTGAGTTCTGTATTTGTTCTAGTTGAACACGGCACCGCTACATTTGGTCGATTCTGACCGTTTATGTTAATGTCTTGTAAATAGCTGGGATGCCACCAAACACACCGCTAACTAATTCTGACTGGAAATCCGGGTATGCGGCGACCGTATGCGGCGACCGTATGCGGTCTTCGCCAGCTTTCGGCTACGATTCTTATCTTACATTGCCAGTCACCATGCGCTTCACGAATTATAAATTTATCATAAATAGGGTACATAGCGATTTTTTGCATTACCTCGCAGCACCCAAAAAAATGAGATTGAAAACAGTCTTATGTTTGAATGATTTAAAATCGATCTTCAAATCCTGGACGAAATCCTTGATTTGCCAGTGTATTTTTGAAATTGAAATTATCGCAGACCAAAATTTGCTTCATTGAATGATACGCAATATCGCAAAACATATTCAAATATACTTGAATACATTATTTTGAATACATATATTCAAAATTGTATTCGATTAACTAGCATTTTGGACTTTATCGAAGAAAAATGAAAAAAAATATATCGTATTTTTCTTTGTTTATCTCAATTTTTGATACGCTACAGCTCAAACTGAATCGATAAATACCTCGATCAAAGTATGATACGATAAGCCACATAACTCAAAGATAATTAATCTTAACCTAATGTAATACTTGAATAATATAGTTTAGTAAATTCGAACGAACTTTCGAAAAGTCATAGATTCAAAAATAAAAAGTCGAAATATACATCATAAAATGATCTGTTAAACTTACTTCAAACATAAATGTGTCTACTTCTTCTCGTATATCTTCATTCGATAATACTTCTCCATCACGTGATGCTTCAATTAATAAATCTAAAAATGCTAAACGTTTTTTCTTTCCAAATACCACCTCATCATCATAATGATTATTTCTTTGTACTATATATTTTTTCTGAATATTTTGATTAAAATTATTATCACCAACATAGTTATATTTAATATTATTATTATTGCTATTATTATTATTATTATCATTATTACTATCACTATCACGATCACTATTATTATTATTATCGTAATTATTTTTATAATTACTATTACTATTAGTATTATTGTTGTCATTATTATTATCATAATGGTTATTATAATTGTTATTACCATTATTATTTGGATTATTATTATTATTAGGATTTTTATTTATATCGATATTGTTATTATTTTGATCGATCATACCATCAATATGATTATTATTTAAATCCATTTTTAATTTTTTAATTTCTGCTTTACGTTCACGTATAACACGATATGAAAAATCATGTAAGATTTTTAATGCAATTTGATGTTGTTTATAGTAATTGGTACATTTAAATATAAAATCATATTGTAACCATAATTTTGATTGACGATTTAAAATAATTTCTCCAATACTGCAAAAAAAAAAAAAAAACAAAATAGTAAAATATTTGAATAAATAAAAAGAAAAAATAATTTATTATAATTAATAATAATTAATAACTATTCTATATATAAAAAATTAACTAAAACATTTAAAAAGAGAATAATAAGAAATGAAGATTTTTTTTATTGTATAATATTTGCATATTTCATAAATTCAAATTGGTATTTTGAAAGAGTTTTTTGCCGGTGTTGTATATAATTTGGATATGCAAATTTTAAATCTTATTTATGACCTTCTCAAAACTATCACACACAATAATTTTATTGTAAAAATTTGCCATAACATAAATGAATGATTCACATTTATTGCGTATTTGTTTTATATCATTAAAAAACAATTTAAGAAATAGGACAAAATTAAAAATCTTATAATAATGAAAAATAAAATTCGAACTGGACACTTGAAAGATTTTATTTTAAAATATTATATTATTGTTAAACTTACTCATAAACAGCTTTAACATACTCAGAATCACTATCCTCTTGTGCGTATACACTTCTACCCATTGCCGTTTCTATATGGAATTTATATAGAGAATTATTATAAAAATTGATAGGATAATTAAAAATCATTTGAGGCAAAAAACACCCCCAATAATAATAAAATTTTGTATATTTTACCACAAATAATATCCAATGTACAATTTGTAATATATGGAAATATATTAAATGAATTTTTTCCAACTTCTTTTTCGATTTTTCGTACCAAAATATCACTTTGCTCTTGAAACACATCAATAAAATCTTCTAATATTTTAAAATGAAATGCTGGCGTTAAAATCTAAATAAAACAAAAAATATTAATTAATTTAATATTTTATTAATCCAATAACATTAAAATTTTAATATCTATTGATTTTATACCTTTCGTCGTGAATGCCATTTTTGTCCAAAACTTGTTAATAAACCGGTGCCTAACCATGGCCGAAGAAAATTATAATCTCTACTTTTATCAATATGTTTTGGACTACCCAAAATAATCTGTAAATATAAATAAATATTTATTAATTATTTTTTTCATAATGTTTTCAATGCTTTTGATATATATTTTTTAATTATTTGATTTGAATTTGGAAAGAGCGAAAAGTCTCTTCTGTTTATATAAAAAATCAAATTTCAAAATTTGACTTTCATGAAATTTTCTATATTATCAAAGATACTATAATAATATAAAAGAAAGAAATTATAAAAGAAATATTTTATTTTTTAGATTTAAATTTTGATTATTTGTTTGATAAGAAAGTTCTCGTTATACGATCGATAGAAAAGTTTAAATGTATTTGTACTTATCGTATTTTTTTGAACAGAATTCCTTGAACATTAACTACATAAACATTCTGGACCAGACCAACACTCCAGACTTGGTCCGTTCTTACTCGGTAAAATTTTGAATGTTTTAATTATCACATTTTAGACTTTTATTCCTAAATGGAAAAGTAAATTGCTATATTCTCATAAATGTTAAAGTAACATTTTATTTTTTTCGTAAATGTAAAATGCTTTTTCTATAATTTTTCGAAATAGAAAAAAAATGTACGAATGTACGAAAAAATGTTGGTTGCATTTTTGGTTAGGTTTCAGGCTTATAAAAACTATGAACCCGAACCCGTTTGCTTTTGCGTGCGATTTCAGTCCCGGGTTCTAGGTCGTAATTAGACGATTTGCTTCATAAATGTCTTGAGCCATGTTCTTTTCGATGTTGTTTTAAATATTAATATACGTATCTTCACACTCAAGTAATGCTTTTTATGAAATGCCGACGGCAGACGACGGCAAATGTCAAATTGAAAATACATGCATTTCAATGTAGGTGCTTTTTATGAATATTGGACGGCGGACATTGATATTTTTTCTTCTATTGACGTCGGCTGACCGTCGTCCAAACTTCATTTTTCATTTTATTTACATTTTATTTAATTTTTATGATTTAATTTCATAATAATAAAATATCCAGTTAATTTACAAACTAATAAAAAGTGGAATTATTTAACAGCAATTGGTATGTATTATTAAATTTGGGTTTTTTTATCCAGGCAAAATAAATTTCAGAAAAACCACATTTTTTTTATATATCACATATATCATATTTGTGATAATAAAATATTTTCATAGAAATCGAGGCTTCAGCGGAATGACGTCGCACGTGATAATGCAATGCATGTTTCAATGCGATGTTATAGGCATAGCAATTTGCCGGGCAACTTGATAACCACTGAAGTAATGCTTTTTATGAAATGCCGACGGCAGACGACGGCAAATGTCAAATTGAAAATACATGCATTTCAATGTAGGTGCTTTTTATGAATATTGGACGGCGGACATGTCGACGGCTGACGGGGGACATTGATATTTTTTCTTCTATTCTATTTTATTCTATTGCCGACCGTCGTCCAAACTTCATTTTTCATTTTATTTACATTTTATTTAATTTTTATGATTTAATTTCATAATAATAAAATATCCAGTTAATTTACAAACTAATAAAAAATGAAATTATTTAACAGCAATTGGTATGTATTATTAAATTTCGTTTTTTTTATCCAGGCAAAATAAATTTCAGAAAAAGCACATTTTTTTTATATATCACATATATCACATATGTGATATATATCATTTTTTCATAGAAATCGAGGCTTGAGCGATTAAATGATTTTGCCTATTATATATCTGCAGTTTATGACGCAATGTTCTAGAAAAACGCGATCAGAAATATGTTCGTCAAAAACCGTGTGCTAGAATAAATATTCCGTGTATGAAACAGAATTCTGAATCACACCCTATAACATAACTCTGACAGAGCGATATAAATAATTATAAGATGTAAATATATAGATTTTCCATTATATAGAAAACAACGAAGATATACTGATAAAAATAATAAAGGTTATTAGATTTTTAGAAAGGATTGACATTTGGATTTTCACTAATTTTAGAATTAATAAATGATGAATTGGCATTTATAAATTTGAACAACTTTATAATAAAATATCCAATTTCATTATACAGGTTATTTTATTTTTAACGCATAAAATTAAACCCTTATGTTATTCCTATTGCTTGAATGGTACCATTTTAAACATTGCTGACAAAGCTCTTGATCTGGGTATTTACTTGGATTGTAAATTGACGTTTAAACCCCACATCGATTATGTGGTTAATAAGGCAAATTCAGCACTTGGATTTATTATTCGTATGGGTGCTGAATTCTCTAACCCCTGGTGTCTCCGAACCTTATTTTATTCATTTGTTCGATCAACCTTGGAATATGCCTGTCCAATTTGGTCGCCTTATTATTGTAATGCTAAAAATAGACTTGAATCTATTCAAAGAAGATTTATTAGATTTGCACTACGATCTATTCCTTGGTCTGATACATTGGAATTTAAAGTAAAATTTTATAGTGTCACATTTTAATATTATACTATATTGATTCGGTAATATAATGATTATGTTAGGTTTCGTTATATACCATAAATGCTTTTTTGTTTTAACTATATTTATTTATAACGATATATTGTATTATATTGATATTTTATTTTTATTTTATACTTTTGACATATATGATTTTCCAACGTTTGCACTATCAACTGCGGTTGTTATTTTATGGATGATTGATATTTTACGGCGATGTCCGTACTCTTAATTTTAAATTTTCTTTCTTTTTAAGTTTATTTTTAATATCATCTTGGGTCTGTTTTGACGATACGACAACCTATTTGATAATGTTAACGGTGGCTTACATTCATATTTAATTGTTGATCATTATGGTCATTATACGTATTTATTGAATGTTATTTATGTATAAATTTAATATAATATATTTAATATATGTATTTATTATATTTTTGTATTAAATATTTATGTATATGCATTAGCAATTAATGCTACTTTATTAAATACATAAATAAATAAATAAATAAATAAATAAATAAATTAAAATATACGGCCACGATTTTATATTAAAAATCTAATTCAAAATTAAAATTAAGTCAAAATCCAATCAACATTTCTCTAAATGACATTTTTTTATATACAAAATTTATTCGTACAAATTTTGCAAATCATCATAAAAGTAACGTAAATCATTTAATTTAGCATTTTATTTAAAAATACGGAAATTATTTAAGAATTATTCAAAAACAAGCAAATAAATCATGGTTGGTCATTCTTCGATGGTTTCTTTAACTTATTAAAACAAATTACATTTTTCAACTTTCAAATTGGCAAAATACAATATCGTTTTTTTTTTTTTGCGAGAATCATATACTGGATGAAATATTATTATAAATTTAAATATATTAATTTGCAAATTTTAATTTAAACTTATTTAAAAATTTAAATTAACCAAACACTTTATAAAAGATATGGGCTTGTCGCCATAATAAAAACATTTATTATTGTATGTAATTATATCGATACGTAAATATTTATTTTTATTGATTAACATTTTTATTATACTAAATACGAATATAAGAAAAAAACAAGTTTTTTTGCAAATAATCGCTAAAAATATATTAATTTGCATATACGCAGAAAGGAAAATTTTTATACTGTATAGAATAAAACAAAATAACATCATTTTTTTTATGTTTGACAATAACTTTAAAACAAAAAAGGTTTTCGCAGTTAAGAACATTTAAAAAAGAATGAATTTTTAAGAGAATATTATTTATTGAAAAAAATAACACATTTAAAATATACCTCAACTTTTGATGCATCCGATATAAAAACATAAGGCAATGAACCCATCCATGCTCGACTGATTCCAAAACGTCGACCCCATAAAAATCTGGTTCCTGTGATACGTGCAAATAATTCTGTAAATAAAATTAATATATGTATATTAATAAAAAAATTACCATTTATTTTATAGCATTTTCGGAATAAATTATGAGAAGATTTTGTTGCTTTTTTAAATCTTATATTTTATTTTAAAATATATACGGAATACGGATAATTAATTTGCGTTGTTTATCATCAATATAAAAATAAAATAAAATGCGATCTAAATCAATTTCCATTCATAAATTTTGCAATATCCAATACATTTTGTATAAGGTAGAAAACTATACAAAATAAAAATCTACCTGTAATTTTATTGATATAATATATGTTTAAAGCTCGTGTATTATAACTTGAATAGATTAAAAAGTTGTTAATTTCTATATACATTCAATTTTAAAGCGTAATCAAAATACAATAAATCATTTGTCCGGTTTTTTTTGTTGATTTTTAATAAAATAACCAAAAATTTAGAATAATAAAAATAAACAAATACATTATTTTTGGCAAAATTTCCACATAAATAACATTTATAATTTTATTGAATATATGATATATACAAAAACGTCACGAGCAACTATTCATTCCATTCTCATATTTTATATAGAATGAATGGTTCTTTGATATATGAATCAGAACTTCTATATATGCGCCAAATATACTATATAATTACGATAATTTATTGGTTGTTTAAAGTAGAATCTGTTTTATTCAGATGTTATATGTTTAAAGATAATATTTCAAATCTTTTTCATTACTTTTGAATTTAAATTACCGTGTAAAAAATAACTAAAGTTAGATATGTACTTTTATAAATGAATACAAAATATTATTGTTAAAATTTATTCTATCTCTCATATGTAACTTATCATATGTGATATTAAAATCTATAATTATACGAACTATGCGATATAAATATTTCCTAAATAAGAATCAAATCAAACTAATAAATCAAAAATATTATGTGGAAAATGATATATATATATTGTTTATATTTGCAAATATTTGTTTCTATTTTTTCGCTAATTATTTATTTTAATGCTTGGTGATATTCATAAATAAAAAAAGTAGTACAATAATACCATATACGTTAACATAAATATTTAAATAATCCAAAAATACAACAAAAAAACCATAAAAACCAGTGTTTTGTTTTACATATTTATATTGATTAATTATATATTATTATTTGTTTGTCATCGTCGTATTATACGCGGGTTATTATCAGTAAAGATGAGATATGACAAAAGTGTCTTCTTTGTGTTCAAATTCAAAATTGTTTTTCGTCTTTAAAAATATAATATATGAAGTTTAGGCATTTGTCTATGGTTCCAAGATCTTATTATTATATGTATCAAGAAAATTTTGTTTATTGGGTGTATAGACAAATATGAAGCAATGAACAAACTCTTTATGAATTTATTTGAGTATCTGTGGTACGTGTGTCGTTGAGACCCAAGACCAAAATTGCAAAACATGAAATGATTGTCTATTTTCATAGTAGCTTAGTAGCTATGTATTTTTCTAGAAGATAATCGAGTTTAAGGATTATAGTGAAATTGTTCAAGTAAATCGGGAACTCCGTGACTCCGTCTAAACGTTCATATAAACCTTAAAGCTCGCTAATTATGTGACTTATGTTATTTAAACGAAAAAATTACAGAGCAAGACAATTATATGCAGATCGGGGAACTAGGTCGTAAATTACGGTGGAAATTGCACGAAGGGTGTACGGTATTTCGCTTTAATATATGATACCTTTTTTGTTAAGATTATCAATATTTGGTTACTTCTCTCGTGGATAATTTGACTTTCAGATAATTCCTGATGTTTATGCTAATAATAAATTATTGTAGGCTGTGGACCATTTATACGAGTCGAACCGCACAGCGTTTGGAGTGTTAACTCTATGGTTTTACAAGAAATGAATAAAGAAAATTTTTTTAAATTGCATTTTTCCTGCATTTTTTACTATACTTTTAAAATTACAATATACAGATCATTAAGAAAACTCTTTATAATATCCTTAACTCTTATACATATAATCTATATCTTTGTTCAAAAATTTTTTCATCTTATTATGCTTTCAAATCTATATGTTTTTGAATCAATAGTGTGTTTTTTTTTAAATTGAATTAACTTTTATTTGTATTAACATTTCAAAATATCATATAATAATTTGATGTGAATGTGCTTTATTTTATTTGTATATCGCAATAATATAGTTTAATAATTTTATATTTTCAATAATAATGAATTATGACGTTTTGCATATATAGATAAAGTATACACAAAAATAAAAATTAATAAAAGATTAATAAAAAAAAATCGTCATTTAACATTATATATGCGATTACATATACGGACGACGTGACATTGAAAAAACATGTTATGCGAGTTTTATATGATTTTACATTTAATATACATTTAATAAGATTATAATTTTTAGCAAAAATAGATGGGTATTTATAAATATATAATAATATTGGTTTTAAATTAACATAATTTTGTATGTTAACGTATGAAAATCAGTTATTTTTGCATGCATACCCAGCATAAAAAAGATATACAAATACAAGGAAAATAATCGTCATATTTGTATATATGTACATTGGTTTCTATGCAAATGAATCGGAAAATAAATAAATATTTGTTTAATTTGTATATCGGTATTCACATTAAATTATTTCATCATGTTATCAATAAATAACTATTCTAAATGATTGTATTCATGTGTTTTTAATGACCTAATTTCCAAACATTATATTATGACTTGGGAACAATATAATCAATTTAATTACTTCTGTAAATATTTTTGTAAACCATACAAGAATTTACTGTAAACTTTATCGATATATAAAATTATTATAATCTTTAAATGTTTTCTATGTAATCTGGAAAATCTCATTCAGTATATATTCGAATATAAATTAACTTGATTACTTTATGGACGATTTGATTATATATACCTTGTATTTTTGCCAGTATATTTTTTGTTTATAATTGTTGGGCATAGCAGCCATAATAGATAACATTCAATATTGTTAGCTTTTTTTTAAATATATATAAAAAACTTATTTAATTATATTAAATCAATACATAAACATATTTATTTTATTTATTATATATAGAAATGGCAAACCTAAAAATGTATGCAAAATGCAAATTATCATTTATATAAATTTGCAATAAATTAATATTTTTAATCTTAAATTATTTGTAAATATATAGAACATATTTAGTTTAATGAAAGAAAATTATACCGAAAATATAATATGAAATACATATAATACATACAAAAAATATGAATACCGAATTCATCAAAGACTACCGAACCTAATAAATTAAATTCTAATATATATATTTATAAACATTTGATATATTACACATGAAAAATAATATTATTCAATCGGCATCTAATATAATAATAATAAAAAACATATATGAATGATATTATATATAATATATATAGACCGATATAAATATACGTATTAAATTCGATTAATCATCACTGTTTATAATATCTCGATATATTTATTACTATATACCTTTATAATTTTAAATATAATCAATTATTTATTAATATAATGCATATTAAAGATATAAAATAGTAAATATTAGTTATATTTTTGTATACTTGGATATTATAACATTTATACCAATAATATTCATAGATATACATTATTCAAACATTATTCATGTTAATAACTCATAATAAATAAATAAATAATTAGTAATTTCATCAATTTAGTATTGGAAGAATTTTACTGCTATTTCATATACGGATACAAATTCAATATATCCCTTTAAATTATAGTTATGTCTTGTCCAAGAACCTTTAATTTGATTATCATTCACATGTATTTAATTTAAACCATTTAATCCTCGCAATTATCTCTTTTAAATTAAACGACGAATAGGAATGAACGCGTTTACAAAAGCTTCATATGATTGTTAGAAATAGCTTCATATGATTCATATGATTGTTAGAAATATAGCTTATATCATCACCCCTTCTAATAACCTATATTCATATCATATAAAAGATATCCTTTTTATATTCCATTTTTTGTCATTATTCAAAAACTTGATTCTTTATTTCCTTTGATTATCATTTAAATTATATCATGTTTAGCTCTTAACTCATTAATTTGAATAATCAATTGAACTCACTGTAATTTAAAACAAAAATACTTTGCTGATTGGTGCATTTTTTGTATAGTTTACTAAATGTTAGAAATGAATCTTTCATATACATTGAAAAATTCAAGAAACTGTATGTTATGACCTAGCCGTATGTTATGACCGGGTAAAAGGGTTTTATAGGACTGTCTACAAGTTACCTCATTACCTGCACATTTTCCTCTGCCCTCTTGCTTTTTATGCAAGGCGTAAGCCTACTTGCATGTAGGTTTAATTGGTTATAGTTTTTCCATTTGGAATACCCTATTAAATTTTTAAGACGATTGGTTATCGCCCTGTCAAGGCATCGCACTCCGAAATTGATAAATAAAAAAAATTTAAATATAGATTCGCTAGAAATGTTAGATTTCTCTCATAATCCGAAGAGTTTGTATTGAAACAGATGGAAACAAAGGCTCAGAAAAGAGTGCCGGGAAGATAATTTTTCGCATGTGTTATACCCTAAAGCTATATCCTAATATTTGAAATATATAAATATAAAACTCTATGAGGTACACGTCGAGAAGCAAAATAGTCTGACAATTCGGAAAATGGGCAAGGGAGTGTGTAGAAGAAGCGTTCGAAGGGATTCAATCTTCGAACAGAATGAGTTCTTATATTTTTAAAAACTTTTTATATCCTGTATATCCTCATTGTATTATATCCTCATTGCATTACTTATACAGGGTGCCAACCCGAAACAGGCAGGTTCTACACCTCATTTCCAATCAAAAAATGTATGTCTACCCCATGTCTATCTGCCTTGGTTTTCGAGCTAGCCCGAAAAAAACGATTTCGTTGAAGTTCAAGGTAGTACGTAGATGTTATTTACCATATCTCAGCAACCACTTATCGGAATCCAATAATTATAACCATGTTGGAAAGGTATTTTAACTATCTATAACTCTTTTGAATAACACAAACATCGGCGACAACCCGTTTTCATGCTATATCTGGTCAAACACAAGAAATTTCAACGGCCTCAAATATTTTTGTTATTTTGCAAGCTGAGAACTATAGAACTTTTATGTTTATCAGCTGTCGGTTTTTAGAAAAATTTCTTTGATGTTTTAGCTTTAATTTGATGTACAAACTTTTAAGCTAGGTCAACTCGTCTTAGAGATATGACGAAAATAATATTGAAATATGACGAAAATAATGCAAATTTTTCAAAAATTTAAAACATATTAGGTTATCGAAAAAGTATTGATAATTTTTATAAATAGATGTCATTATAATTGAATATTTCAAGTAGTACTAATCTTATCAGGTAACACTAACATATGTTCGAAAGATGACATTTCGTAGATAAAAAAAAAAAAAAAAAATTAAATTTGTTTAGTCATTTAAAAGTTGTAGTGCATTAAAGATGAGCGAAATTAGTGAAAAAATTCGATACATTTTACAATTTTATTATGAAAAGGGTGAAAATGCAAGGCAGGCACATGAACAAATTTGTGCAGTTTACGGTGAAGGAACTTTATCAAAATTAACAGCCTATAGATGGTTTGCTCGATTTCGTTCCGGTAATTTTGATGTCAAAGATGCACCTCGTTCTGGTCGACCAATCACTGAAAAAGTCGATGAAATCATATCAAAAATTGAAGAAAATCGACACGTAAGCAGTCATGATATCGCTAAAGAACTAAACATCCATCACCAAACAGTTTTAAACCATTTGACAAAGGCTGGATACAAGAAAAAGCTCGATGTTTGGGTACCACATGAATTAACACAAAACAATTTATTGAACCGAATTTCCATTTGCGAAATGCTGTTTAAAAGGAACGAAATCGAATCATTTTTAAAGCGAATGATTACAGGTGATGAAAAATGGATCACATACGATAATAATGTACGAAAAAGATCGTGGTCCAAGAAGGGTGAAGCTCCTAAAACAGTAGCAAAACCTGGATTAACACCAAGAAAGGTAATGCTGTCTGTTTGGTGGGATTGGAAAGGAATCGTTCATTATGAATTACTAGCACCCGGTCGAACCATTGATTCCGATCTCTATTGTCAACAATTAACAAGATTGAAGCACGAGATTAAAAAAAACGTCCAGAATTAATCAATCGAAGGGGTGTTGTGTTCCATCATGACAACGCCAGACCACACACATCTTTGATGACTCGGCAGAAACTGAGAGAGTTTGGATGGGAAGTTTTAATGCATCCACCATATAGCCCGGAACTTGCATCTTCAGATTATCATTTGTTCCGGTCTCTGCAGAACTCCCTTAATGGTTTAAAATTAAATTCCACAGAGGACTGCAAAATGCGCTTGGATCAGTTTTTTGCCCAGAAAACACAGAAGTTCTACAGTGATGGGATAATGTCTTTACCAGAAAAATGGCAAAGGGTCATCGATCAAAACGGCGCATATTTGGTTTAATAAAGTTCATTTGAAATATATAAAAAAATCGTTTGAATTTTTTAAAAAAAATTACCAATACTTTTTAGACAACCCAATATTTATTAAATTAAATTTAAATTTTTACTACAAAAATTGTTCAGAATGGGGTCCATTATATGATTGACATATTCGACACCGTTTAAATACTACCCTAGTAGCCGATCGAATTTGATTCGGATTATTTTTAAAACTTCAAACGCATTATTAATGCCATTCATTAAATCTTCCCTGGTATGAACTGGTGTTTTATAAACCATGTCTTTACAAACCCCCCATAGATAAAAATCTAATGGTGTGAGGTCTGGCGAACGTGGTGGCAATTTAATGGGCCATTTCTTCCAATCCATCTTTGACCGAATGTGTCATTTAAGTGTTCTCTTACACTTCGTGCAAAATGTGGGGGTGCACCGTCATGTTGAAAATGAATGAATCGCAAATCAGCTAAATTAACATCATCGAGTAAATCGAATAACCTATTTTGCAAAAAAACTAAATATGAATCTGAATCCAGCCGCCCAGGTAGAAATTATGGACCAATTAATTGATTTCCAATCTTTCCTGCCCATACATTGACTGCTATTCGTTCCTGAAATGCGTGTTGCCGAACTGAATGCCGGTTTTCCTTTAACCAATGATGATTATTTTTAGTATTAAATATCCCTTCACGTGTGAACATTGCTTCATCCGTATATAAAATTTGATTTAATATCCTGGGATCTTGTTCATAACAACGAATCACCCAATCACAAAAAGTTATTCGGGGGACGTAGTTTATTTCTTTAAGTGCTTGAATTTTTTGCAAATGATAAGGATGTAAACCAGCAGCCTTCATTGCACGCCAAGCATAGTTTTTACTTACACCAATTTGGATGGCTGCTTTTAAAATTTATTTTTTACTGTTTTTTACCGTTTCAAACTTCCGAATTATTCTTTATAAAACAAACTTAATTTTCTAATGAATATTAAACGTAAAACAATGTAACATACAAATGCCGAAGAGATGTAGCACAAAAAACAAAAGAATTGAATGAATTTATGACGGTAATAGATTTAACTGTTTTTATTTCTAAGTAACCATTAAATTACTTGCAATCCCTTGAAGTTATGTTACCTAGATAACGCGATAACAACAGAACATTGAACTTTGCAATGTAATAAATGTGTTTCAAATTTTTGAAAAATTTTCATTATTTTCGTCATATTTCAATATTATTTTCGTTATATCTCTAGAACGCGTTGACATATTTTAAAAGTTTGTACATCAAATTAAAGCTAAATCATCAAAGAAGTTTTCCTAAAAACCGACCACTAATAAACCTAAAAGTCCTATAGTTCTCAGCTTGCAAAATAACAAAAATATTTGAGGCCGTTGAAATTTCTTGTGTTTGACCAGATATAGCATGAAAACGGGTTGTCGCCGATGTTTGTGTTATTAGAAACAGTTAAAGATAGTTAACATACCTTTCCAACATGGTTATAATTATTGGATTCCGATAAGTGGTTGCTGAGATATGGTAAATAACAACTACGTACTACCTTGAACTTCAACGAAATCGTTTTTTCGGGCTAGCTCGAAAACCAAGGCAGATAGAAATGGGGTCGCCATACAATTTTTGATTGGAAATGAGGTGTAGAACCTGCCTGTTTCGGGTTGGCACCCTGTACTGGGACACCCTGTATATTACCGTAAATTTTTATATCCTCATTGTATATCCTCATTGTATTACTTATATATTACCATAAATTACAATGCCATCTACTGTTTTTTTTATCAATCTCCAAGCAGAAACGTCTTCTGATGAAATTGCTAATAAACCTAAAAATATTGGGCTAAAATTATATCTTTTTTTTTATAGTATATTCTTTTTCAATTTTGAAATCTGTTGTGAGTTCCTCATTAACTTTTTTTTAGTTAAACTAATCTATTCTATTCTATTAATGAGTTCAATCGTGAAATTATTGTTTGTCCTTTATTGATGATGCATTGATGATTAAGTTACTTTATTATTATTCCTTCATTCTCGAAAACGCAGTCTTGAAACTCAAAATCATTTTGATATACATAATTCATAAATCCATAACGTGCTATAGATTGCCAATGTGTTTTTTTTTAATTTTTTCTGAATTTTATAATAATTTTATAATTAATTTACAATTTTTTCAACCCACAAATATCTTTTTCTATAGTACAATTAATGATCATAATGCACAAAATGCACCAAAAAACTTAATCCCACTCTTAAATACATTATACAGAAAATATTAAAACAAAATGTGCTAAAATCGACACACGCAATGATCCAAAATTGGAAATTTTCTTTAATCAAATCCAAATGATTTGCCGTGGGGATTGATTTTATTTGATATATTTGTATATTGTATACAATATTCATAATTTGAACACCTATGCTATATATAATATATATTTTTTATGCAATATAAAATCATTTTGTATGACTAGCACCGTTTTGTCTGCTGGTAAATAAAACCTATTCATGCTCAAAATGTACCCGCATATATTTGTTGATACTAAATGATTAATATATTTCTGTATTATCATAATATAGACCTAAAAAACGTATATATAGTTATACTTATATAATAATCGCATTTTTAGAGTATTATAAATTATATAAAAAATAAAAAAAATGTTATCTTATATTTTAATAAACACAAATTTTGAAGTAAATTAGATTTTGCGGTAACTTTTGAAATGTTTTCCGTTTATTTTGTATATATATCAAATGTATATATACTGTATAATAATTGAACGATTTATTAATGTTATTGTATTATTATCGCATCATATCTGTCATAATAATTTTTTTTAATATTTTTAAAGAAAAATAAATAAAATATCATTTTTCTAATCCATCGATTTCGATTCTATAAATTATATTGAATTTTTGTGTGTGTGTTTAAATTATAAATAGCTTGGTTAAAAAAAAAAGATTGTTTTTTCTTTTCATTATTAATAAATAAATGAAATTTACGTCATATTGATTAGTTGTATATCTATATATATATGAACGAGTGAAGCAATCCGCATTGAACTCATATGTTAAAAACCTATATGAAAAACACTGAAAAAATATTAACACATTCTTTTTTTCGTATTTTATGTAATTAAAATTGTTTATATATAAACATATATTTTGATGATATATAGAATTTGTATATACACAATAATTAAACATATACACTATATATAAATAAAATGATTTACAAAAATAATTATTAAGATTGAATGCGAATCGATCGGTTATTTTTCGTTTGTTTCTTATCTATAATTTGTTATTTATAATAATGTGTTAATTACATATAATATATTCAGGATTTTAAGTATATTATACAGGGTGAGTTTTTTAACGTGAGACAATGGAATATCTCGGAAACTACGCGTTTTTAAGAAAAATGTTTCAGACAAAAGTTGTTCAGTGGCTAGGGGGACATAAGATGGTTGTGTGTTTTGACCTTGAGTCAAGGTCGCATAGGAGATATGACGTAAAACATCCTTTTTTTAAATGGAAACCCCTATTTATCGATACGGATTCTTATTCTACATCAAAAAATAAGACCATTTTATATCCGAACATTTTTTGATAAAACCCCAAATTTGGTCGTAAACTTGATTTGAATTTAGTCAAAAAAAATTTATTTAATCATTTTAATTAAATATAAATTTATAATATGTCCTGATGTGTTAACATTTAAATATTTAACATTTAAAGGAACATGTTATGCATTATTAAATTAACCGTTATTGGGTTAAATGGTCAAAGTTATTATTAACTAACCGAAAGTTATTATTAACAGGCCGAAATTAAAATTATATCATTATTTGAACCTATATGGGAAGAGATCATGTTAGACACAGCTTTAGATTTTTTTTATGGGGATACCTCAGAGCAAAGATTTACGAAGAAAGCTCAGAGAAGAGAAACCAGAAAATATGAAGAAGCCCATTAGAAATGCTTGCATTTCAGTAGATCCGGAAACGGTATTACACTCAATCGATGGTTTCATTATAAGAACAATGAAATGTTTGGAAGTTAATGGTCACCACTCTTTAACATTTATTCCAATAATGGTTAATTTAATAATGCATAACATGTTCCTTTAAATATTAACACACCATGACAAATTATAAATTTATATTTAATTAAAATCATTAAATTAATTTTTATTTTTACTAATATAGTTTTCTATTGGCACAAAATATCAATCTTTTTTTGATCTATTGTAGATCAATTTTCATTTTCGATTAGGTTAAAAAATCTATCTATTTTTTGATCTTAATCAATTTTATGAAATCCCGATTTTATGAAAGTTTTACCCCTACACTTTTTATCTAGTTGTCAGTTTAGTATTTATTTTTGTTTTGATTTCTTTTATTGTTGAAATTTTTTTTGATTTCTCTTTTTCATGTTCGATTGAAAGGCCAAAAATCTGAAATGTCAGATCAGATTTAATAAAAGTCAAACAAAACCACATAAGTTCAAATCAAGTTTACGACCAAATTTGGGGTTTAATCAAAAAATGTTCGGATACAAAATGGTCTTATTTTTTGACATAGAATAAGAATCCGTATCGATAAATAGGGGTTGCCATTTAAAAAAAGTATGTTTGGCGTCATATCTCCTATGCGACCTTGACTCAAGGTCAAAACACACAACCATCTTATGTCCCCCTAGCCACTGAACAACTTTTGTCTGAAACATTTTTCTTAAAAACGCGTAGTTTCCGAGATATGCTATTGTCTCACGTTAAAAAACTCACCCTGTATATATATGTACATATGATAAATAATTTACTTAAATTGGATATGAGATCATTTAACTTTTATAGATAATTAATATTTCATGTGATATAGAAACATTCATATTATATTAATATATGTATAATAGAGTATTTAGTTATAAGAAACATTGTATAATATGTACACATTTTGATTTTATGTCAAATGGTATTATACTCTTATTGAATATATGGAAGGTGGTGTCTTAAGAGGTATTTTCTATAGACTACTGTATATATGTATATAATCAATAAAATGTATGTATTATACAGTATATAAATTGTTATTAAACTATATATAAATCTTTTTTTATTACCAAATATTATTGTATATATTATATATATATAACATATTGATTTTGACATAATTGATTTGTATTCTATAATATAATTTAAAAAAATATAGTTTTTTTTTTTCAAATACTTTAAATGGAATTTAGTTATTGTTTTTTGATACATTAATACTTAAAATATAATCAATGGTTAATACAATGCGACGATAAGCTCCTATTGTAGTGCGTAGTATATGAATTTAAATGGATCACGTATACGTTTTAAAATATTTGTTAATCTTATAATGAGAATATTTCTTAATGGTTTTAATGCGGTAATCGGCAAAATCACATTGATAATCTATTTATATTTAATCAAATAAAATTTCATTTGAATAAAAAGTGATTTTAATTACTTCTCAGAATTTTCTGGTTATTACCTTCATATAATTTGGATTAGGACAATGACGAATATGAACAAAGTTATATATGTTTTGAATTTTATTTCTGTTTCTTTGAAAATGTCTCTGTTGTATAAGTTTCTGTTGTATCATTTTCAATCATTTTGTGATGTAAACCAAAAATTCTACACTTTTGCAAAAATCGGGTAAATTCATACCCAGAGATGAAATGTTAAAAACCTTCGTTAATTCTTCAGATAATTATATCGGGATAGCTACGTTTTCTGGCTATTTCTTAAATATTTCAAGTGCCGCCGCACATTTCGTAATTCTATCCCAAACCGTTGTCAATATATTCCCAAATAACCCATCACAAAAATATGTTTTCAAGAAGGTTTAAACCATAAGTTTAAACTTCCAAATGATGATAAATCAATTGGTCATAAAATTTTACACCGATTTAAGTGTCTGACCGTAATTAAGCATCGAATGGTTCCTCGGGAATAATGATAAATGCCTTAATAAAAATGAATAAAATTGATTTTTTGTATGAAAAATAAATAAAATAAAATTCACATGCAAATTGATAGACAACCGGTTCTCTGGATATCTAAAGAAACGTGTGCAGACCACATATTTTATTTATTGTTCTCTAAAGTTTGAGGTATCATATCTCGAAAAACCACCCTAAAAACTTTCCTGTAAAACTTTCCGTCAAACATGCTTAAAAATATGCTGAAACGTAAAAAAATGTATGGAATTATCCTGGGCTTTTGTGAATAACTACGAAACTATTAGATATATCGTAATTTATGACGGAATTAATAGCGGAAATTTATGACGAACGAGAGCTATTTAATGTAACAAGTTTTTAAGCATGCTGAACGGAATATTTTACAAGGTGTCTTTAGATACCTCAAACTTAAACACCTCGAGATATGATACCTCAAACTTTTGAAAACAAAAAATAATATGTGTATTCTACACACGTTCCTTTAAATATATAGAGAACCGGTTGTCCGATCCGAGGTAATTTCTTGATAAAATAAAAATAAATAATTATCATATTGGAATTATGCCATATGTTTGTGTTTTATTTTAAAAAATTATTTCATGATTTAGCACTCTAATTTTTAATCACTTTCTTACATGAATCAGAATGTATTTCACAAATTTTAATCGTTTGATTACCATTGAAGAGATTTTTTCATGAAATAATCAGTATTTTATCAAGTTGCTAAAGGTTGTTTATGCATAGTATTTTTTAACTAATTTACAAATATGGCGTTGTGCAACTATGCTATACACAAAGATAAGTGTAAGCATAATAAAAAATGGCATGCATTATCAAAATTGATTTAAAACTAATCTTTCATTATATTGCAATTTAAAAAAATGTATAGGCTCATTGACAATCATTGATCATTGATTTAAATTGATTTTTAATAAAAATTCCCTGAATTAATCTTCAATTATTATTATTATTATAAATTATTGGTTTCTATATTATATGGTCCTCATTTGATGACCTTTTAAATTAAATGCACTGATAAAATAAGTATATATAATTATAAAATAATCAATAATTTGATACAATTAACTAGGTATTTTAAAAAGATTGGTATATAATATATATAATTCATGGCCATATATTTTAATAGTTGTAATTTGTTTTTTTTTTTAAATTATTCGTAATTTATTACAATAAGCAATGATGGTGCTAACGAAGGTTGTTATATCACAAAAGAAAAACAAGGCGCCCCTAATATCATAAAAATTAACAATTGGATCTTAAGGATGACATATTACCATTTGTTTAAGCTTTTTTTCCTTAATGAATATAATCAAAAAATTATACCGAATTTATATAGAATTGTTTAATAAAAATTTATACCGAATTTAAATATTATAAAGGAACTTCTGTATAAATGTTATTTTATGAATAATTTTATTTTGAGCCTTAAATAAACATTTGAGAGATAATTTCTATACAGATAAAGAAATAAAGACAGTTGAAATAAACCACATCGCTAGCCTACCTCAAATGTATCACGTGGAAAATGGCAATGACCACCGTAGAATAAAATAAAATTAAATCGATCACCATAATGGTTATACCACCGGGCCTGTTTATGATAGATAAATATAGATTGGTAAATAACAAATATTTTTGATGATTTCTAAAACTCATTCTAGTTATAAGATTAAAAACTAATTTTAATATAGTAAACATTTATAATAGAATACAAAATCACAAATTTATTTAATATATTGCATTTTCACAATATAATATTTTATTTCCTATATATAAATATCATAAAACGCCAATCCCATCAATACAAAAAAAAAACAAAAAGAAAGTAAATTGACTATATAAAAAAACAGAAATCGTAATATATATATATATATAAAGTTGAAAATATGGAACATTAACATTCATTGAACTCATAGAGTTTATTATATTTTTTCTTCAGAAAAAGTCTTCATTGGTAAATTTTTATATGTTTTATATAATAAAATGAGGGTTAAAAATTGCATTCACTTTTAACAATCAAATTGCTCAATGTCACTTTTTAATATCTGCAATAATTGTGTTAAACTATTTATATTTATATACTTTATGATATGCATTTGTATAATGGATATTGTAATATAACTTTTAAATTTGCGGAAAGAAACATTAATATACAATTATTTTAACATTAAGTTATCACTAATTCCTTTTTTTTTAAATAAAAATTAAATTGTTATCTATTATAATATCGGTTATTCGAAATTAACAACCGCTGCCAGACTAACATCGGAAACAGGAACAGGAATCGCGTTTTGGTAATCAGGGGGAATTAATTTATCACCAATCAATTCGTAATACATTTTTCTTCAAACGTGCTTGAAAGATTCAAAATTTTAGTCAATTGGTTTATAGCATTATATGAAATATCTTTAATAATCAGTGAAATTTGCATGGGTTGTGGTGGATCTAATGGGATCAGAAAAAATAATGTATAGTTTTATTGTATTCACATTTTTGCATTTTTTATATCCAAACGCTTAATTCCAAACTTTGAGACAAATATCTTTAAAGTTCTTTTAGGTATAAATGAGAAACTAAACGAACCGGAAAATTCGTAAACTTTGCAAGACATTGAGTAGAAGAGATGGGTTGACATACCCCATCGAACTTAACCGTCTCACACATAAAAAGATTATGTTGAAATTATCAGCTAAATTGGCCAGAAAGAATGTAGACATCCTAACAAACGAACCATGTTTGTTGATAAAAATTCATGACTCGTGAAGAAATGTACCTAAATCTATTGTACCTAAATCTATTGAAAGCATGTGGGTAATTCATCATATTCTTATACGACTGAAGCAAATATGACTAGAACCGGAATATTTCTACAATGATAATTATAATAACTTTTGTTTAATACAATTGCTATATACTATATTTAAAATATATATATAATTATACATATTGATAAATTTAATTGATATGTTCTTGAAAATTATAATATATAAGAACAATTTTCAATATGTTAATTGACATAATTTTTTTTGTCTTTGGTATTTGATTTGACAATTAGTAATCAAATTTTTTTTTCAATATTTAAAAAATTAAAATTTCCTTAAATCAAAACTGAAAATATTTTATTTTTAATTTTCATATTTTGATTTTTAATTTATGTTTTATCAAATGCTAATAATTTTTAAATTATCTGATATTTTTTGTTTTCAAATCAAACGAATAAAATTTAATTGGAATAATTTAATTTTAAATATAATTATATTAAATATTTTTGGAAATATTTGGAAAAACCATTAAGAATTTAAAATTGTAATTGCTGATATGTTGAAGAATATACAATAATTATAATAATAACAATAAAATAATAAGATATCAACAAGGAAAAAATATTAATTAATTATATATATTTATTTATTATACAATTCTAAATTAATTTTGACTAAAATAATACTTTAAAATTATTGTTATTAATTTTTAATGATAATTTGATATATTTTATTTCACTATTATTATTATTATTCTTTCAATTCTATGGTTCTATATTATGTAAATTTGATATTTAAGGCGATTTAAATGTAAATAAAAAGTAAGATTTACATAAATGATTTTAAATAATGTATTTAAATTAAATATATATACTTTTAAATGTAATGCTAAGGAAAGGAAGGGTTAGGGTTTATTATAAAAGTGAAGGTTAATTATTATTGTTTGATTTTGATGGAAAATATTTAATTGTCTTTAATTGTCTGTCGGTTATTTCGTCTCATAGTGTGCCTACGATAACTCAGAAACTACTCACCAGATTACCAATGAAATTTTAAATATAAGTTTTTCGGCCGAAGATGGAGTCCCTCCGATCCCTCCGTCTAGCCGCTTCTTTGCAAATATTCCAAATTTTCCATTTTTTTTGTTTCTCGTAATATGCATTTTTAAAATTTCGAATATCTTATTGTTAGAGGTATCTTATGCGTTAAATAAAAAATAAAATAATAAATGTTTCGCTATACAACCAAAAATCTGGTTTTAGCGTCCAACAACAGCCTTCTTTTTTTAGTTACTTAATTTTGTGTCAATTACGGTGTCGGTAATTAGCCATACGACCAACCGCAAGCGGAATATACAACTCTGTGTTAAGATTCAGATTCGAAAAATATCCGAAAACACAAAACATATTTTATGTATTCAGTAGGATTCGAACCCACGACCCCAAAATTTCGTTAGAATTTTAGGTTGGCATTTTTAACATTTACACCACAGTTATATGTTATATATGATGTTGAATTATACACCACAGTTAGTTAAATAACCAACCGGGAAATTAAATGTTTCTGATCCCACTGATTCCACTTGCTCCAATACAAATCCTTGTGAGTATTAGAGATATCTCGTGCGGTTACCAACCAACCTCTTGTATTTTTTGAAAAGCTATGCTCATGTGTAAATGTGTACACCTCGGGAATTATCATGAGACATCGGAGTTCATATATGCATATTAATATTGAAAAAGAAAATTAATCTAAACTATAGCAATTTTTGACTTATTATTTTAGTTTACATACAAAATTTGTAAATGGGATTTTTCAGTAAAACACCAATACTTAAAGTCTTTGTGTATATTTGTGATGGTGTTAGATTTAAACTTGAACAAAAAAATTTGGGCATCGCTGACTTAAAGCCTTTAAAATTTGCGATGGTGTTTGATTTACCTTTGAAAAAATAATTTTGGACATCGTCGATCTAGACTTAAAGGGTAACTATACGCAATCTAACTGACATGCAAATGGGCTTGTAATAAGGTGATTTGTAGATAGCTTTATACAGGTTTGAGGTTAGGATTCGAAAAATGAATTTTATCAGATGAGCCGGCTTCTTGGAGTTTTTATTTTCTATAATAGATTTTTAATTTTAAATTTTATCGTGTTATATAAATTAACTTTAACCGAGGTTATATCATTTAATCATAAACAAATCGTTATCATTCTGTGGTTATTATATATTATTAATTAATTACTTATAAATTGATAAATGAGAACATAATTTTAGCAAAATTTCCTTTTATTTAAAAATTACAAACAAGAATTTTTGTTTCATATCAATTAATACGTAAAGAATGTTTATAATTTGCGTTCAAATATATAGTAATTAAAATCGTTGCAAATTCCTTTTACGAGATAATTACAAAATGATATTTATTTCTTATAGATTCTTGTTTTATCATAATTTAAATTAAGAAAATCTGACTGCGTATTTGTTTTTAAAAACAGTTTTTTTGTACTATTTTTTATATTATTGATTTTTTTTAATTCAATGGTGTTTATCAAGTTTATGGTTTTTTGTATACTAAAAAAGAACTTTTTTATTTTAATTAATTTTCTTTATATTTTTTTATTTAATGGAACTAATATAGTTTTAAATACAAACTGTTTTTTTTTTCATAAAACTAACACCCACAATCACTTTATTATCACAATATTATTCTGAAAATATAGCACTTCTCTTTTGATAAAAGGGTTTAACACAATTTTTTTAAATGCTTAAAATCCCCATAATTATAGATTTAATATCTATCTTTAAATTTAATTTAAATTTTAAATCGTTTTTCATATTTGTTCATGTATTTTGTTCAATATTAACTTTTGTTGTTTTTTTTTATTAATCAAATTCAAATTAAAAATAATATTTTTATATAAAAGAAAATTTAACTATTACAAAATTTAATTTTTGCGGTTTTTTTTTGTTATTTTGATTGCCAAAAAATATTTAAATTATTATTTATTTATATATGAATTTGCAATAACCATTTATATTGGATTTTGTTTTTGTATATATGCTGTGTGTATTTTTTTTTTCATTTTTCTACATTAAAAGTGTTTTATGCATATAAATGGAAGGATGTATTTGTATATATATATATATATTTTAATAATCAAAAAAATTTAGTTCAATGTTAACATTTCTAATATTCACAATAATATATTGTACATATTATTTTTTTCACTACATGTGATATTCATCGGTTAAATTAGAGATCATATGAACAAATTTCGAAAAATACGAAAAATTAAATGCAGAAAATATTATTGTTGTTTTTTTTTCATTACATTCACCGTATATATAAAATAAAAATGATGTATATTTTGGAAATGCGTTTATTGCATAAAATTGCAAAATTTGAGAGAAAAAAAAATACAAATTTATATAAGTTGTATAAGTGTAAAAATTACGAATTTTAATTATTTATAAATGGAAAAAATATATTTAAATCACCGTTTACTAAATAAAAAAAACTAAATATTTACCATCATGATCAACATTTATTTCCACGGTATTTCCTATAATTGGTAATGCTGGTGGTCCTGGTATTTTATTTATTAATTTCACCATACGTGCTCGGCGTTTATTGTATATGATAAAGAATCCAACGGCACTAACGAATATTATTAATGTAATTGGTGAAAAATATGTGATCATTTTCACTGTCCGTGATAAAATCACACTTTGCATTAATAGTGATTTGATCATTTTGTTTTTAAATTAAAAAACTGTGACACTTTCAAAAATTTTACGATACAATGATTTACAAACAAAAAACAACAGAATGCAATTGATTGATAAATGACGATTTCAAAAAAATTAAAAATTATACCAAATGAAAAACTTATAATTAATAATCAACAATCACATAAATAATATTATAAAAAAAAAAATTCATTCATATTTCATATTATATTAATTTTTTTTTTATTTTAATAAATAAAATACATTTTTTTTTATTTATATTTTTGCAATAATAATCACTATTCTAAATCAAAAAATTAATCAACATTCACAAAAATATATGCATTATATTATAATGACCATAATAATATTATTAATAATTTTTTTTATTATAAACAAACAAATTTTATTTAACACCGCAGCTATTATAATATGAGGAATTGGATTCGACTGCGATCGATTACAACAGACAAATAAATGGAAAAAAATATATGGTTACTATTATTCAAATAAATATATAGTGATCACCAATTCCAATATCCATCATTGATCGCATATTATACAAAATTAAAAAAAAATTTACAATATAATGTTGTTGTTGGATACCATTAAACCGGTGGTGAATGGAAATTTGTTAAAATTTTGTATATTATTTGATATATATTCAAAATTATTGTATATATATTTATATATTCCCTACTACCAATTTTTTCTTCATGTATTATTCTTTTTAATTTTTATTTAATCATTTAATTTGTTAAATATACTAAAACATTAAAAATTATTATACGAGTGTTATTATTTTATATATACCTGTTTGATTGCTTTTATAATATTATATTATATATGTATAGTATATATATAAATAGTTGTTGGTATTTAGTAAACGTAAAGTAATCATTTAAAAATTAAACTATAGTATACATGCATATTATTATTTTTGTTTTGTTATCGAGCAAGTCTCTAATGTCAAGTTCATAATTGTTTTGTATACGTATATGTATATTATCAAATTATAATTTACACCATGTGCTATTCTTCAATGCTTGTAAGATATAGATAGATATACCTTTTAAACCAAGTAAATAACATTAATTTAATTAAATAATTATTATTTGAAATATGAATGCGCATATAAGTAAATAATTTTTTTTCAAAAATTAATATATACGATGTAATAACAATAATAATATAATTAAATGTAATAATTTGTTCTATACGATGATGTCTTAATAATTTTTTGTTGACTATTGCATTATTATTAATATTATTATTTCCGAATATAATGATGAATATATTTTGATGACTATGCCAAAATGTATATACATACATACAATACATATAGAATTAATTTATTATAAAATCAATTATATTTGATTAACAGTACCGCGATGTAGCTAAATTTTTAATATATCTTTAAGAGTTTTCTTAATCTGATAACGTTAAATGCAATATTATATAAAAAATTGCCTCAATTAAAGAATTTTTCGAATCAATTATATTTGTTTTTTGTTATATTAGGTGTCAGACTTTTTGACGATTTTGGTGACCAATAAATGTTTCCAAAACATGAGATAATGCGTCCATCGAATTTGGTGCAGTCATACAATAAAATTACCATTATTATGGAAAATTCCGTCTTGTTGAAAGTAAAGGCCATCTACATCCATATTTACAAAATTAGGTCACAAAATAATCGATCACAATTTGGTGGTAGCATGGTGCATTCACTCTAACATAATATGACCTAATGACCATGTTCACTTCCTAAAGATTTTAGACCAAATTATTCAATCAAAGCATAAAACGACAGTTTGCTTGTTCTTGGATTTTCTGTCCAGAAAGGTTGGACCTCATAAATATTTTGTTGCAAACAATGTTGTATACTAAACATTTAAATTAGAATTGAATGGACAATTTTTTGAACTTTATATACCTTTGATAATATTCTATCGTTTGGGCCATAAGGACAACACATTTTTCAAGTAATGCAACTGTATACCTAATAAATTAAATAAATAGTTTGTATAATATTAACAAAAGTAGGAGAAAAATCTCAACATTTTCTTCTGGTATGAAAAATTATCCTCGTCTCCTGGAATCCAGATGATAGCATGTTGTTAATGCCTCACCAAATATATATAAAAGTTAGCATAATCAGATTTCTTAAAATTGACATGAAAGTTGATATTCGTATAATTGACATGAAATTCCCGCGCGTAAGTGTATTTTATATCGAGTATGATTTTAATGCTTGGATGATCGCAATGTCATTTGGAGTTTAGTAGCATAAAGTCTGCTCAGTCGCATAAAAAAATGGTAATGCTATCTTAAGTTACTTAAGCATTATACTTTAACAATAATAAAAGGAGCGGATGGAGCTTGTACATCACATAACTGATCTCGAATCGGGTCTGGGTGATGGATTATGCAATATCTTTCATTACCTGTATATTGCATATACCCTTTTAGAATCGAAATTAAAAATTTTTTCAAATTAACTGAAATTTTATAATAATTTTAACTATACTCTTATACTAATTAATTCATTGAATAATTATAAATAAATTAAGTTTTCTTCTGAATACTCAATAATTTTTACATTCCTTAATTTCTTGCTTATATTTATATATTGCATAATACATCATAAATCTTCGCATATATACAACAAATAATTTAATTGTTAAAAATTCAATAATATGCAATACAACAACACTTCTATTGTGATCTACATAACCATGTCGGAATATAAATAAATAAAATTCTTGTTGTAATAAATAACGATATAGTATGAACAATTAAGTTATTTTATATGTATATATAAATTATGATGAGATGGCATTCAGAGGTTATTTAGAATATTTTCAAAAAAAAAAAACAAAAAATTAATAAATAAAAAATATATTTTCAAAAAAAATCGTATAATTTTTTTATGTTTTAATTATATTAAAATCTATGATATTTTGTTGTATATAATTTAAATTAAAAAATTCTTAAATTATTATTATTATTACATTGATAAAGAATTATCTGAATATAAAACCAAATCAAAATATTTATGCATATGATTTAAAATTACATAATCTTATTATTAAATCTACATATAAAAAAACCATGATATTGATAATTTTGATATGTGATAAGTTATATTTCATATGTTTTTTTTTCATAAACAAGTTTTTTTTTTACTATACATTATGATTTAAAATTTAAATATAAATAAATTCCCTTTTTATATATCAGTGTCAATATCATAATCAATATCAAGGTGCACATTATTTATATTTTAATAAAATATATATACCTTATATAAATTTTTTTTTTTTTAATTTAAACTATTATTAATAATCTACATAATTTATTATAAAGCCGCACAACATATACAATACCTATAACTGCTATAACATATGATATATTATGTAAATTAAACATGATTTTTATATTCAAATGTATACATAATTACCTACATTATTGAATATATTAGGTATTTTTATTTTTATATATAAATATAATTTGAAAATATTCATAGATAAATTATATTTCCATATTAAAACGTAAATTATAATCAGATGGTTTATTAACTCAATTCTCTGCATTATTTATTATTATATATGCAATCAAAATTATGAAAAAATACATTAAAGTTGCCAATTGAAATCGTAATTACGTCCAAAAAATTGTAATAAAAATCATTTTTGCTATAGTAAGGTCAAAATTGTATTTTATATGTATACCAAATCAAATAAATATATTTTATTTTAATTAATATACCATGTAAATATAATTACAATGCAATCAATATATTTTGTTGCATGTATGCATGTACTTATAATACATATAATATTATTAATGATGGTGACTGGTTTGTGATTGTAAAAATATGGTTCATATATTCAAAATTTCAATATCAAGAATTTTGTATAATGTTTTTTTTTTTTAATATTTTCTGATGAATAATGAATTTATTTAATATTCATATGAATATAATTTATATATTATAATATATAATATGTATAACTTTATGTTTATTTTTATTTTATTGAAAGTATATACAATTACTTGCTTGAGTATGGTACATATACAACAATTCCTATAAATAATATTGTAAACAAAATATGCATGAAAGTTCTTTGAACTTGAGTCGGCTGTAATATAGACGCAAATTTTACACTTGTTTAATTTACAAGATTTATAGGTATACGATTTTTTCAAAAGAAATAGTATTTAAGAGCTATTTCGTTGCTTGACACAGTTTTGTTAAAACAACTATATATAATCATTGCGTAAAGGCGGAGTATTGCATTTTTTTGCCAAAAATACTATTCGGTAATATAGAAGCCTCAATTGAAATTATAAGAAATCCTGTGATCGCATCAAATAAAAATTAAACGAGTTAAAACTAAATGAAATCTATTTTCCTATTGGTTCTATTATATGTTATTTTCTGTGTTATTCATCAAATTTGTACATACACAAAAATACTAATCATTCCATAGAAAACTTTAAAATTTAGATTTATATTACTACTTTTCGTAGTCCTTTATTCATTTATTTATATTAAGTGAATGCAGATGAAAGAATTGTATACGTTTCTTACTCCAGTGAAATGAAAATGCTAATTCATTACTTTTGTTTTGTTACTGCCAAATTAAACAAATAAAAATAATTAATTCTTTTATTAACCGGTTGGGAATCGGATTGCATAATGTGTTTTTTATATCAAAAATGATAAATTTGATAATACCTTTTCATTCAATTTTATCCCTTTATTCATATGAATTTTTTTGTGTTATAAAGGATGGTAATATTTGAATGACTAATATTTTAAAGACTTATCCACCTAAAGTGCAGCTCGGACAATTGTTTGAAAGTTGAAATCTTATTAGTTATTTTTTCTTACTGCTTTTGAGTTTAAGTTTTTTTTCTTTCATATGTTTGCTTTTATTTTCAAAATTTCATAACTTGATCCACATATAATTAAAGTTTGACCACCCAAAATCACTTAAGTGCATTCAATGCATCATAGGTTCATCACCTGATTAAGTGAATTCGTTACGGGCTCACGGCCATAGAATTCCGAAGTTTTACGGGTGCTAAACCGATTCTGCCGTAGTAAGGAATAACAAAAAACACCTTTTAATTTGTTAATAAAATAATATAATTTATATTCGAAATAATCTGATGTTTTTATTAAATATAAAGTACACATGTTGCGGTTCATAATGAAAAAATGTGTCCGGCATAATAACCGACCCTTGCAGCTCTTCAGTTTTTTCTTTCAATTTTCAAGTTTTCAGTCCATTTAAAAGTTATCAATCATCGTGCGATATCGAACACCATTTACAATACCAAAGGTTCCAGGTTTAATTTCGAAGAAGTACGACCAATCACTCCACCAGACTAAAAACCACACTAAACAGTAAATTTTGTTGTTGTTAATGGACCGGTTTTTGACTTTTTTTATGAGGTTTTTTGAAGACCAAAGTGTAGACGAGTCATCTGACGGAACAAAAACATAACTGAGCAAATCATTCAAACTGAACCATAATTATTGTGTTTCTAAAGGATTGAACTCTTGTAGAACTTCAAGAGGTGGATTATTATTAACCGGAAGACGTTTCTTTAATTTTGAATAAAGAAATGACAACGTCCAATAAATTATGTATCTGATATTAAAAATAATATCGTTTATCCAGTTCATTTGAATCACCGAAAACTAAAAGTGGTCGAAAATCTAATGTTACTGATCGTGATAAACGCAATTGTGAAAAAAATTGCATTATATTTTGGGATGAATGTAAATTTGACGTTATTGTTGTTGATTCACTATAATCGAGTAATTCACACACAAATATTTTTTCATACAAGCGTTCCATCGTGATTGTTTAAAGCGTATTTCGAAATTTCCAGCCAGTGCCATGGTATGGCGTTGTATGTCGGAAATCGCGTCAGGAATTTACATTTCATTGAATTGATTGCATTAATAAAACAGAGATTAAAAATGATCCGAAAGTTACAATTGAGGGAGTTACGAATTCCAAGGATTGAAATGAAAAATCATTGAAACTAGGAGCTCGAAAACACCGGATGAATACAAAAATATAGTAAATACCACGTCAATGGAGAATGGAGGTTGTCATAATGGTGACGTTACCCAATATCAATGGCGGAAAATATATAATTGTCAGAAATTATAATGGTCAAATTTTTATTTTGTTAAATTGCATCATTTTGAAACAAATTCCATAACTAATTGAATTGAAAAGTTTTTTTTTACTTCAATCTCCGCAGTTATTTAACTCAAATCATCATTTTATGAAATAAAATTAGTAGGATTAAAAAATTATTGTCTAAAGTTGTTTCTCGCCACCTCGAATTCGAGCATTCGGATAAAATAGCAGGTGTCCGATATAATTATGGTTAGAGTAGTATATTGTGTTGTATTCGATCTGTATATAACAGACTAAAGGCAATTAATTTCATAAAATATGTTTTTTAAAAGAATGTTATTCGAAAAAATCAAAAGATATTCTATTTGTTAATTTAAATTGATTATATACTCGTGTATTGTATATATAAAATTTTATAATTAGTTCATATATTATTGGAAACTCACCATCTTAACAATTAATACAATTAACAGAAGTCTAATTAAATATAATTAAAATAAAATAAAATAATGAACGTAAATTCAATATTATATAAAGCAATTAAAAAGTCGATTCGATAAGTTATTGAAAAAATATATGAGATTTGAGATTATATAAAAATAGCAGCTCTATAGTTATTGCATAGAATATACTTTTCATTGACACGATGATACGATGATGAAAATTTGTTTTCTTTCTAAAAATCTCGGAACTCTAACGACTTGATTCCAAATATATAATATAAAGTTTTCAAATGTTGATTGATTTTGATTCTACTTATAATGTTAGAAGTGATTTTATTAATACTAATTAAAAATTTTTAAATTATCAATTGCATTGACTTATTGAACTTTCCTAGTTTTATATAATAACCGCACATTTTTTGTTTTTTTTTAATTAACTATACCAATATACCATTGCTTAATATAATTACGTCAATCAAAATGATATAAATATTAGCAATGTAAATTTGAAAAGCTGCTGATGTATAGATGATCGCAGAATGTAACCTTCAATGGGAAAAAGGCACATATATAATAATTTAATAATATATTTATTTAAAAATTAACCAAATTATTTGTACTTATTTGTATATATTGAAATTAAATAACAATAAAAAATATATATATAAATGTATGTTACTATATATACATACTAGAAATATTATATCTTTTTAATTTAATTTTTGACTTTTCAATGTTGTACAACAAATTAATATATTTTCTTAATTATGTTAAATAATTAAAAACAAATGTAAATGTAAAATATATATAAAAGTGTTGATCGAATATTGACCCTATATTTATTTATAATATATGGAATGTTTTTTAATGTATAGCTATCATATAAATCTCATATAACAGATTGACATGCATTGATCTATCATTTTAAAAAAATAAATGATTATACATAATTATAGCATAATACAATTTTTATGCTTGATACATTATAATAGATTATGACATTATTTATGATTGCATATGTAATAAATTATGCTTTAATATTATTCTATTTGTAAATTACCTTGATGTAATGCAATAATATACAATTTATATTATTATTATAATTCTATATATATATATAATTTATTTATGTTTAAATTTTTATCTATATATGATATCCATTATAAAATTTATATATATTAACAATGCCTGAATCAAGATAAAATTAGCGAAAACCCAAATTAATTTTATTCTATATATTTACAATGGCATTAATGGTTTTTATTTAATATAATTTTTTTGTAGAATTTCCAAAAAGCAAACTAACTAAACTAATGAGAAACAATTTTTTAAAGTAATTTAACATATTTTTAGATTAATAATATTTTTTATATTATTTAAAAATACTCGCTGTGTACGGAATTCCCAGAATATAATATTGGATAAATGTAAAATGTTCATAATATATCATTCAATTTATTCTGTAAATATAAAAAAATATACATGGAAATTTTATTCGGGTTTTAGTAAAATAAAAAAAAAAACGTATATGCGATGTAAAAACATCGTATAATGTATATATGTATAAATAATAATAATAAAGATGTATAAAATATCTAAGTTTATTTATAATACAATCGGCGATTCGATAATTATTATTTTTTTAAATAATCATGATTAAAACATTTGATTTTAATTTGATTTGAATCGCATTTTACTTTTGAAAATCATGAAAAGTTAAGGTATATATAAAATAGAACTATACGACTCCTTTTAAAGTCTATAATAACATTTAAAATGATGTATTTGAATTGTTTGAATAGCACCTATTATATAGCACTCTGAATCATCAATCTTTTTTCAATGGCATTCCTAAATATTCACAGTAATTTTTTCCTGTACATCATTAATCGGTACCTTAAGCATCGGATTACCATTTATTTCGATGTTTGCAAAACTTCTTGTGTAGTAAAAATTTCAACTTACATATTTCAGTTTTTTTGATAATAAGTACAATCGGAATCATAATGTTAACAAATAGATGGCAACATTCTGTTAACAAATTATGTTATTAAAAATATCTCAATGAATTTCTTTCTGATCCATCATTTCATCACAATAGTGTCGAATTTAACCATATAGCTATCAGTAGAGTAGCGATATATATTTATCTGATATTAATATTAATATTATCATTATACAACCAAAATTGTACAACCAAAAAAACTGGTGGTAAAGTTTAATTTAAATTAAATCATTACATTTCATACTTAAAAGTTCAAGTGCAACATTTAGTGATAACCATAATCGAATTTCAATATGTTACACATTGACTTATAATTATAACATCAATAACAAATATTTATCATAAATTTAACAATTATTACGATTTTCGAATCGAAAAATATGAGAGATTAGTAATATTAAATTAGTAAATTTTCATTTTTGTTATAATGATAATCATATTAAATATAAAGGTCATGCTGTAACAAAATATGCAATTGTAGAATATAACTGAAATAAAATAAAAATATACTTTATAATATATAAATATACTAAAATCATTTTGTACACAATCAAAAACAAAAATACATAAACGATGTCATAATTCGTTAACAAAAACAATTTTATTTTGTGTCATTTAGTAATTTTACTGCAAATTGGCACCAATAAATGTCATATATGAATAAAGAAAAAACAAAAAGCACAAAAACCTTTGCGTATGAATAAAATATTAATGAAAAACAATCCATTTATCTATATTTATGAGAGACACTATAACAAATTTTAATTCAATTAACACCTTTTTGTTATATGATCTTTTTTTTTTCTTCAAGTAAACATTTTGTATATTTTTTTTGTATATTCAACCATCTTTATAGGTATATTAATATTAAAATGATTTTCAATGTTAAAATAATTATATAAAAAAAATGGAAACAAAAATGTTTCTTTATATTTATAGTGGTAGATTTATATATAATATACAATTCAAATGTCAAAATTGTATACGAAATATCAATGTACTGAATTCTTTGTAAAAGAATTTAAAATTCAAAATTTTATGGTTACGGATTAGGTATAGCTTTTTTTAAGAATCAACATCACAATAATTATTTATTTAAATTTGACCATAAATACAATTAAGTTAATTGTAGTTGTAAACGTATTTTTTTATAATAGATAAATTCCATTGAAAACATTTTAATATCGATCATAAAAAAAATACAATCATTTAAATGGGATTGTTACGTCTTGAAACCATGAGCAATTATAAGTGTTCAATAAGCACAACCAACACAATAAAAATTAAAAAAATTAAATTACTATAACTATCGCTATCAGGGACGATTCGAGAAATAATTAGATCAAATTGTAAAAATAATAAGCTATTCCGAAAGGTTTTAAAAAGTTAATCCCATTTTGCGCACTGTGTAATTTTTTCTTTATCATGTGTTAAAAATAGAACAAGTTTGAAGATACACTTTTTGGGAAAATCGCTAATGTTTTGAAAAAATAGGACGAATTTAAAAATTTCGGATTTGAAAGATCAACCCCTATGCAATGCATTGAACTTTTATATGATAAACGAAAATAAAAGAAAAACTAAAACTATTCGCGTAATGCAGGAAAATTGACGGAAGGCACCCAGATTTGTTTCTACTATTCAGCTAATTTAACATGTTCCTTTCGTTTTGACAAAATGAAAAAAAAAACTGAGTACAACTTCGGTTTTCACAAATATATAAATTCCGATGATTTTTTTTGGATTCCATTTTTTTTTTAATGTCTGGGTATCTGTATGTGTTCGATTGGGGTAAATTCTCTAAGCAACTTTGTTTTGATATTAATTTTTTATTTACATAAATACATTAGTTCAAGATAGCAACTTCCTTCATTTTTCACTTTTGACTTTTCACTTTTCACTTTTCCTTCATTATATTTTATATATAATAAAATGGAATATGGAAATCTTATCGAAATCGTCAAAAAAAAAAACGGGGGATATGATTAACACTACCATGCTGCCTTAATGGCATTCAGGTGGTAAAACAAATTTACAATAACCCTCTTTATCATATAATGGCGCTCTTAACCCCTTTGATCGTCTGACCCGATTCCAACAGGTCATAATACAACACACCCTTCTGATCCCACCAAAGACAGAGCATTACCTTGGCACCATGGCTATTCGGCTTTGCGGTGGATGTTGATGGTTGGCCAGGCTTCTCAAACGATTTCTTGCGCTTGGGGTTATCGTAATGAATCCAATTTTCATCACCCGTGACAATCCGATGCAAAAATGACTTGTTTTTGTTGCGTTGAAGCAACGTTTCCGACATACAGAATCGGCGTTCGATATCTCTTGGCTTTAACTCATACGGCACCCAATTTCCAAGCTTTTGGATGAATCCCGATGCTTTTAAACGTCTGGAAATGGTTGCTTGATCAACGCCCAATGACTTTGCAAGATCTTGTTGCGTTTGGCACGCATCTTCATCAAGCAATGCCTCCATTTCTTCATCTTCAAACCTTTTTTGCTGTCCGGATCGTTCACCGTTTCCTAAGTTGAAATCGCCACCTTTAAACCATGAAAACCAATGCTGGCACGTTCTTTCAGCTAAAGCATGGCCACTATAAACCTCTACTAAAATACGATGACTTTCGGTAGCACTTTTCTTCATGTTAACGTAATGAAGAAGAACTCCCCGCAAAAACACTTTTTCTGGCACAAAGTTCGACATGTTCCAATGAATAGAAAAAAATGTTGCTTACGCTTCAATCAAATGACATATACTGAAAAAGACGCACAATAACAGTAGCTTTCAAATGAATATAGTCACGGGTGAACACGATGCGAAATAATACTAGTAACGCCCACTCTTAGAAAATCGCACGAATTAATGCATACTCCCAATACTTTTTTCATATCGATCAGAAAATTATACCTCAAAATTAGATGTATGTCCTTCAGAAATTCCTACGGAATTTGATACAAAATATCTTTGATAAATTTATACATATTTCAGAAATCCGTACAAAGTTTTCTTTAGAAGAAAATTATACAAAATGTCCATAGAATATTATAAGAAATATACTTTACCGGCTAGAACCGGACAAACATAAATCATTAGACCCGGTTTCAAAAGGCATTTACATTGTTAATAAATATATTACTTTAATATGTATGACCTAGATATTAATACAAAATTAAATTGTAAACAGCGTTAAACCTCCTAATCGGACATTTCTCTCTGTAATCGAACCAATTCCAAAATCGGACCACAATTAATAATCTAAGAAAGGTTCGTCATGAAGATCTATATATATTTACCTCTTTAATCGGACCAACTCGAAATTGGACCAATGGACCACTTATTACCCTTAATTATGGATTTTTTTTGCACATAATTTTTATAGTATGCTTTTTTTTATGGTTTATATTGGTAATAAATTCACATATATTGTTTTAATTACCCCGTTTGTTTAATATACTACAGGAATAAGGAACGTAATTATGAAATTTAAAAAGAAATATCTAACCTCATTTATAAAAAGATAATCATCACCTCTACAATAGGACCACAATTTTTACTCAGTCAGGTGGTCCAATAATGAGGTTTAACTGTATATATATTTTTTTAGTTTAATGATTATATCCAATAGATAATTACACTAAAATATATATTTTATAGCATAATAAATTTTGATTTAACCATTTAAATACATACTACTCTAACCACTTTAGTATCGGACACCTGCTATTTTATTCGTATGCTCGATTATTTAACTAAAACCATCATTTTATGAAATAAAATTATTAGGATTAAAAAATTACTGTTTAACGTACTTCTCGACATCTCAAAATTTAGGATACGGATAAAATAGCAGGTGTCCGATATTAAAGTGGTTAGAGTAGTGTAATCCCAGCTAACAGAATGAGTGTCAGGGACTTTACTCATTGTGAAGGGAACTTTATTTCGGTGATGGGAACAGTCTCTTCACTTAAATTGGAACTGTAAAGTATTTGGAATTTTAAAGTATCGAGCAATAATAACTACAACGTAACAGGAACCTTTCATAAAATGTTAAAGTGTTATTCACCTCAAATTGAAATATATTTGTGGTGCGAATGTGATGGGAACCTTTGCAAACACTTTAAGGTGACTAAATTTAAAAGTGCCACACATAAGTAGCGCAAACGTCCCTGACACTATCGTTGGGATGTACAGGTGACGAACACCAATGACTATTTTCTAACTAGATCTATAATTGGAACTTTTTGGTGGCAAACACTTATGTATGACACCATGAAGTGAGCGGATAATTGAGTTTACCAAAACACTTTCACCTATAAGTGACGGGAACGCATTTTAAACCATAATATATAAAATCATATTTACAAATACATGCACTAGTTAAATATCAGTCATTTAAGAACATTCATATAGACAAGCGTGCTATTGTTTTTTTTAATAAAACATGCCCAAGATAAATCTCAAAACGAGTCCTAAAGTTGTTCCATATAGGTTTACAACAACATATTATAGAAGGTTTCGGAAACATTATGTATTAAACAGAACCGTGAAATCCAATAATTTAAAGATTGAAAACAGTCGGAAAGTGTTAAGTGGTATATCTTCAAATAGTGTTAATTTTGAAACCCATTGTACAAATGAATTGCTTGTAAATGAGAGAAACAATAACTTTGTGAATAGTTTACATAGTGAAAATAAGGATGACGATTCAATTTGTTTGGAAATTGTATCTTCTAATGAATCAGCATTAAAATTTGGTGAAGAATACGATAGAGATGCAGTCATTTCAGCTGAACAGAACAAATTATTTTCGCAAAATTCGTTAACAAAACAACTACGAAATTGGGCGTTAAATCATAAGATTTCTCATGTTGCAATTAACAATTTATTAAAAATATTTAATACAATAGATCATATTAAATTGCCTCATAATAGCCGAAAGTTGCTACAGACACCAAGCGCAATAAATATCTCACCAATGGGAGATGGACATTTTTGGTATAATGGTATCAAAAACTGTTTGTACACATCATTATGGTCGCTTGATAGTCCAATTACAATTTCATTAATATTTAATATTGATGGTCTGCCAATATATAACAGTTCATCTATAGAATTCTGGCCGATATTAATGGCAATTGAAAGCATGCCTTATTTGAAACCTATGGTAGTAGCAATATATTGCGGTAACACCAAACCAAGCCTTCAACCGTATCTGAATGATTTCGTCTATGAATTAAATGACATTTTGAAAAATGGATTTTTTATAAATGGAAATAAAGTAATTTCGAAATTACAATATTTTGTGTGTGATACACCAGCCAGACACTTCATTAAGGGTAAGTATTATAAATGTATTTACTTTATTTATAGAATACACCAAAGCTTAGATGTATACATTGAATACTTCTGTTATATTTTAGGAAGTAAGTTTTGTAGATTTTACAATCGTAGAGCGCTATAATTTTTTTTGTCTGTTTCTTCTCAGGGACGGTAAATTTTAATGCATATAACGGTTGTATAAAATGCACAGTGGTTGGTGACTATGACAGAGGCGGAAGACATATGAGTTTTCCTAAAATGGAATGTCCACTACGTACTGATCAGACATTTCGAAACAAAAGCGATCCTGATCACCACAAAGAGGATACACCTTTAACGCGTCTTCCAATGGATTTAATACAGGATGTAATCGTATCCGATTCGCTACATCTCATTGATCTCGGTTGGTATATCGTGTATTCATCTAAACCTACCTTATACAACTTAACCATAACAAATTTTTTTCACGAAATAAACAGGTGTTATGCGGAAATCATTGTACGCATGGATTAATGGCAGCTACAGCTTCCAATCCAAATTATCGGCAAGAAATATTGACTTAATGTCAAAGATGCTAGAGAATGTTAATAAAACCAGACCAGCAGAAATTCATCGTTCGATAAGAAAACTGAATTTCCTAAAATTTTGGAAAGGTGTGGAGTTTCGAACATTTTTATTATATGTTGGACCTGTTATTTTAAAAGATTTTGTTCCAACTGAAATATATTTAAACTTCATAACACTTTCATGTGCTGTGACCATTGTGTCTTGTAATGAATACAAACAAATTATGCATGTTTCGGAGCAGCTCTTTAAAGATTATATTGAACAATACATCCATATTTATGGAGTAGATGCAGTTAGCAGCAACGTGCACAACCTGATACATGTTGTTGATGATGTTAAGAAATTCGGTAACTTAACGGAAATCAGCTCCTACAAATTTGAAAATTATCTAAATTATTTAAAATCTTTACTTCGGGGAGGAAGTAGACCGCTAGCACAAATAGCAAAACGCATAACTGAATTGTCAAACATAAACAATTTAATGGAAAACAATACGTTATTATCGACAAAATATCCACTGGTAAAAAACCAAATACGCAATCAATCCCATATTTTAAGCAACGATGTTTACAGTAGAATATATTTAGCAGCCGGTTTCATGTTATGTGCTTGCCGAAAAAATAAATGGTTTATGACTACAAATAAAGAGATCGTTGCAATTATGTATGCGATGTACATTGATGAAAAATTTTATATATATGGAGCTGTTATTAAGACTAAGTATGACTTTTTCGAAATTCCTATAAAATCATCGTATCTTAATATTTACGCATCAGATGGAGTATTCAGTTCATGTTCATTATTTGAATCAAATGAAGTGAAATGCAAATTATTTTCTCAGATTTATAATAAAGAAGTAATATTTTTCCCTTTATTACACACCTTGAATTGGTCAAAATAAATATTACTTTTAATATGAACATCATGGGTGTCGAAATGAAGGCATATACCTATTCAAGGTAACACGGATCATTTATATTTATATTTCAATATTTAAATGATAACAAAAAATTAAAATTTACAAGTAATATATAAAAAATGTTTATTATAATTCATTAGTAGTAATTAATAAAATAAATAAAAATAATTCAAATCAATAAATAGTTCAAAAAAAAAATAGTATCATTGTATCATAAATAGTAATTAAGTCAACCAACAACAATTTTAAAGAATTCCTCCATATAGTTTTTATTACACTGAATATTGGTGTAGGAATAATAGTTTTTAATTTAGGTAAGTAAATAATTTAGTTCATAATTTATATAACTTCATTATTGGTGTCCTCATTATCTTGGTTTATAAACTCCGCGAACAGTTCAGCATTTGGTGTTATTTGTTCCACATTTTCTTTAGTTTTTTTTGTACTACATATTTATATATATATATATATAACATATATAAATTAATGGATATATTTGTACGACATTATTGAATAAATAAATAAATGTTTGTATACCTTTGCCGTAGAAATCGTTTACTCGATTGCTTCAAAACTTCTTTTTTTAATTTTTCATTGTTATCGTGCGTATGTCGATTATCTATCGCAAATAAAACATCGAACACCAAATGTATAATAGTTTTAAATCTACTAAATGCTCCTTTTAGCTTCTGTGGTTCGTCAATACTACTCCTTTTTCTATTTACACCCAAATAGGTAAAATTACATAATAATTCCGGTGTAAATAACGCATCAAAGAGTTTGTAATAAAATTTTGAGGCGTCTTTGACGCCACTCTTGCCGCCAATTAAAGCTAATTTTTCAAACTGTATTGTATATTGTTCATAAAGATATGTTATTCTACAATTAAAATTTCATAATTTCGAATTACTCACTAGATCATTTCTAAAACTAACGTTTTTTAAAATATCCATTTCCAATTTGTGTACATCTTCTTCAGTTTTAAGCGGTAAATTATATTCAGTTAATAAATTTTCGTTTGATGAAATAACACCACTTTCTGAATTTGAAACAGTAGGTGTACAGGTTTCAGTAATTTTCATCATTGAATAAATTTTATCCAAATAGGTCATAATTTTGGAATGATTTATTTCCACAATGTCTTTAATTTCGGCAATTTTTATTCGCAATTCTTTGATTTCGTTATCTTGCTGGGGTTCTGGTTCCCATAACGTTTCTGTAACAAAAAACATTATAAAACAAATATAAAGATTGTTATAAAATATACATTTTCCGAAACATTTTTTTTTTAATTTTAACAAACACAATTTTTTAATTTTTAAACAACATTAATTTTTCAAAACATTATATTATCTGAATACCAATACCATAGAAATTATTCAAACACAACGCACTTAGACACATTCTAATTTCTAATTCTATCAAAGGATGTTTTTAAGTAAGCGAACATATTATATATTAAAAAGTTTAATCATTACCTTGCAGTAAGAGATTTTTATCCATTAAATCGTCGTCAGGTGGTTTTAAAAAATTATCACATTCGATGATGGGTTCTGTTGTTGGTGTGTATTGCACTGCATTATCAGATGCACCACAATTATCGCTAACTATCAAAAGTGTATCTTCAATCTCCGTCACGTGATATGGTAATAATTTTTCATCTGAAATAACGTGTATAACGCTGCTTTCATCGTTAGTGGGTGTTATGCATTTTGTTGCCATCACAGTTGCAATCATGTTATTCCGATCTGATATAAAATAGTCTTTAAAACTGTTGTAGGTTGATTTAATCCGGCGTTTATTTGTTAAATTCTGTACCAGTAAACTAAGGAAAATCGTCATTTACTATGATACTAAAAAATTCAAAAATGAAAAATTAAACCATTTACCTTTCTTCTTGCTCCGTGTCCGTGAACTCACTATATTGTTTTTCTAATTGTAATGCCTCATTAAAAGTTGAGATATTTTTATATTTTATAATGCAATCATATTTTATCCAATTTTCGGATGGTATTGATGCTGGGTTGGATCTAACCTGATTCCGGCTTTTATGATTTAAATGTTCTGGCCAAAATAACGTTCCATTGCTTTCCCATTGATGTGGAACAGCAGTAAAGCAAACACCCATCTTCTCTTTTGTTGATACAATTTTAAACATATCCATATTTTAAACAGCTTTTTTAATTTAATGTTTTTAAATAAAAATTCTATTCTATTTATTTTTTTTTTTAATTTCAAAATTTTAACAATAATTTCACAATAAAAAGCAATTTATAAATATAACGTCCGTAAACCGTACACAATCACAATATATAACACAATGAATTTTGCTTTTGACTTTTGAAAAATAAACAAAAAAATACATGACACTTGGAGGTGACGATTCAAATGGACTTTAACTTTAAAGTGGCACTTAGTGTCGGGAACCTTAATAGAAAATGTATATGGTTTCAGGTACTTTGGTGTTGGTGAACGACACTTTAAAGTGTCATTGTTAAGTTTCTGGCACTTTGAGGTGTTAATGAAAATATATCTGGATTTTTTTATTAACCCTTTCATTCCCAAATTATTTCTAGTGAAGCAAAAATTTTTTTTTTATTATTTTCTAATTAAATGCACTTAAAATAAGATATCCACGAAATTTCATGAAGCTGGTATATTTGGTATGGCTATAATACGAAGTTGCCATATGGCAACCATGGGAATGAACTAGTATAAATTTAACCATTATTTATATGAACCAACTAAATATATTTATTTTCAGTAATATTAATTTTATTAATATAATTCAAAAAATTCATTTTAATTTAAACAAAAAAGGATTAATTTATTTTTTATGATATTTCGTGAAACAATTATTGTGATTATTTAAACACAAGCGAACATCACATTTCGAACAAAGTATTCTGCTGAAACCTGTTTTACAAAGTCCACACTTTCCTTTTGATGCAGTATAAGCAGGCCAATGAGAATCACAATCATATCTGGATTCGGTTGAAGGATTTAAACGTTGATATTTAAATGCTGGAATAGTTGAACTTATAGTTAATGCATCTACTTCACTGGCGGACGACTGAATATATGAATTAAATAGTGGCGGCCGACCTCTCTTTTTAGTCAGCGTTTTGTGGTTTTTGCTAATTAATGCCTTAGCCACCATAAGTTGGAAGTTCATTAAATTAATGTGTGGAGTATTAGAATTTACCATAGCTAAATCTCGGCGATATAATAACCAAGAGTTTACTAGTGCTGTGTTGATGCACCAGTATATTATTCGAAAATAATATTTATTCGATTTGTGATTTATGCGGTACAATTCTATTAACATATCCATTAAATCAACACCACCCATAAATGTGTTATACAGTTTCACAGCATGTGGTCTGTCTACAATAATATATTTCTTGGTGCTTGCATTCCATCTTCTGCAAGTAGAAATGGGTTCAATACTGCAATACGTTGATAGTACTTGAACCATCCTATTATCATACCACCGAATCAAAGTTAAATTATTATTTTTCTCCACTCTATAATCGTATGAGCCTCTGCCCTCAGATTTTAATAGTTTTTCATCTTTCATTTTAATTTTACCTATACGATTCTTTCTAATAGTTCCCGTACTTAAAATACCCCAATCTTTGAGTGCTATTGCTAAGTTTATTGATGTGAACCAATTATCAAAATATACTTTGAAGTTTTCGTACTTTGGTAACGTAGAACACAAGTGTATTACCACATCCGATGATATCCCATATCCATAACTTGGACAAGTGCCTGCACCTTGATAAATAACAAAATCGTATACGATTCCCGATGATCCGGCCCTGGTAAACACTTTAAATCCCCATTTATGCGGTTTCTTAGGCAAATATTGTTTAAGAGATGAATGACCTTTAAAAGGTATAATTTGTTCATCTACTGAATGATGTTCTTCGTCATGTTTTATTAAATTAAATTTTTTTTTTAAATGGTCAATGAGCGGTCTAATTTTGAATAACTTGTCGTATTCCGGATGATCCTTTTGTCTCATGTTGTCATTATCACATATATGAAAAAATTGTTTTATTTTGTTGAATCGATTTCTGCTCATTGTGTTAGTAATTGCCGAATGACCCAATTCGGTGGACCATAAACATTTAAAGTTTGGAACTTTCATAACTCCCGTAAATAACAATATTCCAATAAAGCGTTGAATTTCTGCCTCACTAACTTTTATTTCCTGTCCACCTTTTTGCATAGCATATTTATTAGTTTCCGTTGTCATTTTTTCAATAATATCTTGATCAAAGAAGTCTGTGAAATATTCTGATGGTTGTCGGACTTCCCGTTCAGAACAAACATGTTTCCATTCTGTATCAAATATTTTAAATGGAGCCAACATAGTTTAAGAGAACTATCTGGTTTTGGTTCTGGATCACTAACCATTTTTGGTGGTTCGTTTTGTTGAACACTGTGTGGAATAATTGAGTTTATAACCATTGTATTCAAATCGCCCAGCTCCTTTTGTTTTAGTAATAATTGTTCGTCGTCTTCATCATTTACAAAATCATTTTCGGAATCATTCCAATCGTGCTCCACAATCAATTTAATTTCTGCATCCGATAAACCTTTGTGTCTATCCATAACCTACATAAATGTATTAAAACCTTTATTTTCAATCAATATAAGATATTTAATTTATTAACTCACTTATAACCAATAGTTTTAGACACAATTATTTTATTATTTCACAACACTTATTACCCCAACACTTATAACAGAACACCAAAGAATGATGTACTGCAACAGACCAAACCTAAATAATTTGATTTATATTCGTTGGAATTTATTACATATTCAAAAATAAAATATATTCTAGTATTAAGCATTTTTTAACATAAGTATTTAGGTCGTACAATACATGAAAACAGAACAAAATCAAACATGTAGAATATGAAATTTGTGTAAGTAAAAAAACTGAAAACGAACAACAATCAAACATTTTCATGTTTAAGAATACAAGAGTGTAAAGAATACAATAAAATGACTTTATGTGCTGCTAGATACAAATTTCACTCTATAGAACTATATCTAATATTACTCTCTATGCCCATGGTAGCCAAACGGCAACCAGTAATACAAAAAAATCCTGTAAGTACATGCTCGTTATTTTTGTTTAAATATCGAATTGATTTAGTTTTTTATACCTGTTTAAAGTATATGAGTCCAAAAAAATGTATGAATGCCCTTATTACGGCTCTTTTTTTTTATTTCTTGACGAACCTATTTTCTTAAAATTTCGTTTATACGAATAAGACATTTTAAACGCGATAAATATAATACTAAAAATAATTATTTTAAACCATCGCCGAAATTTCATAAAAGAATATATTATAAAATATTAGAAAAAAATGATAGTTGATGATATTTTACATATTTAATTATAAATAATGGGGTTTAAAGCTTAGTTGCCAATTGGCAACCATGGATATCAAAGGGTTAAAACATGCCACACACATGTACATACTCCTTTCTGTAACACTATATAATAATTATTAGCAAATAAACCCGTATGCGAAGTGTGGCTGAATGGTAAATGCGAAGACTCAAAATAAAACAACTGCTGAGGTTCGTGGTTCGATGCTCAAGGTGGGACACACAGATAAAGTAAGTACAAAATGAATTATAATTTGATATAATAGAATTTCATATAATAAAATTTAGTTGAATTAAATAAATAATAAATTTAAAAAAAAATCAATAATATAATAAAAAAAAAAAAAAATTGATAATTGCAATTAAAAAAATTGTAAAAAACTAAACAATTGTTTTTTTTTTTGGAAAAAAATTATTGCAGCAGCAAGGTTTATTTCTTTGTCTTTTGTTTATGTTATTTACATTTGTGAGGTTTAGGTAAATCTTTTAACAGCAAAATTATATTTTGGTTTTAAGTGATGGGAACTTCCCCGACTCTTGCTTGGAACTAACCCTGCCACTTAAAGTGAAGGTTCCCTTCACGACGCAGCGCCAGTATTTCCACTTAAAATTCATTGCCCACTTTGGTGAATGGGTGGTATTGATCACGGTCTATTCAATTACCCGTCACTTAAAATACACAGTTCCCACAACCTCTATAGGGAAATACGAGGTGGCGAACACGTTACAGCCACTTTAAATGCTAGCTGGGATAATTTTCCAAATAATTTATTATTCTTGGTATTGGGTTTTCATTAATAAAATTTATTTTTATTAATTCTGTATTGATTAAATTTAACAATACATTGACAATGTATGTATATTTTGAAGAACAAACAACAACAAATTACAACATTTTTAAAGAATAATCTATTGAAAATTATAATATTTATTTTAAAGGGCATTTGAATTTTTGTATTATTTAAAATATATTTATAAAAACAAACAAACACAAAAATCATTAATAAATCTCTATATATCAATATAGTATATTAAATATTTTAGGGAATTCTCGATATAAAAAATTGAAATGAATTTATTTTAGTATATTATAACTTTATTGTTTAAGAATAATATGTTATTATTTATTTTTTAATAAGATAATTAATTAATTATATATAAACGTGTCTTTTACCTTTACCTTATAGAATGCTATATATAATTTATAATGTAATAGATTTTAATAGTTCTTATATTATGAGTATGTTGAACACCTAAAAGGTCATTAAGAAAACAACAAATGATTGTGAATGAAAAAGATATTCAAAATATATACATGAAATTAAAAAAAAAACCAAAATTTTTTCTTATATTTATTATACTCTATAGATATATTCATATTTATGAATTTTATTAGTCAGCCTCAAAATATATGATAATTTATATAGAAGATAAAACGTAAAAAAATTTATCGGTTTTTAAATATATTATAAAAAATATAAAACAAAAATAATTTCTAGTATATATTATGTTTATTTTTATTTTATTAATTTTTTAAATAAATTTTATTTTTATTATCATTTAAAATATTCATAATTGCATATGTTGATGAAATAATTTAACAAAAAAAAAACAAACATAAAAAATTAAAAATGTATACAAAAATTAAATATATATAACACTTTTTAGCAAAAGAAATTCTTTTTTCAATGGATCAATAGATCATCAACCTTGACTGCTTTGATTTTTGCTGTATATTATAATATTGTTTTTTATTTAACGTTTTTTTTTTTAGATTTTGCATCAAAAAATTATTATATTTTAAATTTGAAAGTGTATGTATTTATTTTATAAATATATAATCAGTCGCACATACATATATGTTGTTATATTGTCATAGTTAATTTGTAGAAATGCACTTTTTTGTGCTTTAAATAGACAGTATAAATAATATAGTTTATGAAATTATAATCCATTATAAAAATTAATCTGAGATGTTAATGGTTTGGTGATTTCTCAATGTAAAAACCATCACTAAAATCAAACAATTTACAGAGGTCACCGCTAAACTTAAACAATTTGTAAGTAACATATGTTAATGCTAGTTGCAAATTCAGAAAAATATATTTTATTTAATTATAAATGGAGAAAATATGTGTATGTGTACGAAATGAAATATCTTAATAATATATAATTTTACGAAATCAAAGAAAAATGTCTTCAAAATCGTTTTCCCTCCTTGGTCACACGTATCAACTTTATGTTTCAGATGCATGTTTGATAGCGTTTCTTTTATACAGAACATGGTCTTAATTTCAATTTCTTGAAAGAATTCTCTAATGATCGTATGTTATTATTATTATTTATTTTTTTCCAGATGTGTCCCCTTGGACTTTTAGTTCTGTATATGGGAGCAGTAAAATGATATAACCATGATATATATGTATATGTATTCTACTGGGCCATTTGATATTCCTCAATATATATAGTTCAATTAATTAAAATTGAAGAATTTTTGAGTCGAACAAAATTTTGTAAAATATGCATATCATAATTTATAAATAAACAGAAGTGGTTTATATCGATTTCGCGGTAATGATAGCTTTTAATTAATTTACATTTCATTGATATTATTTTTGAAATGTTCTTTAATCAAACCTAATGTTTTTCATAATTTAATTTGGTAAGACTTCCTTCTAAAGTAATCTATTATATATATAGTAAATTGTATTTGTTAAAGTTGCGATTGAATTTTTTAAAATGGAAATAAAAAAAAATTTCGTACAGTGATTAAACACTTCCATCTGAAGGGTTATATACAACAATAATAATCACGACGACTTGGTATGGTACCGTGGGTAAAGCTGTTGGATCAATTGCGTGTTCAAATCCATAGAGTTCACATACTCAATTTTAGATGAAGGTATATATAACAAATACTCATCTTATGAAGACCTCAACAGTAGTCATAAGCTGTGTCTGCCAGATGATTTCCGCATTTATTGAATTTGACGACATAGGATATAATATACGTTAGTCGCATGTTGTGAGGACATTTATAGCGATCTAAAAGAGTAGCCCCAAATTAATTTTTACGTCGATTCTTTATACTGTTGACGAAACATGAATCAATCATTACATCCCAGAAACCAAACAACAATAAAAAGAATGGATTGCAATTGGGAGATGTGAAGAAGTAAAAAAGTATTCAGTCATCAGGGAAGCTTATGACCACCGTTCATGGAATACAGGTGATATAATAGTCTTCATTACGAAAAACAATAAATTATGAATATTATTGTGTATGATTGCATCGACTAAATAACGAAATAAATGAAAAACGACCTCATTTAGCAAGATAAAAAGTTGTTTTTTACTATTATAAAATCCGTCATTACACGCCGCAGTGTGAAGAAGTCAAAAAGTATTCAGTCATCAGGGAAACTTATGACCACCGTTCATAGAATACAGGTGATATAATAATCTTCATTACGAAAAACAATAAATTATGAATATTATTGTGTATGATTGCATCGACTAAATAACGAAATAAATGAAAAACGACCTCATTTAGCAAGATAAAAAGTTGTTTGTTACTATTATAAAATCCATCATTACACGCCGCAGTGCAAATTTAACCAAAATTGTACGAATTACCATTTGAACTTGTTCCATTTTCAACGTACACTTCAAATTTAGCTACCGTACAGTGAGTATTTCTCCGAATCTGATAAAAATGTTTGTCAAATAATCTGGCTATTGTTTATATTTCGTTTGTCAAAAAAAATCGAATTTCAATACAAAATACTCTAATATAAATATATTTAACCTACCCCAGTTATATATACAACATATACTTTTGTGAAAATTAAATTCACGTCAATAAGAATATAATATTATATCAATTTAGATAATTTGTGTTCATCAACAAAGAAATTAAATTGATATATCTTCTATATTGATCTAATATTTAATATATCACGCACGTTTTTAAATTTTTATATCTTTATCATATATATATTTTTATAAAAAATAAGATTCAAATATGTGTAATGGTGAAATCTCCTATAGAACGGTTTTATGCATATATACACAATTGGAAATCATCATATTTAGATATAGATGAATGAATATATGATTTCATCCAAATATACTGCGTATATATTAAATATGCAATATATAAGGGGGTTGTTATTTGTAACAAATTTTTGGTTGCGGAAACATATTAGATTGTAAATTATATTTGACAATTGAAATATAATAAGTTTTCAAAGAGGATGTTTTTTTTTTGCTTTATTTATTTCTTATTATATATATAATAAAATAAAATTGATGAAATGATTAAAACTCCAGAGGTGAAAAACTCTAGAGAATAAATATATTTTCAATAATAATATCACTTTTACTGCACGCATATAAAAGAGTTTTCATTTGATATTTCATTTTATTATATATACATATTTGAATTTGTTTTTCAATTTTGTTTCAGTTTTCATATAATTTTACATATCATGTATCTTATTCTATATATTTTTCAAATTCTTATATATTGATGCGTCATATTTTCTATATATAAATTATATAAATAATTTTAGTAAATAATAGTAAATAAATAATAGTCGTTTTCTATATCAAAAATACAAATTTATTTATTTATGGTTATATTCTGTCAGCATTTTGGTCGTTTACAAAATTTTTCACTCAATTAAATTCGATTATTTTATATGTGTGCTATTTTTTTTGTTTTTTTTGAAAAACATTAATTTTCATTTTATCAATAAATTTGATATAAATAAAAATTTTTATAAAAAAATATACCATTATATATTTGTTATATATAAAAATGTATACAGTCAGATACAATTGCAATTACAATAGTACCATTTAAAATGAATTTTAACAAATACTATAAATAGTTTTATATATTTTTGAAATTTCTTAAAATATTTATTAAATGCGTTTCTCGTGCATACATTTTTTTAAGTTATCTGAATAATTAATTCACTATCAATTTTCTTTCATATAAATGTCTTTACGATTTTCATCCATTTTCAATAAATATGAATGATTTAAATATAGCTATATTTTCCTAACCAACCAAAACATAAAAAATTTAAAAACAAGACGGAAATGAAAATTTGACTTGTACTGTGTACGGTGCATGTAAAGTGAAAAAAAAATATTTATAAAATAATATTAACCAAAATTGTACGCGCATATATAAAACTATATAGATATGGAAAAATAAATAAATACGAATGTAAATGGATGATGCAATAAAATGTATTTAATTGTGTTATAATGTTCATTGTAGCATATTTATATTTATATATAAAATTACCACGCATCCTATCCGATTGTATACATAAAATTTATTTATTTAATAATGTATAATAAACGCATAACAATAACAATAATATTTCTGTCTATTATATGCATATAGCAATTTGCGAAATATATATATATATATAAATGCTTATATAGTATACTTTATACTATAGACATTATATAGTAAAACTTTTATTTGTTATCATATATATTTATTAAATTACAATTGAATGATTTTCAAAATTGGATTTACGTTTTTTTTTTTTGCTTTCCTTCATATGTTAAAAGCAATTCGGAAAAGTTTAATATGTATATACATTACAATTTTTAATTCCAGAAAAATTTTCCATTTGAATTAATTGTATTTAATTAAAATGCATTTTGCATATTTACAAATTATAAGAATTTGTTGCTTCGGAGTTATTAATTATCTTAAAAATTATTTTAATGACCATATGAGGTATAGCTTTGTTAATAAATTAACCCACTTAAAATTCTGACACATTTTAAGACCATGGGTTCGATTTCTATTAAAGCTAAATATTTTCCCATGACACTGCGGTCGTACGACTAATAACCCCAATAACTATCAAAAAGAACAAATTAGAAAATCAATAACAACATAGTGTTTTAAACAGTGCCGTACCTAGAGATTTTTGCAGATGCAAAAGAAGGGATTTTTAAGAGAAAAAAGGTCAATTCTCGGTTTATAAAATAAAATAAAATGCAGTGTTTAATATTATAAAAATCATATATCAAATTCGCTTTTTTTGCGAGAGTGTGGACGTCATATTTATGCACATCCATTTTGAAACCTCCATAAAGATTATAGTAATTATATATCTTTTGTAAATATTTAAAACTGCCCCCCATATTATCAAAATTATCTATTTTTAAATAAGTGCTGTATTTTAGTTTAATATTTAATCGATTTAATGTCTGTTATTAATTATGGAATCTTATTACCAAAAATTCAATATTCCATATCATTTTCATATCTTTTGTATTGGGGCAGTTGCTTTAAATTGGTTCAAGTATATATGGTCAATAATCTGCATTTAATTTGTTGATATGTGAATTATATTTTTGAAAATAAATCACAACATTTTTATATTAAAATATATATAAATATAAGTATATATAAATAAATTCCATTGATTTCAATTATGCTATGGAACTTTTATAGATTATATTAGTAAAAAACTAAATTATTAACAAATAATTTGAAGGACATTTTAATAATTTAATTATTTTACTTTTTCATTTTTTTAAATTCAGAGTAAACTAACAACCAGTATATCTATCCATTATTATACATTTTGATTTATATGGGATGGCCGATGGGTATTTGCATTTTATCATCTCAGTTAATATGAAACAACGTATAATTTGGTAAGTAATTTTAATATTTATTAATAATTTCGTTTTACATATATTATGTTCTCGCTGATTTACAAATTACCCATAATTAAATAGTCGACCTTAAAAATAGTCGCAAAATAGAATTTTGACATTAATATTTTACATTTAACGTGTAATTATTTATTTTTTTTAAACTTTTATTTAGTTTACTGTCAAACAATAACTATATATCAAATCTGCATTTATTATTAATTATGAATGAATTATGAATAATTATGAATTATAATCATGAAGAAATTATGAAATGATTCAAATAGCAAATTCATCGATCCTACATCGATCCTTTTCGGCATGGATTCAGATAATTTTTGAATGTAATTTTCATCTAATTCATTTTCCCATACCGTAAAAGTAATATTTTTTAAATTCATTAATTATGATTGCATTGGATTTTTATTTTCGATTATATATATGATACATTTGAATGTATGTGGCAATATTCTAGTTGCGACTCTTTCTAAAGCGCTGGGTGTTTACAAAAATTTTATTACACATATTATTTATTTATTATATGTTTGTCATTTCACCTCCAATTTGTTTTTACCAAAACATATTTATATTCATCATTTATAATCAAATAAATACATATTTTCTATAACAATATATATTGTTGCATGAATGAATGAAAATATAATACGTATATATTATTTAGGATAATCATTTTTCAAATCTAAATATGAATATGTATTGAAAATAAAGGTAATCGCATAAAAAGGAGGAATAAATCATTTATTATTATTAGTTCGAACGATTAATATAAATATATGAATTCTGATATTATGAATCGATATACCGACACCACAATATTTATATATAATATAAATATTATGATTATTATTTGTTCAGTTTTCATAACTGCTATAACATACAAAAAATATGATAAATATATGAACACATTTTATTAATAATAAATAATAAATGAACATACATAAAATCTATATTTTTATATTTACTCTTAATATTTATTTAATTTTTGTTTGTTTATTTATTATGTTTTTCGGATGTTTTGTATACAAAGTTCAAAAGTCAGTATGTACAACAGTATGAAAACCCAAAATATATTTCCGATATATGATATATTTATATAATAATGTCGACGTTAATAAATAAACCTATACACAATTTTTCATTAAAACAATCTAAAACAATATGGAATCATTTACCCATTTCTCTTCTATTTTATGACTTAAATCATAAATTTAAGAAATATTTAAGGTATTTTTTACTTTTAACCTATTAATGCAAATTCTATTAAAAGTTTTGTACTTTCTATAAAAAAGTGTTTTAATGAATAAAATATTTAAATTAACCCATTATAAATTTTTGAACTAATTTAAAAAATATGTCATTATCAAATTCAAATCAATAAAAAATTACAATATACAATATATTAGTTTGTACAAATGTAATATTAAATTGAAGATAATAATATACATAACCGCATATGTTATTATTTTATTTGTATATACATATATTTGCTATATACATATATATATTTTTATTTGTTATTTGTAAACCTAATGAAATACAATAATATATAATGTCTTTAATAATTATTTGATAGATTTAATGCGGAAAATATGTAATTTATATTTATATATCTATACACTATACTATATGTAACATATAAAATAGATGATTGTATATTACTTTACATACAACGAAAAAAAAAGGTTTCTTGTAATCGTATTATACGTAAATTTTATTTACAAATATATTCCTCTATATATTTATACAAATACGAATGAGAGGGTGATTTTAGATATTATTATATATATCACATCCCCTTGTTTTATCTAAATAACAAAAAAAAAAGGAACAAATATTCTGATTTATAAAATATAGTAATTTTGGGGTTGTTGGTATTTTTGCGATATATATATATACAATAAAATAATATTATATTATATACAGAGATTTGTATTTATTGATATGTATATTTTATATATGGTCTGTGTATATAGAATACAGACTAACAAATATAAAACTCTGATATATACGAACGCACATACGAAATGTATAGATACATTTGAAAATAGATAATGTCTTTTGAATTTTGGCATAAATTGACACTATTATGCATTGTAATTTATTCATATAACGCCCAGTACCAGATGGTTTAAAAGTGATAAAAGACATATAAAATAAATTGACAAATTTGACAATATTTAACAGCATATACCTCATATGTGTTTTGTGTATATATACAATAGCATAATTGTATGTATCAAATCAACATCATATTTATGTTCATTCAGAGATATTTATATATATAATAAACATATTTATCTTCATAAAATATAATAACCAGTCTAATAAATCATGTGTACGTAATGATATATTTAATTGAGGATCTTTTAATAAAATTAATATTTACCTATAGAATATATAACCTTGATGTTGATATTATAAAGTTTACAAAAAACAAAAACATCACTTCTTATAAAGATGGTTTATTAAATTATTAAGATAATTAAATTATTAAAATATGTTTTTGTTCCTGTATTTTAGATCTTATACATACATCTAAAATTTTTAGAAATAATTTTTGGCATTTATAAATATTTAGAAATTGTTATTTATTTGCTAAATTTTATTGTATTTATAATGTGACTGATTTGGTTTTTCCTTTATATATTCAATATATATTTACGACTAAATTAATAAATTTTATAATTTAATCTAAACATCCTAGAAAAATAACATTAAAAATTACTATAATTATTTAATAGAAAATTAATACCATACACAAAAATACAACATCATTAAATATTTGAATAACAAAATAAAATAATGATCAATCTGAATCTTATCATATAATTTGAAGACGTTTATTTTGTATCAATTTTAAAAAAAACGCTGCCAGACCTGTAACAGAATGCACGTACTGGTGACCAGGATGTAAAGGAGGATTAAACATATCTCTAATCAACTGGTCATAAAATTTTAATATAAAATGATGTGCCACACTAATATGTTCAAATTCAATCTGAAGAACACCATTGGATTTGTATGGGAGCTCCTGGATCAGAAAAATTTACCGGGAATGTATTTTTTTCGCAACCAGTAGCCGCAAAATTTGAAGCCAATTGGTTGGAAACAGAACGAGTTATTTCTAATCATCCCTTGAACTTGTATGGGAGCTCCTGGATGGGATGGTAGTAGAAAAAAATTTCGGGTTAAAAAGTTTTTCCATTTTTCGTCAAACCTCCAGATCCAAAATTTTTAATCAATTAGTTAGAGACAGAACAAGATATCCCTTAGAATCTTTTGGATTTGTATGGGAGCTCCTGCATCGGATGGAATCTGGAAAAATTTCCTGGAGTGTAATTTTTTACAAGGGAGGGGCTTGAAGGGAGGAGGTCAACCAGCTCGTAAAATCTTATGCTGAAAATTTCAGCCAAATAGGTCGAGTAGTTTCCGAGACAACAAAATTTTAGACAACAGAGCGAGCGGAAGAAATCGGAAATATTTTTATGTGATTTTTTATCTTAATTTTTTTTCTGAAATGGAATTTAATATTGCCACTACTTAAAAAGTAGGTACGTACATGATATTGTTATGAATGTAATAAAATTTTTTATTTATCATTTAACTTTTGAATTATCATTTACCTTTTGAATTGCCTAAAACTATGCCAAGTGTATTGATATTTTGTAAGAAAAGAAAAAGCTGGCATTTTTTATATATTAATATATACTTATTTTATATCTTTCTTTATACAATTTCTTCATATTTATTGGTCTGTATTCAAATTTATATTTATATATAAATATTATTAATTTTTTGTTAAAAATTTATTACAATTTGATGTGGTCAATATTTGATTCACGTGCATCGACCTTATCATTAATAAATATAATTAGTTCAATTACAATACAAATATAACTGCACTTATTATGCACAATTGATAATGGAAAATATATCTTTTATAAATATCGGAAAAAATATAGTCACGCAGATATACTGTTTACGAAAATGCGACCGTTTAGACTGTTATGTCTATAAATCAACTATACTTACTACTAATATCTAATATCTACTTAATTTTAATTAACGCATTCATAATACTCTAGCAGTTCTGCTATACATATTTATTTGTATTAAAATATAGATACTAGAGACACGAATAAAATAGTAAAAATAATAACAATATTATTGCAGCGGTTCTGGGAATAATTAGAGCACTCACTTTAACAATTTAATCTGCATAACATTCAATTTTGTGTATATATATAGTATTATATATATTCGTATTATGACCGTCAATTCATTTAAATAATTCATAACAGAATCCTATATATTAGTAAAATAGAAATCTATTTTCCTTTCCTTATATTCGGTATTAATTTTATTTGATATACTACGATAATATACGATATTCTTGCACTATTTCTTACACGTTACCGGCAAGAGTCTTATGAAAAAAGCATATATTCGATTCGAAAAAAAAATCAAACGGAAAATAAACTAGAATCATAGTTTTAATTATTGAAAGGACGCTGACCATGTATTTTCTTTTTCCGTTATAGATGTGTTGACCAATAATAAATTCATACGCACCCTGATATGGACTGTTCGGAGTGTAGTAAATAAAGCACTTCTCAAAAAATTTTGAAATCTTGGGTTCGAATTCTATACGGATATAGATCTGGTTGTAAAACGGATGTTGGTTGATTTCTTTAAACACCCGGTTTCAAATTTACTATATTTAGTGTAGATTCACATGCATTGTAAATCCAATAGTATTTTTTTTTTAGTAGGAAAATTATATTTTTGGAATTTATTCCATACAAATTTTTTATTAAGGCTTAAGCACAATGGAAAAAACGCAGACGCACGCGGAACATAGAAATTTAACTTATAAAAATTTAACAAATCAGAAAAAATAAAAAGGAATAAATTCTTACAAGTGTTTTTTCATAGAATCATAGTCAAAGATAAAAAAAAATCAATAAATCTATGGTTCTGTTAACTTTCTTTGTATATACAATATGCACACATAATTACATTTAATTTATGCTTAAAAAATATGCTGTATATTTATATTTTTTGTATTCCAATGAAATGTTTCAGCCATAAATGGATAGTAGGAAATTATTATTATAGATATTGTTAATGAGAAGACGAAGAAGGGTAACCCGTAGATGGTGGGTTAGACCGTTTAACCAATCACGTAACGTCCACGGTTTTGACTCGGATCGGAAAATCTACTGTACGTGTTGTAATAAATGATACAGTTAAGGTCATTTGGAAACACTTAAACAAAGTATATTTACCAAAGTCCAGTTATAATAATTTCACCCAGTACGCCAAATAATTTGAAGAAAAATTGAACTTGCCTAATGTACTTGGTGCTATTGATGGCAAACATTTTGCTATTAAATGTCATCGTCTTCCGGTACTACATATTATAATTATAAAGATTGTTACAGCATGGTTTTAATGGCGGTTAGATTCCTAACAACTGAAATATATCTGTTTAATTTCCGGTTGTCTAGGTGTACACATATCAATGAAAACGCATTTGGCATATTAACATCAAGATGGAAATTATTTTCAACAACAATGCAATCGTCACCATCAAACGCTGTGAACATTGTACTAGCTACAATTGTACTCCACATTTATATATTGAAAACAAAAGGTCCTAGTTCAAAATACTGCCCTTATTCTATGATTGACAAATATGACTTGGACGGAAATATGATACCGGGAGAATGGCGGATGCAACAATCGATTTTAAGAACATGTAATAGAGTTGAAACCAATATTGCTTCATTAAAAGCGTTTGAAATTATTTATCTAATTTGTGAATTTGTCAACGGAGTTGGTAAAATATAACTCTAATATGTTAAACCGGTATAAATTGACATATATACAACATAGTTATAGGAAAAGTAATTTTGCAATTCATTTTATTTTTATAAATATAAAAAAAATAATTTTTAAATGTATGCTTTTAATAATAAAATGTTTTGATTTACGATATGGAATTATTTACTTCGGTTAAATATTTCATAATAAATAGTTTTGTATCATTCTTTTCTTTTTTAGGCAATCTTTTAAAGATTTCGCATTTACTCATGCGGTTATTGTAACTTCTTTCTACATGAGAAATCAAATTTGAAAATACGGTAATGGTATTGGAAAATTAAGTTGGAAGGAGATAGAGATATTTTAGTTCATTACATTGAATTTATATTTAAAACAGTTTTAATAATAGCATTGTTGAGTTTTGTAACAAAAAAATAGAAAAAATATATTGAAAAATATTGATTGAAAATAATAAAATTTTATATATTATTATAAACAAGAAAGTAAACAATAAAAACGTGAATTCAGTCAGTTCATAGGAAAAAATAATAAATAAATTCATAAAACATTAAAAGCAAACAAAATAAAAGAAATTTTTAATTAATTAAATTTCATTATCAATATTTGTTAAATATTGCATAATGTGTAATTTGGCTTCGTTTTTTACTCTTTTTGGAAATGTCTTCATCACTTCTATTATGTTTTTGCAAAAGTACTCATCACCAGTATCAGCAGAGCTAACGAAAGTTGTAAAATTGATGGTTTTTATGCAATTTAAAATTTCCAAATCTATGCTGTTTTGTGTTATTTTGTTTTCCCTGTTATTTTTCTTTTTTGTTGAATCAAACGATTTCGGATCGGTTTTGGAATAATTATGAACATTATTATTAGTATTAGTAATATCACAATTATTATTATTATTATTTTCATTTTCCAAAACGTCATCATCTCCGTGATCCGTATTATTATTATCATTATCTTCATAAAAACTTTCGTCCAAATATTCAACATCTTCATCAAAGTTATTCGGTGATTTTATATGATTTTTTTTAAAAATTAAATTATTAACATAACACCATTCAGTATCCTCTTTTGGTGATCCGCCTGATGTTACCACACTCTTTTAAATTTCGCGTCCAAACTTATCCCTTAAATACTTCCAATGTTTTGTACAATTTTCAGCTAGAATATTAGCAATTTAATAAAAACAACATTTCATATACATAAATACTATTTATTTGTGGTTTTACTCCGATCTGGAATGTCAATCAATTAGCCATTAGTACTACACCCTGACACAATTGTATTGACATCGGTATACCACGCCACAATTCAGCTGGATTGTTGTTGCCTTTAGAATTAACCTTTTAATCTTCATCCAAATAATATCTTTTTTATTCGGTTTTTGTAATCTTTGTTCCTTTTATTGTACCGCATTTCATTTTTAAAAACTTCAGCTAAACAAAAAAACAGTCTTCATTTTCAAAAACATATTCATTTTATGATTTTTTTATTATTTGTTTATTTATTTTAATTTATTTTATTACATATAATGTTTTAACCACGAAAACAATAAAAAAAAAATTTCAAAAAAACGTAAGAAATACGAAAAAAGTTAAACATTGGTCAACTTTGCGCTTTTTATTGTGCTCGCTTACATATGAATAATATTGTATATATATACTATACTATATATATACTAATAGAATTAAAAGAGACTAGAATGATCGTGAGAGAAAAAATAGTAAGCCTTCATACAAATGTTTAGATGTATTAATTTGATAAATATCTCTCAAATTTTCCAAAAATGGCGATCGAAAATGCCAAATAAATCTCATAATTTTTTTTTAATAAAAAAAAAAAAATTACAAAAACAAAAAAAAAACGTAAACAAACAAAGTTATTGTGAAAAAGAAATTAAAATTAAATTTCAATATTATATTGTTCGTTAAAATTGAAATTATGAATCACATTAAATTTAATTAAATTATATTAAAATATATAGAAAATGTGCATAAAATTGTATTTAAAATTGTAATATTTAATTATAAATATTTTTTTCACAACATGGTAAATAGGGCCACCTAGTGAGTGTTGGTTGACTCCCGTACGCTATTCGTACCCCCAGCACCAGCGCCTCTAGTGTTTTTTGGTTGCATTTTGTATATGTACACGAATGCATAAGTAGTAATGCTGGCCTAAATTTTATATACATTTTCTATGGAGAATTCAAGCCACTGCTGTTCTAGTCTCTTTTAATTCTATTTATATACTGTAGTATATACTATACTATACGTTTTTTACCATTATCATGAGCCGTTTGATGTAAGTGAATCACAATTTATTTGTGATTTTTACTCTTTTCTTTACATTTTGAAGCGTGTATAGTTATACTAGTGATTTTTGATGCGTGAATCAAAAGCATTTTAAAGCAATTTAATGTTATATATGCGCGTTTTGAAACATTTGATGCAAAGTAGAATCGATAACAAAAATGAACAATTATAATGAACGCCGATCAAAAATGAACAAAATTTAATAGAAGGCTAGAAGATTCATTTGATTCTCTGGCAGAAAAAATTCATTTTCAATTTTGCATGTAAAAACAACAACAATTTTGATTGACCTGCATCAAATGAGTCCCATGTAATATAGAGTTCTTTAGAGTCTAAAGTTTAGACGACTGTCAAAACTCAAATAAAATATTTTCACTGTAGGCCATGTAGGCCTTTTAAAAATATTATTAATATTCTTTAATAGTTTTACCGTTCGATAGAAATCCTTTTTAAAAGGAAAATTCCCTTTTTCCCATAAAAAACACAAAAAACAGTTTATCTGATTGTCAGATCATATTTCCCCTTCCAGATCACTACTATACCGGCACCTATTTTTTGATTTTTGATAATTTATTTGTTTTGTTTTGTTTGTTTTTTAAAGAATTAATTATATAATATTGATAATTTTTAAAAAAGATAAAAAAATTTTAAAAAAAAACCACAATTTTATATATTATTTTCATTAATTATTTACATTCAAATGCATTTGAAATAAATATTCATTTTTCCAACGTTAGAAGCGAATAATTTATTAGCAGTTAAGTGAAAAACAAAATAATTAATTTTTCTGATCCCAAATGATTCACCATTTAAAATACTGATCCAAGGGCACATCAGAGATATTGTAATATACAGTACGCCTCTGTGAACTATAAACGGTATAGTATAGTAGAAATATCAATTTTATAATATATAAAATAAAATTATTTAATATAATAAAAAAAATGATTATAAAAAAAAGTTTAAAAGCGCGTGAATCCACTTAAATGTGTTAAATAGTATTTAATTCAATTGGGATCTAATACTATTCTAATTAAAATTAAGTCTTAAAATGTATTCAACTAAATCTCATTAGTTTCTAGCAAATTGACTTGAAATTTTGTATATAGAAGTTTCAGGATCAAAGGAAAGACTTTTTTCTCTATTTGGATTTTCTTTTTAATTTCATCGCTTCCACCGAGTCCCATACATACCCCGGGTTTTTTTTTTTAAGAAATTAGTATGGCATATTATTTTATATTAAAATTTTATTCGAAGTTGATTGGTGATAAGTTTACAAATTTAAATTATAAATTAAATTTCAATATTACATGATATCATACAATATTCCTTATAAATATATAAATTGATAAAATAATGACATAAATGGTATATAATATTTATACCTAAATGTATTTTGTTAATTTTTAAAACGCATATTTTGGTTAATCTGTGGTGAGAGAGATAACAAACAAATATGAATTAAATAAATTTTTAACTGATATTTTGAAAATTGGGTTTTCTTTAATTTATTTTATTTTTTTGGTTGAATATCAAATCAAAAATAAAAAGAATAAACCGCTATGTGTTAAATTAAAATAAAACATATTATAGAATATATTTGTTTTTTTTTTTTTATGAATCCAATTTTTTTATTTGCTAATCGTTTAAAATCTTTACAAATACTGAATATATATATATATATACATATAATTATATCTATTTTGATATCAAATACAATATTAATCTTATTAAATGGAATTAATTTTTTTTTTGTGAACAACATTTAGGAACATTTTCAAATAAAAAAATGACAATAAATGATAATAATAAAAAAATATCTATCTACTATATGTTCTAAATGTATATATAAACGTACATAAATGATCTATTTTTATAATTTGTATACTTGTCTTTTGTAAGAATTCTTGTATATTTATACAGATTATATTATATCAGTCATGTATGTATTTTATTTAATCAATCCAAAAGAACATACACCTATATATAAAAGAATGTAAATATATAAAAAAAGTAAAATAGGAAAAAATTATAATTTTTAATCAGTTAATTTTATAGCACTCATAAATATTTGCATTAATTTTTTTTCTTTGTTAAGTATTTTGTTTAGATTAAGTCGTATACAAGTTTTTGTTTGTTTTGTTTTATAAGAAAAAGGATAAATAAAAATAAGTTAGTTTTGCATTTATAATTAGAAATATATTCGTTGGACTGCGTAACTAATAATAAATACATGCGGATATATATTATAGAGGGCCAATAATTTACTCACGATCACGGTCATTGAAACTTTTATTATTGTAACGTATAAAATGATATATTTTTTGGGTACATTTATTCTAGAAATATAAATAAATATATAATATACTTATTTTTTATAAGATAATAAATTACATTAAAGTAAATAAACATTCTTTTGTATATATTGTACGTACCTTTTATAGATAGGTTTATTGATATACAAAATAAAAGAATATTGTTTGTTAAACAATGCATACGCAATATTGTATAGCAAAAAAAACCACATATATATTATATTAATAATATTTTAACACAATACATAGTTTACCACCCTTAATATAGAGGTTTTTTGTTTGTTATTTCTTTATTTACCCTGGGGTTGTGAAATTCCAAAATTTATTTATTTATTTTGCAATATAATAAAAATAAAATATTTTTATAGTTGAAATAAACATATAAATCATTAAATTTTATTTTATTTATATATATTAATAAAATATGAAAATATAAATATTGTGTGTATGTGACAAAAAATATTTTGTTTAATAATAAATTTAATATTAATTTATTCTAAAATTTGATCGGAAGTTTTATATTATTGAACAAATATGAAACGCAATGTACTTTTATTATTTTAAAAATTATTAATCACAATACAACAAGCACAAAAATGCAAGAAATATTTTTCGTAGAGCACAATATTTATCAAAGAAAAATTCAAAATTTAACTAAAGGTATTGTACTCTCGCTCGGCAGTCACCTTGACGTGGTGCCAGGACTAAGGTTGCAAGGAACCGAAGGCCTATGCTGATAGTGACACCCATATCAAAAAGGTCTACGGGGAGCAATGTACTTCCAGCTCCCAGACACCGGGTGCCCTCTGGGAGTATTAACCTTACCGGCTAACCAACCAATCCTCAACAACAAGTCTACAATAAATGAACTCCAACAAAACAAAAAGCCGACGATTATGATGTGTATCTTAACGCATCATATGAAACAACGGTACTTTACCGATCCATTCAAGACACGGCGTCCGATATTTCCGATACCCAAATGCTTGATCTTGATTCTGAAGGCTCTCAGTCAACCCCTGCTGAGTATGTTGAATCAAGTTAAGCGTAAAAGGCCCCAGTTCGGCAGTCTCATATCTTCGAGACCGATTCACAATTTTGAATTCGTTCAAATACGTGATAATTATATTCGAGGAGTGCAATATAGACCATATGCGTCGCAGTACACGGGGCGGTATATCTGCCCTTAAACCTCGGGGTGAGATTTTAGACGGTAGGACATTACATTCGGTTCGACACTATGTCAGTTAAAAATCATTTCCTCACCCAATTTAAAAAAAAAGTTAGCTAAAGGTTTATTTTAAAGCCCATGTTTGGGAAATTTACCATTTCCAAATTTAACCATCGATTTTGGAATAATAGTAACACTGATTCTAGATAAGGGAAGATTTTGTTAATTGAAAGTAGATCTTCATGACGAAAACATTTCGTTCACATTGTGGGGTTACGAGGTATAACTCATTTGAGAAATGTAACGTGGTATCTTTATAGCATGACAGTGTATTGGAATTTATTTTAATGAAAGAAGATACTTAATAAAAATTAAAATAAAAGTTTAGACTAAATCAGGGCACAATAAAGTAAGCCGGAATTTACTACGATAATATTTGAATTAACTCCACCCAGTAGAACCTAAATATGTATATTAACGAAAAGGGTGTTAATTCACTTACAAAATGTGGTCCTAAACGCAAATGAATGTCTCTTGGATATTTATGCCTTATCCATAGCCTACAGGTCACGTCTATGGGCAATCGCTAACAAGTACAACTCATCGAGATACTGAACATTCGTACGATTATCTATCTACCCCAATATCTTAGAAAGTAGCACTGATTCAAGGATAATTGCAAAGATTGCCAATAATATATAATATCTAATGCGTAACGTGTTTTGCAATAGATGTGACAATTGCAATTTGGAGTAAGAAATATGCCATTGGAAAATTATTTAAGAAAGAATTTTCTTAGCAGGTGTTTTATAGTGGTATATTATTTTATAGTATATTATTGGAATAAACCAAACACATAGTTTGTATAACAATATACCAAACACATAGTAGCTAAAAGTTTATTAATCCGCTTACAAAATGGCGATTAATATCTTTGGTATTTGCCTAACATAAGCGGATATCTAATCTTTCCGTATGGAACAGTTAATATAATTCCAATTATATTTTTGATACTTACAGTGGAACAAAGATTTTATTAAAATCCAAAAATATGTGGTTACCATCCTAATCTATCCTACTCTATTATTCTACTCTCGACTGTTATCTGGATGCCTTTAATATTTTTAGGTCAGAGGAATAATTATAAATTGCAGTGTTATTGATTGATTTTCTTGGTAAATGAATGTGGTGTTCAACTAATTGACTATAATTCAATTCAGTATATATAGTTAGCGACAAGCAATCTATTTATGATTCTGTGTTTTCTTGAGGTATTTCTGAAATAAGATACAAAATTATGTCAATTTTTTTTCTTTGTATCCATTTAATTTAATCCAGATAATTTAATCCACATGATCATTCCTAAAAAAACATGTGATTTTTGGTTATATTAGTATACGGGTACAAATAATTTAATAATTAAATTTAATTACATTTTATTTTATATATCAAAATGTTTTTATTTCATCTATAGATTTGTACCATTTTTATTATTATTATTATTGTTGGCATTATTATAATTCAAAATTCCATAGCGTTCATAAAAACATAAGAAAATATTTTTTATTTGTTTTTATGTTTATTTAATATTCGATTGTCGACAATTTGTCTACCTATGTATATAACAAAAGACATTTGAATCAAATGTTCTTACCAATCCATTTGGCGTCGCATAGCTTAATAAACAAAAAATAATTATGTAAAATATATTTTTTTATTTTTTTTTTGTTAAATTAAAAAAAATTAACTTTAAATACTTTAATTTTTAAGTATTTTATAATCCATAAAAATATAAATATACATATTGTAAGGTAAGGCAGAGATGATGTTAAATGTGTAGGTGATTTAAAATAATTAAATAATATTAAATGTAATTATATAAATAATAATTATTTATATAAAACAATCTTTTTATATATGGGTTTGGTAAAAAAAAATTATAAACTTCATCCCAAAATCGCTATATAAGATTGTTACAGATCAAAATATAAATTTTATATATGATATAGCCATTGTTTGTACACGTTTTTTGTTTTCATTTTAAATTTTTGTTTTATCAATATTTTTTTTTACTGTTTATGCATAAAATTAAATATTATTATAATCAATATTATTGGATATATAGTTAAGTTAATCAATTGTATTTATATAAAACCATATATAGAATGAGATAATCCGATTTAAATATTTGTATAAATAATTTAATATAACTAGTGCTTATATAGAATTAATATAAAGTGTTATAATAACATTTATATAAAGACACGTGCGTTTTCATTTCTCGTAATGTCGTCTTATATTAAAATAAAATCAATTAAAAAATGTAAAATAGTGATTTTATTTATTACTTATATATATATATATGTTGGTTATACTGTGCTAATATAGTGGAAGATAATATATATAACAATTGTTTTTATAAACTGTGGTTAAATATTGGATGGTTGGTATAATATATTGCGGATATTAAATATTTACTATTATGTCCCTTTGCTTACCTACTTTTATTAAAAAAAAACCCATTGTAATCTATTTTACGTATATTTATATGAATTTATGTGTATTCATCAATCAAATGTGAATTATAATTGTTTACATAATATTAGTTTTTTTTCTGGTCATACATTTCCTATATATACATATAACATACATACATATTTATCCTTTTTATATATCAGAATTGCACGAATATATTAATATGTTTAACAAATAAATATATATATGGATGTATTTATACTCCAATATTGGTATATTTATAGTGACGCTGGATATATATATATTTTCATAAAACACTAAATGGGTGTTGCACATTATATAAATATATATATACGTTGTAATAATTACCATATATGATACGATGTGGAAAAAACTGTTGCACGTGACTAAAACGCTAAAACACATATAAACTGTCGTACAGAATTTATACATGTAAAATGAAAATATTTATTTTAGAAGAAGAAAATTCTTATAAAAAGATGCACGTGCTCATTTCCTCATTGTTATATGGGTGTGATCATCTCATATATATATATATATATATAAATAATATATGTGGCAGCACACACGTGACATAAGCCAATATCATTTAAATTAGCTTAAGCAAATAATATTCCAAAAATGATTTAAATCAAAGTAAATTAAAAAAAAAAAGAAAAACAACCAACTATATTTTATTTTAATTTTAAAAATAATATTGTTTTTTTTATATTTATGAATAAAATAAAAAAAATAAAATAAATGAACAATTTATATTGGAAAACTTTAAAATTTATAATTGAATCAACTCTTTTTACCCTTTTTGTTTTCTTTGTTTGATAATGTCTAAAATCTTTGAAGTATGATTTTATTTTTGCTATTTATTGTGTAAAAAAATATGTTTCATGTTTCGTTTTTTTAATTTATAACACTCGTCATATTTTAAGTGTTATGTTTTGTATTGTGTATATGTATATATGAAAAGCAATCTACTTTTAAATATATATCATTTGACGAATATGTGAATCTGTACATTTATTTGAATACACCAATAATAAAATGGTTTTTTATAGTAACAATATTTCATATGCAGTTTTTTTTACACACAATTTTTACATAAAAATTTACACAGGATTATTTTGATAGCGTGAATAATTTATGGTGGGTGTATAACTACTGAAATTCTGTGAAAATATCTTACACAACAAAATCATTGTTGTACCAAGATTTAATCTTAAAAACAAATTTTGATATACGTTCATCTTTTTTTCATTTTCACACTACACATTTTGAAAATTCTGTGTAACGTAAATTTACACAGGGCATATGAAATGTTGTTACGGTTAGGTTTAGGTAATTTAATCGATTTTGGTAATATATCCTATCCATTAGGTATTAGGGTAGAGTGGGGCAGGTTCCGAGGATTTTTTTACCAAAGGTCCTCGAAAAAGCATTTTTGTTTTAATTATTTATTTATTAGCAACGGGACAAGCCCTACTGCCGTTAGTAAAGTACCTTAAAATTATTCATCAATTATTTATCGTTAAATTTTTATTGCTTTATTTCCTTCTTTGTTTGAGATTTACCGCTTTTAATAGAGTATTGCATATGTCCGAATGTGCCTCATACCCCGGTAACTTCGGCCATGCCATGGGACACTTTCGGCCATATTATTAATATAATATAATACAACTTTATACAATATAATAAATCCAATATAAAATAAAATTGATTCCTGAATGTTACAAAATTAAATTAATTTTGAATGATACTTTGTTCCACACCGCATGTTTCATAGGAGCAGATCTAGTCGGTTCCAATTTCTTAATAACATCTTTAATGGCGTGTTGTAAAGCTTTTTCATCAACTGGTTGCCCATTTGATTTGGTTTTATAATTTCGTAACATTTCTAGTGGACATTGGAAGATAACCATCATTATTCTGACTTGATAACTTAGATCGAGTACTTTCGCACAAAACGGCCCCTTAGTAACTTGACCGAATGTGCTCCATATTCACCTTTTAATTAAAAATACAAAAACGGAGACAAATTGAAATTAAATTAAATAGTTTGCAACACTTTTCACAACCACCAATAAAATCGAATATGAATTGTAAAAGTAATAGTAGAAACATGATTAAAAATTTAAATAAATGTCTTTAAAATATAAATGTTCTTAACTTTTATCGGTTTACGTACAACTCAATTTTAATAAGTATTTTTTTTACACACGTATATCAGTTATTATTAGAAAAACCTGAAATATCACGAATATATTTGGTAAAAGATGGGGTGACCAAAGGTATCTTACGGCTGAACCTGCCCCACTTTATTCACTTTACATGCCATGTATCAATTCCCAATCTAATTTATATCTCTCACTACCTGCTACATATTAAGTTACAGCCTATCGAAAAATATTCCATTTGATTTTCAATAATCGGAAAAAGGATCGAAATATTTCCCAGCCATTCCAACTAATTCGTTATGGAAACACATTGGAGTTTGTGTTTGCATGTATATCACAAATTAGTGACTTCCATGTAGGATTTTCCATTGGTCAATAGCGAACGAATTAAAATGATCTATATAGCTCTTGTTGATCTGTCATATATTGATCAATTTGAGCAATAAAAATACTTATTTTCTGAAACAAACTGCTAAAACATAAAAACAAATTATTCTTAAAAGCAAATGAAGAACAGAAAATATAAAATTAAAATATTTTCACAGAAATCTGATCAAAAATAAATAGAAACTCAATATAACAGAACAAAAATACTCGTAACAAAAGAAAATTAATATAAATTCCATCTTTAACTAACTCAAAATACATATGTTCTTAATTGCAAACAAATTGCTTCAACTTTTTTAGCTGTTTTTGCAGAAATAGAGTTGTTTTTCTGTTGTCATAAATCGTTAAATTTAAAACTGTTGAATTTTGTTTGTATTTAAGCTAAATGTAAATTTCGTTTGAATCTTTGACTCATATGTTTTTTAAGGATAAATTGAATTTATTTATTTTAATTAGGATTAACTTTATTAATTTTTTTTTGTTATTTTGAATAATATAATCATAATGATTTTTATTATATATATGATTTTCTTATGAATAACACGGATTATATCAATAATATGTATACAAATTTTATAATCCAGTGTTATCTTGAATACATTTATAAATATATTTGATGTTTACAAAATATAAGAATGATTTACCATTTAAATCATATATATATATATATATATATATATATATATATATATATATGTATTGAATATGGAAATATTTTAATTTACTTTTACATACAATATTTCATTTCCTTTTGCATTCATATAATATTGAATAATTCTTTTCATCTGGAATTTATCATCATTCATAAAATTAATGTTTGTAATATATTAAGATTTAGGAATTGAAGGCAATTGAACCAATTTCGTATTTAATTACAAAAACTAATAACCGTATTAATAATCATTTAATATTCAATTTTTTTTTCGTAAAAGTAATTATTATAATATAATGTTGAATACGGTGATTTTTTTTATTTAAAAAATATGTATTTATATGATGTGTGAGACATGGAATATACATAAAATGTAATATATGAATTTGAACATTAAATAATCCATTTCCACTTATAATATCATTTATAATTTTCCACATTTATTATGTTTTATACAATTATGTATGAAAATAAATGCAATGCGATATTGAATATATCAGTATATATTTATATATATATTCATAATTAAGTTAAATAAAATTTTCCACATCACAACTATGAATAATTCCGTGCACTTAAAATACTTTGTTTTTGCCTCATCATATATATTTACATATATAAAACAATTTCCGTTTAATACGAATAAAAAAAAAGCTGTGAAAGATTCTTCAATATTTACATTTATATAGTATATATATATATATATTTCAAATACATTAATTTAAAATTGAAAAAAAATAGAAAAAAATCCCTATTAGAGATATAAAAAATGAATATATTTAATGCATTTTCAAATAAAAAAAAAATATGTGTATATGTAAATTATACATTTTTTTTTAAATTTTATATAACATTTTCTATATAGTCCATTCACATAAAAAAAAGCATATTACAGATTTTTTTTTATTTCTATAATGGTTAATACCTATGTATATTGTGAAAAAATTGAATTTGTAATAATATGACAAATATTCTTTCTTTTTTTTCAATTTTTATCCATTACAAATAAAAATATAATGATAAAAATGTATATAGTGATGAAATTTTATAGAAATTAAAATTGAAAAAAAAATGCATTATATAATAATATCCATAATCTTCTTAAAAGGTTTTCCAATCCCGTAACGCCACAATCATAAAAAATAATGAATTTTAATCTTTGTTTTATATATTTTTTTTATTTTTAGTTTTTCCATGAAGAGACCATCACATATTTAATAATGTGTACCCTTACCAATTGTACAATGTACATATCTATATTCTATAGATATATGTATAATTCCGCATAAAATAATTTTTATTGAATTTTCAATTTAACAGAAATTTTACATTACACCGTATATTTGTTTGGTTTTTTCTTCTAAAATCTATATGATTTGTTTATTGATAGATTTTTCCATTTTATATAAATATAATAATGGACAATATTTCACATGCATTCACGAATATTTCAATATACATGATAATATATACATCGGTATAGCATAAATTAATAGAATTTTTAAAACATATTATACATATACTATCCATATACATATTCGATGTGTTATGAGGCATACTTTAGTAAATATTGTTTTGTTACTAACTATAAAGTATTTGACATTTTATTATGGGTATCGCGGTCAGTGCAGGTTTCCGCACAATGATATGTTTTGTGGTAAATAAATACAAACAAATGAACACTTATAAAAGATTTATTTTGCGTTTATCATTTTATTTCACATATATACTTTTATATTATACACGTTAAACATGCAATCATGGAGATCTGGACTGAGCGATAGCCGCATTTTATTATAACCCAATATAATGTTAAATATTTTTTAAATTCATGTTTCTGTTTAATATTTAATCTTTAATTTTCGGAAAAATGTAATTTATGATTAATCCGTATTGAATACGAAGTTGGAAATTATACTGGAATCTCAACTAAAAATAAATTATTCAATTATATAATTGGAATGTGATATTGGTAGTTCCGTAGAAAATTCGAAATTCTTACCATCGTACCCTCAATTGTCCATGGGAAAATTTTGCCTACCCATACGTGTATTTTGGATACTGTTTTCGGTATTTTCATTTGTTATTTCATTAGAATGGATTCAAATATCAGTTAATGTTTTTCGATAAGAAAATTATCTCACTTTTGCTATTCCAATGTTCCTATATATTCCAATGTTTTTGTTTGTTGCTTCAAAGGTTTTTATTACAAGATTAAAATTAGTTTTTTCATTGGAAAATATTATAAGCTTCATCCAATAAAAGGTAAACGCAAATAAAATTTATCAGGATCATTTACATAAACAAAAAATGAAATCCAATATTGAATATATTAATGATATAATACATATATCACATCATTAATATTTTTATTACTCGACCGTTTAATATTTTTATATATGAATTTTAAACTCGGCGTTTCGGTCATGATAGTTTTCAGTGGTTTTGCAATTACTCTTAATATGATGTATATGAGTATACCATTAATTAGCTAGCATTTAGCATAGATTCAAAGTTAAGGTAACTCTACATCTTATTAATTAAGTGAGTGATTGTCATGGTTTTTAGTTTATAAGTGGGGATTATTTGAAAATTTAAATTGAACAAGTAAGAATTAGATGGTTCGTAGGTGGACACGAACCAAGTACGTTTCGGATCCTCATCAGTGGCCATACGTACACTTTAACAACTTTGCCATCAAGTTGATGTATATACTTTGTTTTATTTCATAATAACTGTATAACTATAATTTATTTATATTTAGTAGTATAGTTTATTAGAAGGTATTATTATATTTTTAATTGTTTTTTATTTTAACGGATCGCGACAATAGAAAATCTTTTATTCAATTTTAGTTGCAATTATGCCTTCAACGATTTTAATATTGAATATATTAATGATATAATACATATATCACATCATTAATATTTTTATTACTCGACCGTTTAATATTTTTATATATGAATTTTAAACTCGGCGTTTCGGTCATGATAGTTTTCAGTGGTTTTGCAACCATCTACGACCACCTACGAACCATCTAATTCTTACTTGTTCAATTTAAATTTACAAATAATCCCCACTTATAAACTAAAAACCATGACAATCACTCACTTAATTATAATAAGATGTAGAGTTACCTTAACTTTGAATCTATGCTAAATGCTAGCTGATTAATGGTATACTCATATACATCATATTAAGAGTAATTGCAAAACCACTGAAAACTATCGTGACCGAAACGCCGAGTTTCCGCCGAGCCGAGCCGTGACCGAGTTTATAGAAATCCAACATGTTTATTATAATTTAATGATACTTTTAGTGATGAAAATGCAATCACGTAAAAAAAATAATACAGTTTTTATATTGAGATTAATGATATTTTTAGTAATTCTTTTTGTTCATTAATAAATTAACCAAATTAAATCTACTCTCACAGGAGTAATTCGTTCCTAAATAAATAATTTTTTTATTTTACATAATTTTTGTCTGGACTAAAACCCGCGTGTGAAAACGTGTGACTGCTAAATGCAAAAGAAATTGATATACCATTGTTGGAAAAATAACTAATTTTTTTCCAAAATTGCATACTACAATTTAAATTTGCAATGCAATGTTAGTATTTATTTTAATGCACATTTGAATCCAATTATATTATTATATTTTGCAATAATGACTTTTTAAAACCTTATCTATTTTGACTAATCTGATGATGAAATTAAAAACTAAACAGTTTTATTAGTATATATAATACATACATATATAGTACTTTTACAATATTTAAACTAAAGCGAATTGTTTCCCACAATAATTTAAGCATATCAGCAAATTATCCATTTGATTTTCCATAATCAAATTTTATGTGAATCCGAATATTATTAGGAATAATAATAGGAATCTTTTAAAATTTCCCAATACGAAATATTTTCAAACTCTTTCACGTTAGTTACTTCCAAGCTTTATCTGGTTTATTCTGGGGTACCTCAGGGTTGTGCTCTATCGCCCACTCTCTTTTTAATTTTTATTAATGATCTTTTATCGATAACAGAAAATGCAATGCACTGTTATGCAGACGATAGTTCATTACATTCTTCGTATGAACCACATCGTAATCATAATGCGAATCAAATGATTCAGTCTCGCCAGAAGATGATTTCTTCAATTAACAAAGATTTAGATTCAATATCTAATTGGGGAAAGATAAACTAGTAGAATGTAATCCATTTAAAACAAAGGCATGTTTGTTTTCAAACAAACGATCCATAAATGTTAGATAAGATGAAATGTTTAATTTAAATAACTGATAATCAAGAGTAGGGGGAAATACTAGTTCAGGGAGACTATTCCATAATCTTGCTGTTCTTGGGAAAAATGAATTTCCAAATCTGTTTGTTCGGAAAAAACTAATAGATACAGAATATGAATGAGCCTTTTGTGAATTTCTCGAATTATAAGAGAAGTTATTTGGTTCAGGAATTAGCTTTAAAATTTCATTAGAGCATTCATGGTAATAATACCTATAAAATGTGCACAATTAAGCTACTGATCGTCTATGATCCAATGATTCAATGGAATTTGTTATTGTTTCAGTTCTGATCAGCGCAATAGCGTGTTTTTGGATCCTGTCACTAAACTGCAGTGTAGTAATTGGTGCACCATCCCATATGTAGGAATTGTACTCTAGAAGTGCTCTTATAAAAGACCTATAAACTAATGCTAAATTTTCAGAATTGAGAAATTGTTTCTATCTTCTTAAAAATCCAATGCGACTTGCCGTCTTTTCAGTTGCAATAATTCTATTATTACTCCATGAAAAGTTGTTTGACAAAGACATTCCCAAATTTAATAGGTCTTTATAGATTGTGGAATAATTGTATTATTCATAATGATTGGGTTTACATTTATGGATCATTTGTTTGAAATTCGTATAAATTAGCATTTATTATAAATTTCTTTTTATATCAATATGCATTATTCATTTGCATTCGAAGTGGATCTATATACCAAGACACAAAACGTTGATCAATAATATTTAAATAAATAATTTTATTTGAATCATTCAAAACTGAAACATTTTAAATTAAAAATAAAATATTTATTCAACAAAAAACATTGCATCTACACACAATTGCTGCTCTTACACTTAAAATGTTCACATAATATTTTGATTATCAAAATAAAAAGGGTTGAAATTAAAATTTGCCTTAAAAAAATACTATCATCAATTGAATATTATATACATATTATATACAGAATAATTATACGAATAGATTTGACCTTTTTTTTCAAATTTCATTATATAGCTATATAGACATCATAATAAAAAAAATCGTACATAAAAATAATTAATTTAACAAAAAATTAAATTTTATCAATATATTTCTTTAATGCCTTCGTTTTGTCCCTGTAATAAAAATTAAAAAAAAAATATTATGTCATTTTATTAAATTTTTTGTTTAATAAATTAAGTTTATTCATTATTTTTTGTTTATATATTAATTGCGATCTCGCTATACACGTTATGTGAATTATGTATATATTGGAATTTACTAAATCTTTAATTTTAATTTTTTTTTATTATTCATTATCGCACCAAATGTGAATTTAAACAAATTTGTAGATAGAAATAAATCATTTTATTGCATGGGATTTTAAATAAGTATATTTATATAAATTTATTAATTCTTTCATTCGGACTTAAAATATTCACGCACGTAATTTGATTATTATATAATATATGTGTATATATGGTAGTGATAGTCTATAGTTGTTTAAAAATATGTATATTTATTTGGTCTTCAATATTTTTTTTTTATGATAAATGAAATATAGTACATTATATTTATAAATGTTTCATGAGGTAATTTCTTAAATTAATTGTAAAATAGAAAATGCAAAACAAAAATTGGTTGTACGTGATAAATTATACATCATACATATTTACATATATATAAGTATATAATTAATCAATTAAGTCAAATTTTGACCTATAATTGCAAAAAGCAAAACAAGATATATTACGATAAATAATAAATATATGTATTTAAATAAAACATTTTTGGATACCACCCTCACCATTATAGTTGAATATGTGTGAATTTATATTTATTTTTTGATAACAAAAAACAAATAATTGTTATCAGCTCAAATCCAATTAAAATTAGTTTTGACTTTTTGTGGCGTTACATTCACATATATGGGTGGAATTTTTGAAAAAAAGGTAGGTTTTTTTTTAATATCTATATTTAATTTATTTGCATTATTATATTTCGTGTAGGTAAACCAAATAAAAATAATTGTGATGCAATTGTCTATATTTTACCAATTGCTGTTTTAATGTTATAAATATAATTTTGTTTGTACATATTAACTATATGTAATGCGAATTGTTTAATTCGTGAATAATAAATCAAGAGTGTATATGAAATACTCACATATATACAGATCTACATTAAATAAATTCAAATTAATTGAAATTCATTTAAGTATTGATTTAGTATTGTAACATATATGCCGATTTTTACTATATGCATCTATAATTGACTGCATTTTAAAGGTATATATATGCAAAATAGGGATAAACGAATTTAAATATATTTATTAATATTTCATAATTCATTGTGCAAAAAAATATTCTTGAAAAAAAGTAAACATTCACTTATTCACTTAGGGGTTCATATGCTTTCGAAAAATCGGAAAAATTACTGATTGTTATTCTAATACAAACATGTATTAACGATTAAAATATTAATTAATTTTTTTAACTCAAATGTCGTTAAATTTTCGTTAAAATTTTATTTATTTTGATTTCTTTATTTGTATCCATAAATAAATATTGTAATACTCCCTTAAATAATACACCATCCTTCCAAAAATAAGAGTTCTGATACAAAAAACCTGATCAAGTTTTCTGCGATGATCATATATATTATATTGACTTCATTTGACTTCATTGCACAGATGGAGTGTTACTCATATAAAGTTTTGACACATAGCATAAGATTAGCTATGGTAATAGTGGATAATCAACTTTAACGTTCGTGTTTGTTGCCATATGATTTTCGAATTCCAAATTTTAATCGTAAATAAAATAACATTTGATTTTGAAAATTAAATTGTTACTGTTTTATTATCTCACAGTTCAGTTGTTTTTATACAAATAGAGTTTTATTAGAAGTATGTTCTTTTCACAGTTATATAGATCTATTTTCATTTTCCTTTGTTATTTTCTCGGTTTATTGCATTTCATTATGTTTGTTGTTTAAGATTTTTGATTATAGTGTCCCCCAATCCCTAAGATTTATCGAAATAGTATGGAATTCAACTGTATATTAAATTAAAATGGGATTCTCATTTCCGGAATATTTGTGGTATATATGCAACCAATATTTTTGGATAGTGGGAGTATATTTTCTAAGTGCCCTTTTAGATGAGGAGCTTTTAGAAGCATTAAATTAATTATTATATTTAAATTTTCTTTATTCCAAATTTCCGTATTTTCTTTAATACAACATAAAAATCCAAATATAAGAAAAATGTAAAAAATGTAATGTCACACCAAAAACAAATATCGACTGTATTTCGAATACTTTTTCGACAGATCAGTGAGGATTGGCAATAACACTATATATTTGTCTTTAAATGAAACAATATTTCATACGAATATGCTCTGAATCTAGAAGTTTAACTACCATAAAATAATTTTTATTTATTATTTAAAAATGTATTATATATTACATTTATATTGATTATAAAAAACAAAAAATATCACCTCTCAATTACGTTGGTAACAAACAAATTATATTGTACTTTTTGACAAATTCATTGTCAAAATCAAGGACAAGAAAAAATATTTACAAAAATGTATTTGATTTTAATAAGCCAAATAAATACATACAAATTATCTTAGGTTTCTGCAATAAATTGTCCGCAGTTAAATTACACATTCACAATTTTTATTTGAAATTTTTGCATTTGATGAATTTTATAATATTTTTTTGTTATAATAAATTTCCAATATTAGAGATTTTGTTTATAATTCACTGTGTCCAATGCTATATCTTATCATTACCCCATTGTTAAATTATTACTGACCTCAACTATTAAATAATTGAATTTGGATTGAGTTACATTCAGTCATTAAGAATAAATAGTAGAAAAGAAGCTATATATGCTTGATATATATATATAGTTAAATAGTTAACGATGTTTCAAGAAACTGAAAAAAATGGATTAATTCAGAAAACCGTCGAATCGAGGTTTTTTAAGATTTTATTTTGTATAGCTTAATTCGTAAAACAAAGCAGTCCACAAAATAAGAAAATCTCGTTGAATACAGAGCTCGTTCAATGAAGAGTCTACTGTATATATGCTATATGTATTTTTAATAATATATTGGTTTTTTAATTATTCGGAGTTGATAACTGATCGTATACTGGTAAATTTAACATTTAAAATCATAAATGTAACAAATCTACTAAAAAATATAAACCTGATATTTGTTGGTTATTATTGCTAAATAATTGAATATTAAACACGGCCGGTATATATCTATCTAATTGTACATTTTATTTTTATAATAAACGAACAATTAATTGATGCATATGAAGAAAGGATTTGCAATCATCTCTTATCTGCAAACATAACAATTTTTGCGCCGTTCCTTCAGTGATATGTTAAAGTTTTTCATATCGCATAGATTGAAAGTTCATGCCACTCAAAATAATATTTATTAAATGAGGGACTGTTCTAGGTGTTTAGCCTAATCAAAATTAATTTGAAAATTCAAATTGAACAGGTAAGAATTGAAAATTGAGGGGTGCAATCTACCAAAGTACGTTTCGAATATTCATCAGCAGACGTACTAACGTTAACAACTATAAGTCATTGTTGACTTTTGTGAATACTTTGTTTGCTTGTTTTATAATGACTCTTTAAATATGTTTTGGGTTTTAATATATTTTTGTTAAAACATAAAATATTTATATTATAATTATCATCGATTTCTTCCGTATTCAATTTTCTAAATCTAATTTGTTTGTTGCGATTAAGAGAGTAAAACCATAACAATAATATTATTTAATTTATGTACTTAATCTTTTTATCAATTGTTATATTTACAGGGTATTGGGTAAATTGAAAAATAGAAACTGTCTTTTTGTGGTTTTTTCCCTTGTGACAAAACAAAGTTCAGGGAAGTATGTAAAGAAATACACTGCATATTTGTAAACCTGTAAGGATAATCAATATGACTTTTATCCATTATGATGACAAATTGAATTGACCTAAAAAACGGTTACGTATATAAATATATTGTATTTATATGCATACATTATATATATTACATAGGGTTATAAAATACTATAATTTAACATATTTGCACTATCCTAACTATATCAAGATTAAATTTGTCAATCTGTGATATAAAAATATACGGTTAACGGATTACATTTTGTAATATTTAATCCACTTAAATATATGCATATAGCAAATTAATTAAAACCCTTGTGTAATATCATTTACTATTTCATTCATTTTTTTGTTAAAACTAAACATGTATTATTTTTAAATATTTAAAATTAAACCAATTTTTGGATAAATATTAGAACATTCAAATATTTTTGTAAAAAGTAAATGTTACGTGAAAAGGGATATAGAAATACATATAGTAGTTATATATACGGGAATCTGTGGTACGGCTGACTGAATGGTATATTTTTATACATATATTCATCAGTTTATTTACGTATATATATAATGTTTTTTTATATATAAGTTGAGGTTGAGACAAGTGAAATATTTCCTTTATTCCATAATTTATTCAATATATTATATGGTACATTAACTTAACATTTTTGAATTCAGATAGGGGTGAAATTACAAAAAAAAAAAAATAATATGAATATAATATATAAATAAGTAGGTATATTTATTTGTGTATGAATATATAGAATTTTAAATATGTTTTAGGTTCTCCTTTTTATATACGTTTATCACGATGGATATATAGTTATATTATATATTGTATAAATACAAAATGCGATCAAATATTAAATGTAAAATAAATAACTATTTATATAATAAAAATTTAGTTAAATAAATATGTAATGTTTGTTTGTCAAAAAGAAATTATTACAGGATATTAAGATTACAATCCGAGTATGAATTTGAATTGGAATTGGTCCATAGTTAAATTTGAATAATTTGAATTGGTATTATAAAATGACCGACTAAAGTAAAAAAAACTGTCGTATTCATCTCCAATGATACAAAGTAATTTAAGAAATAATTCAAAATACCTTATACAATACATATAGATTCTTGATTTGATTTGTATACCATATATACATGTAATTTAGAGTACACAAAATTAAATCCATTTATACATATTTATCCTTCCTCACCAAATATTTATAGACGCAATTGAATTAAAACTTATTAAAATATTAATGAAATTTTGAATTGCCAACATATGCGAATTTTAAAAATAAATCCGATTGTAATATAGTCGAACATATACTGTATATTTTATATATGTGTAAAAAAATCCCTTATATAACACAAAATTAAATATTATATAATATCATCCTCATCATCATATAGCAAAAATATCATCATTACAACAGAAAACACCATAAAAATTGAATTTATTTCGCGAATATATACAAAAGAATTGACGTAATGATGAATTTATAAAACCATAGGAGGGCAAATAGAAGTAACTCTGTTTTTATATTCAATATGCCCATCTATATCAATATAAATATAACCATATAACCTATATGCATTTGGGTATTGTGTTGTATGGCATATATATAATATACGAATTGCGTGCCTTTATTTAGATAGAATAACACTGAAACATTTAGGTATATTATTATTAATATTATTTTATATGGATGCATACAAATATTTTTGTTTAGTTACAACACTTTTCGTCGGATGAGAAATGAAAGATGAATGAATATCAATATGAATGAATAGGCTGTTTGTTGTTAAACAAAAAAAAACAAGTTAGAAAAAAAAGATAATATTGAAATAAAAAAAATTATATTTATTAAATGCATGTACTATATGCCATATACAAAGAATAAGGTACATTAAAGTGAAAATATATTGAATTTTTTTTATTATTTCCAAATAATATTGGGGCGTGAAATTATTATTAATATAACATAATAAAAAAAAAATAGTAAAAAATCATTTATTTATTTTTATTTGTATTTAAATACATGCTAGCGAGCAGCAGAGCATCGCATCATAAAATGTAAATAATGTTTATTTTGATTAATTATTTTGACCAAATATTGTCACCGCTGCTCTGACACTAAAAAATATATAAATTATATATGAAATAAAATTGCAAAATAATTCATAGGTTTTTATAGTATGTATACATATTTTTAATATGAAATAGAATAGATCATCAATAAATGTATCCATCATTATGTTTAAATTGCCTATATTTTATATATCTTTGCATATAATATAATCATCATTAATAAATTATTTATCAAAACTTTAAAAAAAAAATATCAATTGAATATACATTACATGTTATAGAAATGTATATATAGGGGATGAAATGAATTTCATTAAAAAATTCAATTACCGATTTTTTTACTTCTTATACACAAAAATTGAATTTATTTATTTATATACAGTACATATGTTTGTTTGATTTATAATTTATAAAAAATTAAATCCAGATGGTTTATGGTTTTTTAAAAGTTATCTTATTTAAATAAAATTATATTTGTTTGAAAAATCATTCTGATCAAAGAGACATCAATTAACATTTTAAATAAAAGTAAATGTATAATGCAAAATATAAAAATTTTTATTAAACTGTGTTTAAAATATTTGTTATGAATATGCTTGCATTTAACATTTTATTGACCAGATATACCAAAAGTATATTTAATTAAATTAAATTGAACAGTCTCTTGTTAACAGGAATTGTTGAGTAACATCAGTAACTTAACATCATAACAACATACAAAAATTTAACACTTTACAACAGAACTGAAACATAATTTATGTTGAATTAATTCTATATCTTTGAATAGTTTCCCAAACAACGGAACAACGGAAAACCCAAAACAAAGGAAAAAATTTAATTTTGTTTTCTTTTAGTAAATTTTGTGTGTGTATTATTTTATCGTTTTTTTAAAAAATTAATTTATTGAATAATTATCTATCAACTTAAAACATTATTTATTTTGCTGTACAATCTGTTTGTATTCTCGTAATTCGTACTTTGTTATACGTAATAATAATTATTACCCCTAGTAAATATTACCATAATCCGCTTTAAAAATTTCGATTTTAAAAAGTATAGTGTTATTATAACAATTTATCCATCAATCAATATATATGCAGTGGGCGCAGTATGAATTGCACGGTGGAGATATTTTAAAAAAGTTGAATGATTCCTTCTGGTATTATATGATTCAAATGATTTGGATTTGGGACCTCGGATTGCTGCAGAATGTTTAAAGGGGGAGGAGGTTTATCAGGAATTTTGTAACGAACCTTTATTCTTTATGATTTACATATGCTAACATATCACAAAAATTAATATATGATATTTTAATCATATATAATAAGATACCAAGCAGAATTATACATTTTTTTTTTAAATTTCACTATCCTGCAATTCATACCACCTACACTGCATATTAAGATTTATTTGCTCTATAATGCTTACTTGAATTTTCGGTAATCAAATTTGAAATCTATTTACATACAAACCTATACAAACCTATTTTGTATTATGATAATTAGTAATCTTTATGACTTTTTGCAACAATATACCTTCGGAAATAGTTGCATATAATTTCTATTACCCAAACTATTGGAATTTTGTATGGAACTCCCAGGTAACTTTAAGGTAAATGTATTTCTAATCAAACTGGAAGTCCATCAGTAATCTAATCACATTTCTTGTGAAATGGCATCTTTATCTTTGCATTTGAAAAAGGTAATATTTATTTGGATATATTTTCAAATTGAAACAATTACCTGTAAATATTATTGGAGTTGGAAATTTTGTATTACTTGCCCGAAAGAAACTTAATTAGATTTCCAATCGAAAAAAATCCGATATCACCAAGATTTATTACAATAATGTTGTAGTTTATCCATAACACTAATTTGTTAAATATAACACATGCCATATAGCTTCTAACGCCTGGATCGATAGGATAAATATACTTTTTGTTTTGTTTCATTTTAATCACCGAATATGGTTATATTATCGTCATAAATTTAAGTTAAAACCCATAGAACTTTGTTGCAAATTATAAGCTGTAAAAACGAAAACAAATACAGAAGCTGGATCATTAGCTATATTTTCAAAAAGATAGAAATATACATCTCTAATAGTATCTGATTATAAAAAATGTGGTTTTCTACAAAACTTAATTTTCCAGAACCCTGAACTTTTCTAAATTATCTATTTTTTTAATTACAACCCTTTTCTAATGTTTTTGTTTTATTTCAATAATTTGAAAATGCAATCAATTATTTATATTTCATAGTAGAAAATTCGAAAATCGTGCCATTGCGATACAAAAGATATAACCGGTTTCCATTCGAATTCAGTGCAAATTAAAAGAAATTTGTGATACTGTAAAAGTGAACCACCGAATGATAAAAGAAATTTATACAGTTCGCTACATAATCGGGATTCGGGACAAACTTTTATGAACACTTTTTCGAAAATTTCACGGATCTGGTATAGTTTTAGTGCTAGGTGAATTAAAATCGGAAAAATCGAAGATAATAAAAGAGAAAAATCGAGGATATTTTCTAACCAATTAGAATATAATTTTTCTATACTATTTACCGATGATTATAATTCAATAATAATTTCTTTGTTATTTGTTCAATTTATGTTTTCTTATAATGCAATATAAAATTCAAAAAATTCACCCATTATATAAATCAATTAACATCGTTATGCAGGGTTGTTAAGCAGTTTTGTTTGGTAAAACCACATCGGTTTTAGCGGGTAATTTATGTATAGTTTTGGTGCAGGTTTCAAAATAAAGCAAAACTAGAAAAATTCATAATTAATTGAAACTTATAGTCTTTTATACATACCCAATTTCTTTATTAAATATAACTAGAAGAAAATTGTAATATTAGTTATTAGTTACAATTAATTATTTCTCCATAAAAAAGTTTATAATCGACTGATGATCTGCGCGATAAAATGAATCGACACATGAAGTTAGTATTTATTTTTACCTGTGTGGTGTTTTTTAACACGTAACTACACATCTTACAATAAGCTGCATTATTTTTATTTTCCAATTTTATTACCTCAAATTCACCGTCTTATTCACCAGTATTCCAGTATTCATGTAAGTTTCTCATATTTTCTCATATCAATTCCAGTATTGATGTAAGTTTTTAAATATTTACAAAAAAATTTAAATAATAAATATAAGCAACAAATTTAATATTTGATGCTGTAAAGTTTATGCAATAGTTTCTGTTTTGATATTATTCATTAAAAATAAAATTAATTTTTCGCTATACAACCAACAATCTGGTTTTAGCGTCCAACAACAGCCTTCTGTTGTTAGTTTCTTAATTTGTGGGCTTTTACGGTGTGTTAATTAGCCGTACGACCAACTGCAAGCGGAATATACAACTCTGTGTTAAAATTCAGATTCGAAAAATAACCGAAAACACAAAACAGATTTTATGCATTCAGTAGGATTCGAACCCACGACCCCAAAATTTCGTTAGAATTTTAGGTTGGCATTTTTTTTAACATTTACACCACAGAGTTATAAACTAAGATATTATTCATTATAATTATAAATTGATATTTCTTAAAAACTCAATAAACTACGCATAATTTTCAACACATTAAATGAAAATACGCTACGCTGATGTTATAGTTTGAAAATCAAAACTACACGTAGTTTAACTACCTTGAGTACATGTGAAAATCATATATATAATGCATGCAATTCATCAATTTACGTCAATACTGAATTTATCATAAAAAGTATTCAATCGATCTGAACTCTGAAGATATATGAAATGTGATCATTGTATTTTCAACATGTATGTATATATATATAGTTAACATTTAGAAAATCTATCATTGTTAAACAAAAATAATTTTCTCATTTCCTTTGATAACATTGTGAAATAATTGCAAAATATTTTTTTTTATCCAAATCATACTTAATGCGTGTATTATTTATCAGTAAAAATACGTAAAAGGAAGGCAAATAAATATCTTTATTTTTGTATTGTTTATCTTTTCAGTGCGAAGAAAATATTATTTTTTATATTATCTATTAGTTTGCATTGTTTCCATTTTTTTATTCTTTTGTTAATTTTCATTGTTCAAAGATGATTTGACAAAACTAAAGTGTAATTGTTAATTTTATACAATTTATTTTATTATTATCAATATTCCATATATACAAGTATAAATGCAAATGATGATATAATATAGAAAAAAACCTCAATTTTTTACTTAACATTTAAAATTCTTTCTTTTGTTATTCATGTCTTATACTATCTCTATATTTAATTATATATACGATCATTATATTGTGTATATTTTTTTATTAGTAAATTAAATTTTTATGAATAGAAATAATTTTTATCATAACATATGTATAAAAAATTGTTTGGAGAAATTATTCAAATCGTTTTTATAATGTTTATATACCTTAACCTATATATACATATCATAATTATAGTCATAATTATATGCGTATCTATACCTGGCGCTATAGGTATATATTTTTTTACATACATGTGAATATAAAATTACATATAGAACAAAATAAATATTTTATAACTAAATCAAATATTTATATTGACATCATTGACGCCATTTATATTTTAACAATAAATATTCTTAATGTGTATACAAACATTATATGTCTCCCCGAAATTCAATTATTCTTATAGTGATTAATTTCAACTTGTGGTTGGCTATATTTTGTATATACACTATACACATGGATAGATATAGATACATATATAATTTGACATTTGTGATTATTGGAAAGCGCTTTAAATGGATTACATATCGTATAGATAAACTGGCGTCGTCGATTTTCGGTTTCTTTTGATGGTAATGATATGATTCTTTTGAATTTATCTATTTGCCATATAAATATATATGTAATATTTCATTTTTGATTAAACGTACGCGATTACACATTTGGAATGAATACAATGGCAATTTAAGGATTTATTTAAAAACGTTTATATATATATATATACACATAAATATCGATAGAAATTCGTGATTTACGCATTAACTCATAATTATATATAGAATATTTACACTTTAAAATAATAAAAAAGGCATATATTTTATTTATATTTGTCTCTTCCACATATTATGAATTTATCCATAATTGTCTATAAATGTATAAAAAAAATATGATATATTTATTCAAATACAAATATTGATATTATAACCGTAGTTGTTCGCATATTCTGAATGAAATTCATCAATACACCCAGTGCCTCAGAAAGAGTCGCAACTAGAATATTGCCATATATAAAATGCATTGGCAAGTATGAAGAAAAACTAAAACAACACCATCCAACCACAATTAATGAATTAAAAAAAATTATGTTTACGGTATTGCCAAATGATTTAAATGAAAATTACATACAAATATTATATGAAGCCATCGCGAGAAAGACCAACGAAATGATTGAATTTGCGATTAATCGGTTCATTTCATGTAATTAATAATAAATGCAAATATATTTTATGATTTTATTAATATATAATTATTGTTTGACTGTAAAATAAAAAAAAAATAAAATAAAAAGTTTAAAAAAATTAAATGTAAAATTAAATGTAAAATATTAATGACAAAATGCCAGTAATTTCAAAATTCTATTGTGCGACTCTTTCTAAGGTGGTTGTTGTATATTTTGTCTGTTATATACATAAATATATGGACAAAACAAAAATACAACATCAGTAAAAAAAACATTAATTTGCATTGTTTTCGCATTTTTATATTTTAACTAACCCATATCCTATATCTATAACTAATTATCTATATAATAAATTGAATATTTTAATTTTTTTTTTCATTAATTTTTTGCTAATTAGTATACCATGATATATTTCGTAATAATATAATATAAAATAATGATAAGATACAATTTTAGATTAATAAAAATATGTATATAGATAGATAATATAAACAAATATGAAATTATAAAAAATATATTATAATAATTAACCGTATAAAGAAAAAAAAAACCCAAAAGAAAAATCCCCGCAAAATAGTATGGTAATTTTATTAATTAAAAGTAATTATGTTTTGATACTCTGGTAAAAAAAATGCAAATGTCTGTTCTTTCTTTTGCTTTTTTACAGGGCAACCGATGAGACAATTTCAAAATAGATCATCGTTTTATTTATATTTTTTAAGCCTTACCGCTCATTGGTGAAATCTAAAATAATCTGTAAAATAATAAATTATTTTTATCTTTATTTGTTTTTCTTTTTATGAATCATATATTTAAAATAATATAAATGTAAATTTTTATATTATATATTTTTGTATAGATATATACGTACATAATTTATGTTGAATAATTTCCGCAAATATATTTTATCAAATTCTTTTTTCACATTATTTCACGTCTTCAAAAACTATCCTAAATGCTTTTATAATCTATTTAAAACAAATAAAATAAATAAAATATTCATTATTCAATTTTTATAGAAATTTTCTAATATTTTATGTTTGTTATTTTTATTATCCTATTTAAAAATTATTTATATCAATTGTTCTGCTTTATCCCGCATTATCAAGGCTATAAATCAATTAAATGGTTGAACAAGAAAAATGGTTTTGTATATATATTAATATTTGAAATCGAATTGTTATGAGTTGTCATATCGGATTATTCATTATAAGAAGACATTTAAATTGGACAACACATTTTTCCGCACAACAACAAAATATATTTCTGTCAAGTGTGTATATTTATGTTTAGTATCAATTATATAGGAGGTATATTGAAATTGATTATTATAAGAAAAATACAAAACTTGTACACATTTTGTGAACAAGGACATTTGTGTCCATGGTCCGACATTGATTCCACATTTTGATTCAGATTGGCATAATTACCGAAGTCATACGATAAAATACCGATCAATACCAATAAAAACAGCTTTTCGAAAGATTATAAAGATTTTCGTTTAGAAAACTGAACAGAATTTCTTAGAGAAAATTGTAAAGTATTTACTTTAAAATATTATCTAGAATTTCCCTTAGAACATTATTCATATATGATCTGAAATTGTCTATATGAACTTTTACCTATGGAACAACAATATAAAGTAAAAACCGGACACCGGAATAATTAGAACCGGAGCCGAGTTTGAATAATATTCTTCCATCGTATATGTTTGATTTTATAACAATGACCAAGTATTTCCTAAATTTTATATTTCCCATCCAGTATCAAATTTTTAGTATATCATCCGAATAATACTTCAGATTGATGGTGTTGGCGATCAACATCATAATATAATAGTTATAAATTTTTCAGTGTGTGTCACTATAAATAAATAGATATTTTAAATATATACTGATTATAAAAATATTTTAAAATTTGCATGATAAAGCTGTGGACAATTGATATATGTTTATAATATACATGATGAGTCAATTATGAAATTATGGTCACACAACACGGTGATAGCTAAATCGTGATTAATTCCAAATCTGACGTGTTTTATATGGAAATGTGTCATCGTATCAAAAGAATTAAATATAAATATATACTATATATATATGTAGGTAATAATTATGTATACGTAGAGTTATTTTTCCAATAATATACAATTATCAATTTGAAATTTCTGTTACATTATCCGGTTATTTTCAATAATATCAATAATATAGTTCAATAGTTGGGAAATTGTTATCCATATTTCAAAGATGATAGGATATTCTGAACGGCACATTTGTATAATTAGCTGATTTATTAAAGAACCGTTCGTGCACCGAACTAAGTTTTCTGGAAAATCGACTTTTCTTTTATTTTTTTAATTACATCTAGGGTTTTTATTAAATTTTCTTTTTTCGTTGAATAATTTAAAAATGCAATAAATTCTTAATATTTCTTAGAAGACATTTTGAAAATCGTCCTATTGGTTCAAAAGATAGCCGATGTTTCATTCGAATTCAGTGAAAATTCAAAGAAATTTGCGATAGGGTAAAAATGAACGACCAAAGGATACAAACATTTTATATGGTCCATCAAAAATCAGACAAACTTTATGCAAAATTTTGGAAAATTTACTATATATTTTGAACCAATAGAACAATTTTCAAATTTTCTTCTATGACATATAAGAATTTTCTTATGCGGATCAAAGAAATAGAAATAGAAATATTTTTATTTTATTTTTTAATATATCAGAACGCTCTACAAAGCAGGCGAAAAAAAATGGTTTGATGGATTCGGAGATATTGGCTGGATAGATTTACATCACTTACGTGGGATACAATCTGTATACATTTAAGTTACATAGTTTTCTTCTGGATGTGTTCGTGCGTTAAAAAAAGAATTTTTGTAGAAGAGAACAATTCAATGAAATCATAATTTAATGCATTAACAAGAAATTTGCATCTATCAAATTATATTAATCCAAAATATGAGCGGTCTTTTTTTTCCGAAAAACGAAATATACGTAGAGGCTATTTGATTTCCAATTTAAAAACGAAGTTTGATAAAATAATTCAACGATTGATGTTGATTTGTTTTATCAATTCATGACAATTTTTATCTTGCCATTTATTGAATAAAAAATATCATTTTTAAATATATATTATATAAATCACTATCGGACTTTATAAATAAAAAAATGAAAAATGTATCACAAATATTGAAAAACAATCTATTCTTTAATAATATTTATAAGCATTTTAAACAAATAAAAAAAAAACCCAAAACCTCCACCAAATTCTACAATAAATACAAATATATTAGATACAGAACCAATAAAACTCACAAAAATTCGATTAAAAATCAATGACATTATTTGCACCATATATAGAAAAATATTTAATTTATACGAAAATATAGTTAGTATATATATAATCCTGGAGAAAATTTTAAGAATGGTGCATAATTTTCCATATTTTCTGTATTGTTTTAGCGTTTTTAATTATTTTCCTAAATTTATATATTACATTTTAAATAACCAATATTTATTATTGTTTTCCCGAAAAATCCGATCTTTAACTCTTTCTAAATACTTAAAGTTTTAATTTACAAAAATGTTTGTCGTAAAATTGATGATATAAAGTATAAGAGTATAAGAGTTCTTATTAAGAACGATATGATGTATCTAAGATGATGTATCATATGATATATGCATATTTTCGTTATTACGCATTATTTAATTGTTTTAATTCGAGTCATTGTTGCTTTTCTTTATTTGGTAGTTTGTAATGTTAATGTTCATTATCATAATGATTTAAATTCAAAATTCTCTAATCGTTCTTATACTTTATGCCACTGAAAATACGTACTTCATTTACAATTTGAATTATAATATTGTTATTATTTAATTTTTTCATGATTTTTGTTTTTTTTTTAATAAATACATATTGAATTATAGTTATAAAGTATATTGTATTATTCAATCTCCTAATTAAAAAATTCGCGTCAGATTTTGTGTGCTTGTGATCGTTCTTAAACTTCTCGCCAGGACTGTATATCATGCATTCTCTGCATTATTTATTATTATTATGAATGCAAACAAATGTATTAGAAGATATGAGATGAAAAAATTATAAAGTAAAATTCTGAAATTGTTAATTACATTTTTCCCATATAAATAAATAAATACCGATGTGTTGTATAACATTTATAGATTACAATATATATATATATATAAATAATAAAAGTATATTTTATAACACTTCGTTCAATAATGTGTGTGACTGACACATAGATGGCGTCCCTAGAACTAAATCAATATTTTTTTTCGCATTTGGCAACCTTTTTAGGCTTACTGTCAACATCATATGTTAATCAGATCATTTGTTTACAAGTTACAGTGCTATAAGTGACGCTATTTTTGTGTTTTAAAAAAAAATGAATTCAAAGCAATTCCGTGTGCTGATTTATCATTGTTTTTTAATGAAAAAAAAATACTGTTCAATGCCAGGAATGGCTTGAAAAACATTACTCGGACTCTGCTCCATCAAAAAGAAGCATTTGTTATTGGTATGCCGAATTCAAACGTGGTCGTACAGACACCGATGACATTCCATCTACTGGAAGGCCAAATGACGCTGTTATTCCGGAAAACGTTGAAAAAACACTGAAAATCATTATGTCCAACCGTAAAGTGAAAGTGAGGGAGATTGCTGACATTCTGAAGATATCAGCAGGCAGTGTACAAACCATAATACACGAACATTTGGGTATGAAAAAGGTGTGTTCCAAATGGGTGTCGCGTTTGCTCACACCGGAGCAAAAACAACAACGAACCGATGATTCAAAGAGCTGTTTGGACATGTTTACGCGCAATAAGTCGGAGTTTTTGCGACGGTACATCACAATGGATGAAACATGGATCCACCATTTCACTCCAGAGTCAAATCGGCAGTCTGCTGAGTGGCATGCAGCCGGCGAAAGCCGCCCAAAGCGACCAAAGACGCAGCAGTTGGCTGGCAAGGTTATGGCGTCTGTATTTTGGGATGCGCATGGAATAATATTCATCGACTATCTCCAGAAGGGGCAGACCATCAACAGCGACTATTATATAGCGTTATTGGAGCGTTTGAAAGTCGAAATCGCAAAGAAACGGCCTCATATGGCGAAGAAAAAAGTGTTGTTCCACCAAGACAATGCACCGTGTCACAAATCAATGAAAACGATGGCAAAATTGAACGAATTGGGCTTTGAATTGCTTCCCCATCCACCGTATTCTCCAGATTTAGCCCCCAGCGACTACTGGCTCTTCGCAGACCTCAAAAGGATGCTCCGTGGTAAGAGATTTGGCTCAAATGATGAAGTAATCGCCGAAACTAACGCCTATTTTGAAGGCAAAGAAAAATCGTTTTACAAAGGCGGTATCGAAAGATTGGAAAAGCGTTGGAATGATTGTATCTCCCTAAAAGGGGACTATCTTGATGAATAAAAACGAATTTTGGCAAAAAAATGTGTTTTAATTAATTAGTCACACACATTATTGAACGAAGTGTTACATATACATGGATCATAAATTTTCATTTATCTTCAATCGTACGATATTTTTTTGTTTAATTTTATTGGCAAATTGAATAAAACAAAAAAAAATTATAATTTCACTAAAATTAATCACATATATACATGTAATGTTTTTCTTCAAATTAAACTTTATATATATACAACACATATACAATGATTGATTTATTATCGATATTTTATGAATAAGAAAAAAAATCATACCGTAAAAAACAAGGAATTAATTTTGAAAGTATATTACTTGTTTATTATTGAAGAAAGAAAAAAGGGTATATAATATACGATACGCATATGTAAATATACAAAATTAAGCATTGCGTTTTTATAATCACATATTTTTTTTTATCTATGCTCTTTCATTCCCAAATCTAAAATCTTTGTTTAATTTCTGTGATTAGGGCACCATAAAAAAATTAGAGTCTAGGTGTCTAGAGCATTTTTCATTAATAATTTTTCGATTGCATATATTTTTTGTTTATTTTTCTGTTTTATTTTGTACTTTCAATTTAATTTGTTTTTTTCTCTATTATATTGATTTAAAATTAAAAAAAAATCACTATACTAATTCTTATGTTTTAAATTTATTATTTTGTGGACGATTAAATATACAATATTCCATTTTAATTAAAATTTCCCTCAAAATTTCCTTGTATAATTTATCAAATTGTTTTAAGTAATTTTGTTAAAATAAAGAAAAGGATATAATTGAATATATAATTTAAGTATGGTATTTCAAATAATTTGAACGGAATATACTTTTATTTTTAAGAAATCACAATGGTAATCCTATGCTATAGCTGTAGCTATATATAAATGGAATATTTACCTGATATTTGTACCTCTCTTTTATTTACTGCATATTACAATAAATCTAATACATATTTATTTATAATGATTGAAATCTAAGATTTATCTCATTTTATATAATATTTAGAAATATTTTTACTTCCGGATGAATTCAAATTTCCCATATAATCAAACATTATATTTAATCTCCTTATATTCCCCTTGCCTTAAATCCTAAGTTCGATAAAAATAAATTGTGTTAATAAAAATTATTTCTATAATATAATAGTGAAATATGATAAATTAATTTTTATTTACAAAATAAAGAAACCAAATCTTTTAAGAATAATTGTTTTTTTTAATTAAAACAAGCAATTGTTAATTATTATGTTATAAGACAGAAATTATTTTATATTAATAATTTAAATATAATTATACAAAGTTCAATCACCCATAAAACTATAATTATTATATATGTACATTACAATACACGAATACAATGATATGCAAATTTTTTATGATCAAAAATTTGAAATTTGAACTAAAAAAAAACGCGAGAAACTAAATAAGTTATAAAATCATTTACTTGTTTTTTTATTTTTTTGAAAAAATATAAAAAAAAACTTGATATTTTTATGGCACAATAAAACCAAAATTTATTATTTAGGTCTTTTAATTAATCACAATTAAAATTTGATATACTTATAAGATTTAAAACAAATCAAAAATATTAAATATACTTTACTCTTCACGATTACTATATATTTTCTTTCTAAATTATACAATTATATTTAGGTATTTATTTAATTTAAAGAATATTATATTTAATAAAAAAAATACTTTTACAATCAATTGATTAAAAAACAATTAAAAAAAAAACAAAATAATTTTAATTTTTTTCAATGAACAATTACGTCATTTATTTAATTAAAAAAACATTTTTTTGCCGCACGTATCCTTTTATTTGTATTACGTTTATTTTGTATATATGTATATACACTTTAAAAATTAAATAAAAATTTTGTAATTATAAAAAACAAATATGATATTTTTATAAAAAACCCGATTATATTAATTTTTATTCTAAAAATCCGCACTGTGTCTTGGAAAACATCACTGGACAGTGGAGAATATTACACATTTCAGAGAATCCTTTTTCCATTTTTTGATTTTTCTATTTTGTGTATATATAGTTAATTTCCTAATAAAATACAAAGAAAACTTTATTGTCATATGGAATAAATAAAATGTCCTGTAAAATTTTCACATTTTCATATGGAAAATTTTCTCCTGTTTTTTGTTCTAATTTCGATTTTTTCTGAATCCGAAACCTATATATAAAGATGAAATGAACACAAACATAATGATAAACACGCAAACATTTAACTCAATACATGTACACGCAGATATTACAATGCGTAATACCTGGTATTATATCCTATAGGAGAGGCAACTACAGAAGAGGGTTTCTATAGCAACCATTCCATAAAATGGGTAGTTTAGTGTTTTTGGACGCCCATAAAATTCCTTTCTTGATTTTAGTCCATTTCTATATATGGATGAACATATGTTTATCGTGGTATGTATGTATGAATGTATTTATGCAATATATTGAGATATTTTCATTTATACTCACACATTTTTTTTTTTGATAATTGTATATATTTGAAAAGAAGTTGAGGCGGAGGAGGTTTTCCATTTTTAAAATAATAATTTTAGTATATATACTGCTTTAACAAAACATATACAATCTCAAATGAATATACATTTTATTGATAAAAAATATCACTTTGCGTTTTATTTTTATATTGTGAAAAATTTCCAGACACACAAGTTGTTTTTTAATATATATATATATCTATGAATTTAACCAATTTAACATATATACTATATTGCTTGATAACAATTGTATGTGCCGTCGTTCGTTGACGTTTATATTTTATACTAAATTTTATACAAAATTGTATATATATGAACTGTTGAAAAGATATTCAAGTGTATAGGAAAAAAAAAAAGAAAAATAATAAATATATATGTATAAAGAAATTTATATAGTAAAAATATTTTATCCTTTAACTTAATAAATACCAAATATTTCAATTTATTACAAATTTTAACAATCCTTTTTTTTCTGTACATGAGTATATAAAAATAAAATGAAAAAGATTTATTATTTGATTGAAATATATATATTATTCATTCACATATATATTCTGTTGCAGTTATTGCGATTTTTTTCCTCTGTGTGTGAAATATCTATTGGACATTTTATTACTTCGGTCCGACCATAAGAGGATATTGAATTCGTGCGGAACTTTCGAAAATTTTGTCTCGCTGGAAATGCGTTTCCCGGCGTTTCAGAGGTCCCAGATCACGAATTTGCAAAAAAAAATAATATCGGTCTGTCCGGGTAGATGTATTTCCGAGAATTATTTTGGGACTTGGCCGGTAAGTATTTCGGTGTCAAAACTGACAAAATGTCAGCAAGGATGCTTTGATAAAATCACATACTATTTTATTTATTATAAACTGATACATCCAACGTATACGGAAGTCTTCACCATCATAGCTTGTCCATTGGTTTGCCCGGGATGCTAATTTATATTTGTGATAAATTATATTAATTTTTTTATTAATTTGCTATACATCACAAATTATGAAAAATTTAAATTAACTTAAAAAATATATGTATTATTACAATATAATAAGTTAATTAAAAAAAATGAAATGAAGTATTTACAAAACACACAACATTTTGTAACATTTTGTAGATTTTTTACAGAAAGATTTATGTATTAGATTTGATTAAAAATCATAAATCAAAATGCGTGTTATTGTTAAATACTCATATGTATCGATATATATATACATGATATAAACGAATGCATATATGAAATGACATATAAATATATACGTACAACTATATAGTATATATATAGAGAAATTTAGTTAATTTAGATAAAAAAGACTTTGAAAACAAGCTGTATATTTGTTACATATAGCGTCGTAACACACATTTAGTAAATATATCTTCGTCAACTATATTTTTTTGTCTTCTATTCTTGATTAAATTGAAACATTATTTTTATTTTAGTATTTATATAAATTATTACTATATACCACCCATCCACATTTGGCATATTTAGACGCCCATATCAACAATATAATAATAAAACCAAAACCAAAATTATAAAAATAAAAATATAATCTATACGTATAAAATTGTATATTTTTTATTTCATATACTGTTATATATCCTATAAATATATATAAAATTAAAGAGAAAAATAAAATCTCTCAAAATAAATATTTTTCATTCATATATAGAAAAGTTTCCATGTGTTAAATGAAAAACGCGAAGGAAATATATAATTTTCTTTGACTATATATATATATATATGTTGACTGCATACAAATATATTTGAATGGCATGAGGAATATGATGATGTGTATTATATATAATTAATACACTTTATTTAAAAGAAAAAAAAACCATCACAAATGCCAACAATTATATATTTATATTGTGTACAACAATAAGTGACATCAGAGTATGATATTAAATGACAATAAAAATGGGCGTTATTGAATAAATATACATATATATTATTTTTTATAAATTCATATGATATGAAAATCTGAATTTAATTCATAAAAAAAAACTAACATAAGCACATTTGAGCCATGAAATTTGTAAAAAAAATTAATTTTATTATTATTTTAAAAATGTCATAAAATTGTATATGTATTTTTTTTTATATATAGTATTTATATGAAAGAAAGTTATTATATTTGTATAGTATACGTATATATAAGGATATTTTAACATCATAAATATTTCAATGGTATATAATATCATAATATAGAATTGATATATAGAAGAATAAATTGTACATATACAAAAATAAAATACTATATATATAGAACTTAAAGTTATATATATATATGTTTTCTTATATAATATAAGTATATATATTATCATACAGGTGTATTAATATTATAGTATTTATAATGATTTAACAAGGATCATTATCTTTATTGCATCTTTATTTATATATATTATATAGATATTCTTAAATCCTATAACCAATTTTTTATTCGGTTGTATTATGCGTGTGCTTTGATTTATTTATATATACGATATTAAATTTAGATTTTTTATTTTTTTTAACCCTTTTGTATATACGATATTTAAATAATTGATATTTAATGTGGTATTCACTTTTATGTATAATGAACCCTTGCCATTGTGTCACAACCTGCCCCTACAAAGTCCCCATGTTCGCTGTTTGGCCTTGAACTTGATCAATTTTGCCATAGGTAAGGACATAATTAACTCATGTATATTAAATAATATGTCAAATGTCCACAGTCCCATTCTCACAGTTGATTCGCATTTACCAAGAATGTGTTCCGCAGTTTCTTTCTTAGATACAGTTTTTAGAACCTTCATGTAGTCTAGTACTAGAGTCGATTTAGTAAATTTATCTCTCTACACTGAAGAATTTCTTCTTCGTTTAGCTCCTTCTCCTTCTGGTAATTGGAGCAGACACCTTTCTTCTATTTCAGTAAAATATTGACAGTTTCAACCGAATATTAACTTATATAGCAGCATTTTTTTGTGGTCTTATCAAAATCAGTTTTACTAATATTGTCAGGAAACATTTACTAATATCGCGAAACCTCCTTAAAATCCACAGAAATATTCTTTTAATTTAAACAAAAGTTTCAGCTTTTTTTTATTAATGTACCTACTACGTTTTATTCGTAGCGATATTTGCTAAATTAGCAGAAAACTTGATAATAAAAAGTAACATATTATTAATATAACATACTGCAGAAATTTTACACAAAATATCTGTAAAATTCTAGAAGAAAGTTTGCATAATAACAGCGCAATATCAGCATATTTGCAACTTTTGCTAAAAATTGTGAAAACACTTCTTATCAGACGACAGAATATATATTCTTAATTTTTGTGCTTAAATTTTAATATAGGATTTTTTACAAGTAAGAGCGGAATGGATATAAATAAAAATGAGGAGGATGTCTGATGAAATAATTGTTGCACTTAAGAATATAAATTCTGAAATTTAGAAAATCATTTCTACATTATTACACTTACATTTTAAGAACAAATTTTATCAATACAAATTTTTTATTTTCAAAATTTCCTGCTCATTTTTATTGCAGATGGTAAGAAAAATAAATAATATTTAATAAAAAAAGAACCTTTTCTTGTAATTTTATATAGTTCTGTATATTTCACACATAAATGGTTTCTCTTTTTGATTTTAGCATAAATATTAGAATATATATTCTGTCGTCTGATATCCGCTTTAGGAATGTAATAAATTGTTCAGTGTTACAAATATAGGTTTCGCTAGTACAATTCGTACTTGCGTTTATATATATAATAAACATAATTTTTAATGGAGTGTATTTTATTTTATTTATTTTTATGACCCACCCATTGGAATTCATCGCCTATATCGCCATATATAAATCTATCACAGCATCAGAAAAGGTTATATGAACACTGCTTTTTATTGAAATTACCGTGGTATAATAAAATTCATTGTCTTCATTATTTTCCAAAAAAAAAAATAGTCTCTTAGTAATGAATAATAATGAGCATTATTGGCTCGTGATGCAAAAACAAATGCAAATCAAGGAAAAACGAATACAGTTAACAAGAAAAAGGGAACTTTTCGGTGAAGATAGCGCATTATCGCACACAACGCAGTTTTTACTGAACAAAAATTGTAAGAATTGCGAATCGTAATTTTGAAATATTGAGTTATTGAAGGACACAAAATACATTTGTTGAAAAATAAATAATAAAATTGTCAAAAAATTAATATTTTATTTTCATGTTATTAACCTTCAACAAAAACAACACATGGTTTTCATTGGTCACGGGTGCCCTCATAAGTCACTTCATAACTCATCATTAAAACTTTTTTATGTTTTCTTTTAAGATAATCTTCACATATTCAAATAAAATTCTCGTCATATTTTGAATTGTCTTAATATTTAACGATATTTATCTACAGAGGATATCAATTATATTATGTTTTGTTTATATGCATAAGACATTTATTTTATTAATGAATTATTATATTAACCTAAAAGAACTATATGTAAATGTGTGTGGAAAATAAATCAATAATATATATAATTAATTCAAATTAATAATGTGCTATTAAAATGACTTACGATATGCAAATTTGATATCTGTATATGTATATTTATATTATATATACAATGTAATTAATTATATATATATATAATACCTTTATAATAACAGAGAAAGTTCTACTTTTCGTTCAATCCACTCGTCGATTTATTCTACTTCTCGATTTTTTATTCGATCCCTTATTGTTTTTATATACACCGCATAACTATTCCACTCGCACATTATTTCTGTTTCTCGAAATTTTTCTGAAAACCTTGAAAAGTCGCGAAGCGGAACTTTCTCTGTACTATAGATTTAAGTATTGCTACAGAATATATTATAATTATTTCAATCTGAATTAAACCATTAATATTGATTTGGAAAATTTGATACAATTATTATCTTATACAATTATACATATATATATATATATATTATTACAGAATTGAAATACATAAATAATTTATTTATTATGTCCGACCTAAAGGATATATATATATATACTACTTGTGGTGTATATGATAAAAATACCAACCTAAATTCTACCAAAATTTTGGGGTCGAATCCTACTGAAGACACAAAATATGTTTTGTGTTTTCGGTTATTTTTCGAATCTGAATTTTAACACAGAGTTGTATTTTCCTCTTGCGGTTGGTCGTATGGCTAATTACCGACACCGTAAAATCCACAAATTAAGAAACTAACAACAGCAGGCTGTTGTTGGACGCTAAAACCGATTGTTGTAATGCGAAAAGTTAATTTATTATTAATGCATTTCTGTAAGTAATCTGCGTATAATTATAAAATGTATTAATACTATGCATATTTCTGTAAGTAATCCGAGTTATATACTTATATCACGTTAATAAATAATCTGATAAATCTTATCCTTTAAGATTTATGCCTTTATAATAACTTGTCAATAAATATATTTGTGTTATGACAATTTTTTAGTTAATATAAAAATTATAATGAACATAATATAGAAATTATAATAAATTCAAACAATAAAAATTACAAAAGGAAATGTAAAATACGCAGTTTATTCAAATTTTAAATGATTTCATTAAATAACTTTTTATTATGTTATGAACTACAAATGCACCTATGAGTAAGAAATCAATAAATTTCATTTACATTTATATATATATATATATATATATCATATACCTCTTTATATTGCGTGAATCGCATTTTTAAATATTTATTTCGATATATTTTACGTGCTCTAGAGGCTATGAAATATTTATATACGAATATACGCATACATTAAATATATATACTTTATTGTATTATACCTCTCTTATCAGTTATTTGTTATCAAATAAAAGATAACCTAAACGATCATATCATCATCTATATAATATGTATAGGAATACTTTTATATATGTACATTTTATCATATACGTTCTCGCCACTCAAATAATATTTTATATTTCATATATACAATATATAAAGATAAAATAAAATTTACCACTTTGAAAATAATAAAATAATGTAATAATTTAAACATACATATATACGAAAATACCATATTATTATTTTTAATACTTATTGTTAGTTAAAAGAAGTTAAAAATAAATTTACAAATACTACAAAATTTACTCTTTAAAATTAAATAAATCTTTTAATATATATATATATAAATTTAAAATATATAACTAAATTTCTGTTTGTCGGGCTCTATATTAACCATGCGAATATATTTATTAAAAATTCACGAATAGAATCTATATAATAATTCTTAACGTTTAAAATAAATATTTATATATTTTTAAATAAATTTTTCGTTTCACATATGTTTACAAATATCAATGAAGATATACTTTTTCTTCACGTATGCATGCATATATATTTTGAGAGTTATTTATTTATATTTAAACGGAATGAAATTCACATATACGAACAAATGCGATGTACATATATTTCTAGTATATAGAAAATTATAATATATGTATTTTTTTTATAACAAAATATGAATGGATATAGAAAATGTGAAAATGAAGAGGTTATACAGTTGACTTTTACACTATAAAACTATATATATGAATAGCATTATCCTTTTTGTCAATGTATTTATATATTTGTTGTACAACTACATTTTCATTTATTTATTTATATAAAATTTTATTTTCATATATATATACGCAATACATAAAAAGATACAGGAGGTAGTATTAATATTATTATTATTATTAAAATGAGAAGAGTGAAAAATAAAATTATGATATCAAAATACGATAAATGTGTAGTGTATATATATATATATATATAAAAATAAAATATATATTTTACAAATGTATATAATATATGTATAATAGAAAATTTATTATTATATATAGCAAACATTCATTCAGTAGAGTTGCGACGATAAATATATTTATCTTTTTTCATATATTATCCATATGTATTTAAATATAGTGAAGAGATTCAAAAGTGAATTTGATCATCATCAGGCAGTAGTAGTAGCAGGAGTAGTTGTTACCATATTACTATAGTATTAGTATATAGTGCTTCGTTTTTATAAACATTTTTCTTGTTCATATATAATAATTTTCTCTATGTAAACATTGTAATATATATATCAAAATATAGATAAAACACAATTGCAATACAAAAATGTATGTTATATGAAAATATAAATACGCATATATTCATTCATTCATTCATTCATTCATACATTCATACAAAATGATTTGTGTCTATGCATACATACACAAAATACAACACATATAAATTTGTGATAACCGAGGAGGGAGCGCACACAATCAAAAAAGGCTCTTCGGAAAATCTTTTTAAAACCTACCAGATGATATATAGAGCCTCGAGGTTTAAATCGAATCAGTGTTTTGTACTATAAAGTACTTTGGTTTCTCTATATAATATAAATTTTGTGTGTTATAAATTTGTATAGTGCCATACGCGTATACCGTCGTGTATGTACCGTGCTTATATATATATATATAAATTGATAATACCCATAGATATTAAATTAATATACTTGTTATAATATATATACATATAATAAATGAAATAATAACAATAATAATAAACAATATTAGATGGAAAAAATATTTATGTATATATAGAAAGTGCGAGGCATCATATCACCACATATCTTAAATAGATATTTATTATATTGAGAGATTTGTATAAGATTATTATTAATAATAATATTGTACTTTTGGATGTACGTTATAATATCCTGTGCGCGGTGCCGTTAAATGAATTAAAGTATTATCGTGGGTCATTTTATATACTACAAAAATTAATTTTACTGTGATTTTTCGTAGATCAAAAATTCGTACGATATATAATAATATTATGTGGATTTCAATTATATTCACAAAATATATCATTATCGCGCGAGTGTCTTTTAATTGTTTATAAATTAATTAATACGTGCGATTTTTTGACAAAATTATAAATGTGGAAAAATTAAAGTGCCTTATCAAAAAAAAAAAAATAATAAATTCATTTAATATCAAAAATTAAATAATTGCAATTTTATTGTTTGGTGAAGTGTTTTTTTTCTTTCATTAATTTTTATATAAACACAAAAATATTAAAATTTTTATTTTTTTTCGATCTAATTTAAACTTTAATTATTTGTGTAATTTTTGTATATGTGTGTTGATTTTTGTAATTACAATATTTAAAGTGAACAAACATTTTATTTTAATTATAATTATAATAATAATTTTTTTTTTTTATAATTTATTTGTTCTTAAATATATCGCCAGATAAACGTTTTAATAATTTTGTGTGCATTTATATGTGGATATTTTTAATTCAAAAGAATAACTTGTTGGATTGAAATCAAAATAATTGAATTTATTTGTATTATTTGTATATCTCTAATAGTACATATATAAATAATTTTCAGTGTAATTGTTATTATTATTTTTTTTTATTTTTGTTTAATTTGTGTTCTTCTTATTTTTTTCTGGTGAGTTTTTAATTACTTATATTGTTGTTGATATTATTTGTATATTGTATATATAAAATATAGAAATATAACCGCACACGTATACTGTATTATAATGTGGCGATACACATATAGATTTTTATTTTATTTTTATTTTCAGTTTATTTTATTTTATGGCCTCTGATAAAAACATTTATACAAATAATGCGCGCGAGATAAAATGTTGACATAAATATATATATAAAAATGTATAATCATAATAATAATAATAATAATTATAATACATATATATATATTATAGATACCTACTTTTTTTATAGTTTTATTATAAATATATATATATAATCATAATACAAACAGGTGTATATATACTTATAGATATATATGTATATATAAGTACCATAAAATGCATATATACCTGAACCATGTACTTATAAAAAGTGTAATAACACTAAAAATGAATGTTATATATATATTTCTTTATATCTATTATAGAAATGTTTACATGTATGTTTGTATATATAGATATATGTAAACAACAAACTAAATGTATAATTACCTTACTTTTCATATGTAGTTATATATTTAAAAAAAAAAGAAGATTCTATTACTTTAATTTATCATTAAATTATTATTATTACTATTACTTTTATTGTGATAACTTTCTATATTATTTTTAAACTTTATATTTCGTATCAAAATATGCAAATATCATTTTATTTTACCCATTAAATACTTTAATAATAATAATAATAAAAAAAACGTAGATGTAAAACAAAACAAAACTATATAATATATATAGACAACTCTTTTTAAAGCAATTATTATTATTATGTTGAATCAAATATATTCTCTGAAGAAATTTAAAAAAAATGCATGTATATTTTAATAATTATAGTGTAGATAAAGAAATGAAATTATTCCGTAAAAATAAATTATTTCAATTCAATATTTGTTGATTCATGATATTATGATGTATACTATACGTACCTACTTGATTAATTCACGAATAGATGATTCAATAATTTTGAAAAATGAATTACAGTCAAAAAAAAAAAATGAAATATTAGTATACAGGTTACGCAATATATATATAATATATAATATGCCAAATTGTGCCATACTTTTATTCATATATATTATACATACAATTTTCGTATAAGCCGACGGTAAATATGTTTGATATTTTCGTTCACTTATTATATAGAAATTTGAATTTATTTAATTAATTAATAAACTAATTTTATATAATTTTATAATTAATTAATAAACGCTATACAACCAACAATCTGGTTTTAGCGTCCAACAACAGCCTTCTGTTGTTAGTTTCTTAATTTGTGCCTTTTACGGTATCGGTAATTAGACGTACGACCAACCGCAAGCGGAAAATACAACTCTGTGTTAAAATTCAGATTCGAATAATATAAAATAAATAAATAACCGAAAACACAAAACATAATCAAAACATTTTGAATTTATATGAAATGAAAACCCCGATATTAACATTTTATAGATATAAATGCAAATTTAATAATCATATAGGATATCGATGACGTAATATTTGAGAATCCGTTCTTGAATTTAGGGAGAAACGTTGGGTGAGTGTGGACCGTTTGTATAAAAAAGAAATTTTTCGATTGAATGTTTTATAATAAATTAACATGAAAATGCTATAATTTGTTATAATTTACAAAACATTTGTTTTCATTACCTATTGTATAAAACATTCCATAATCCATTTGTCATATTAGAAGAAGACTATATATAATTGAAGCCGATGCTTAAAAAATATATAATTTTTTCCGAAATAGGAAATCCATTTACATATTACAGTTACATACCATGTATGGGATTCCCGCCCATGACTGTCCTACTGACTGAAAACTCTCCCCCACGGTTGGAATACCTGATGTTCAATGATGTTCAGCAAGATGTTCAATAATTATATATGATCAATTTTTAAATTTATTATAACGCATTAAAGGGACGCATTAAAGTTATACAAGTTCTCTCTATCAGGGTTGTAGAATCGGAGTCGTTGTCGGAGTAGAAATATTTAAACTTCATGACTCCCACATTAATTCTCAATTCCATTTTAAAATTATTTTTTGTAAACTACACTCGTTCGTTTTTTTCGGTTTTACATAATAAAACTACATATAAAATTAAATCAATCGGTTTTTAAATACTTTCTTTGCATTACCCATAAGGAACACCATTACCCACAAGTGAACACTTTTCCCAGCCTTTTAAAACCTTTCCCTTAGCTATAGGAGTTAACAATGTGATTGTTTAATGGGAAATGTGAATATATGGTATATATAAACCCATAAACATTTCGCCGTACATATATACGCAAATTGAATCTCATTTACAATTGATACATATGAAAAATTATTATTTAATTTACTTGAAATGTTTTAAAATTCTGTCATATTCAAGGTGGGAGTCGAAATCGATGAAAAATTGGACCGGTTCCACAACCCTGCTCCCAATACGCCGTATGTCTAATATTTATAAAGGATATATTTTGTTTAATATATCCGTAAATTATATATTAATTCATGTTTTTAATGTTTAACCATTAACAAAATTCAAAGAATCTTGGAAAGTCGAATTTAATAAATAATATTTGTTATATATGATGTAATTCGTATATATATGCTTCGGTTACACTAATAGTGTTTCTCGTGGGATTTCAATCATTACATTAAATTTTTTCCATTTGTGTTCTCGTAAAAGTTTAGTATTTTACTATTTTCTCATAATAATCCGAGGATTTCTATTGTACTTTAAACAGTAATAAAAACACGTTTTATATTTTTATAGTATATAAAAAATTCTATAATTAATAATTATTATACTTATACGACTTCCAAATTAAATCATATATCGTTTAGAAATATTAAAAAGGCTGAATTTTCATTCGTTAAACAAGTGGTTACCACACCACTGGTACCAATTTTATTGATCCGATAAAGAAAAATAGGACCTAATTATTGTTAGTGTAACTGATGCGCAATGCTCTATGAACTACAGATCGATAATATTTTAAACAATTTTATGAAATACAATTTACACCCTTTTTTATTAATAATAAAATGAATTTTCTATATATATTCGAAAATGTTTCAAATAATGTACAATTCATTGTTAATACTTTATATAGTGTTCTGGGTTTCTGGAGTATATTTCTATAGCATTATAGTGATTCTATGCGACATATAATGCCTTATTGTTTTTTAGACATTTCTCCTATCACACAGCTTACGAATTGAGTGAAAATTAAAATTGCTCAATAAAGAACTTTGTATTATTGTGTAACAATAATATTTGATTATAATGAAAATAAATACCAGCCGTCGCTTGAAATTATAAAAATTCCTTGCAAAATGGTTTTACTTTAAATTATTATTATTATTATTATTAATTTTATTGAATTTTATATAACAATTTTAAATATATCAGAATAAGTATTTTTTATACATCGAAGAATCGAATCTTGAATTGCCTTTAGAAAACTTATAATCGTTTATTTATTTAAGTGCGTCCTTATATATTTTAAATAATTATTAACCTAATAATAACAAATAAAATCTTTAAAATCTATTTCTTTATTTCTATTATTATTTAAATGCGGGAATCTGATTTATACAATAGGATATATCCTTTTAGAATCATGAAACATGGAAATATAATTTGAATTTTTATTATACTATAGTAAAATTATTTTGAATCTACACAGATGATTATAAGAACAGAATTTTATAATGAAACATATCAAATTTACATTATATATAAATAAAATTAATTTTTCGCTTTACAACCAACAATTCGGTTTTAGCGACCAACAACAGCCCTTCTGTTGTTAGTTTTTAATTTGCCCCTTTTACGGTGTCGGTATTTAGCCGTACGACCGCAAGGGAAAATGCGTTAAAATTCAGATTCGAAAAATAACCGAAAACACATAACATATTTTATGTATTCAGTAGGATTCGAACCCATGACCCCAAAATATCGTTAGAATTTTAGGTTGGCATTTTTATCATTTACACCACAGAGTCACAGAGAGTTACATTATATATATATATATCAAAAAACAAAAAATTGTATTTAAATATCTGATTGTTTTAATTATTTGTTTTTATCGTTAAATAGACAAAATCCAGTAATTTTTGATTCAATATTTAATTAAATCATGTTTATTTCACATTAGATAATGTATATATTGTATTATAATATATTATAATGCGATATTTGTTTTTATTATTTGTTTTTACGATAAGAATATATGATGTTTATAAATAGAAAATAATATATTCTAAATACAGTTTTACTTTATACAACTTTTTATTGCCCATATATTATGATGAATTTATTAAAAATCATGTTTTTATTTTAATTAAATTGCATAATACACGTAAATTTAAATTTCTTAATGGTTCGTATACAAATTAATTGTAAAATAATGTATATAAAATTAAATAATTGTTTTTTCTTTCTATAAAATGATTTAGTTTTATAACGATTTCTATATATATGAAATAGATGTACTATTTTAAACATAAGAAAACATTAATGAAAATTTCATACTGAAGTGCTCGCACTCATATATATTTATATTGAAAATTCTTTCTACTATTACATGGCAATTTTCAAATCGTGTTTGTATATATATTAATTTATATGCAATATAAACGATAGATAATGCGATTTTTCTAAAATTATAAATATCATTGACATATTAATATAATATATAAAATGCTCTCTTGAAATTGCATTTAATAAACTCTACATATAGAAATTAAAATAGTACTTGTAATAAAGTCATAAAATTTTATTACATCAATAATAATAATAATAATAATATATCGTAAATGATATCTAAAAATATACGCAGATATCAGATATATATAATCTGATATTATTACTGAATATACGAAATAAATTCAGAAATATTATTATATATTTTAGCTATATACAAATAAATTAATAATTATTCTAATTATAATTTGCATTACAGTGTTTTTTGTGATTACACGTAAACCAACAAAACCCACAAATAATATTTATGATTTTATGAACTTTATGTTAAAATTAAAGCATTTTATCAAATATAAAATAAAATGAAATTTTTGAAATTACTATCATTCGTTATTTCCTCCATAAATGTTATTTTTCATGGAATTTTCTGTATTAGTATACAATTTAAAACTTAAATTAAGTTCTAGCATCATCTACAATAACTTATATTGTTATATATACTAAAATACTCTATCCTTTATCTAATGAAAATCGAGACGCGTTTAACATAAATATTTCAGGTGAACAACAATTTTATAGCTTCACGCAGTCATTAACCTGTGTATAATTTATTACAAAATGTATTTCAATTAATAAATATAAGACAAAAAAAATGATATTGATAAAAAAATTATATTCATCATTTGTAATTTGTATATAGGTCAAAATAAATATATCGTATGATTTCTTCTGGAATACGTCATTATCTTAACCCATTTTCCTTATTAATAAAAATTGACCCGTATACAGTTCCGTATACTGCATTTGAGACTCATTTCACAAATTTTCCACGAATTCTCAATGCAGGATTTTACAAAAACCCCAAGAAAAATTGTTAACAACTCATTTACACCGAAGTAAATAATATTTTCTTATTATATGAAATATGAATAAATATTAATCAGTACCTGTTCATAGATGATTTCTGGGAAAGGATAAAACCCACTGGTTAATTTTTCGATTTCCCCCCGAACTGGAACTATATGACATGTGTTTGAAAGTCATTTGGGGTTCAAAAACCTTAAAATATCGTAAAAATACCTCAACCTTGCCGTAGCGGTGGGAAATGGGTTTATCGTAGTAATTCTATTTGGTATAAAAGTAGAAAACAAATTAATTATACATTGTAAATTAATTAATTTTTAAAATACAAATTTTATTGTATACAATTAATATAATAAATATTTTTTTATTATTATCCTTAATGCATGTTATATATATATATATAGTGACAAAACCAATCACATATAAATGAATTTGAAATTTGATTAAAATAATACGACATGTATGTTATATGATTTATTATATTGTTTTGAATAATTTTGTTTTAGAAATATTTATATAAATACATATGGTTTATATGCATTGTATATTATTTTATAACATTTGAAGCTAAATTTTTTTTCATTTTATATGTTCGTATTGTGAACATTTAACGATATTTTATATAGGAAAACTTTTCTTCTATTATATCTACACTCTTTTTAACATTTAATTAATTTAGCAAAATTTAATTATTTAAATTTTGGTCCTTCCGTAGATCCATAAATTTGTCGATCCATAAAATAGTCGAATTACGAGAGCAGTGTTTTATATTCGCAAAAGGAGATGGAGACAAATGTTTTAATCTTATTATTTTTTACTTTTTTCCAAATTTCATCCCATTATATATTATTAGTTCATTTATAAACCCAGATACAAGCTGTCAACCTGTAAACGTAAAATGCTCAGAACTTATCACTGACAAAATACTTTAAACGAAAATTTTTCTTTTAAATTTAGAAATCTCGAGAATGAGGTTGTTCCACATTATGACACAACACCTGCAGCCTGCTTCAATTCAGACTTTATTACACGTTGTGTTTTTGTGAAGAAAAAGTATAGTAAACCTTTTGTCAATTTTCCTCTCTGTTTACTTATCATTTTTCAAAATTTTTCAAAATATCAACGTAGTGTTTGCAGGTCATAGTTGCCACGCCTGTATTTTGTGATCACTCAAAAAAATTCCTTCCGAATCCTAAAATATTGACTTTGCATTTTTTTGGTGTTGGACGAGCCTTAATGTACCTTTATATCGACTCTTCCTTTCGTTCAGTATCGTAAAAACGGACCCTCATTTAATCTACAGTAACAATTTGGTTCATAATATAGGATGGATTCTCTGCATACAAAGGTACAAAGTATTTTCAGCAGTGAATGCCATAGTTTTGCTGCCGAGATGGGAGCATTCTTGATATCGATCCTGCAAATAAAAATGTACAATCAATCCATGTTTTCACATATTTCCGCAATGTATATACATAAATAACAATCAAAATGTGCTCATTATACCGTTCAAGTTATCTATATATATATATATTTATATAACTTATATATTAACAGTTGAATAAAGTTAAAATAATTTTATTTGCCATTCTAAAAAACTTTCGATAAAAAATGCCATATCTAAATTAATAATAAAATAATATTATAAATATATATAATAAATTCAATGTTCTATAATTCTATAATTGTCAGATTCAAAAGATTTGTTCATAATCTCAAATAATGACAAAGGCTTATTAAATGATTATCATTAATAATTTCAAGAACCATATTTTTACTATATATACTATATATATATATATAAATGAAATTTTAATATACAAATATATCTATATATATATATATATATATATATATATATATATATATATATGGAATATGAATATCTGTATAGATATATGGATGTATGAAACTGAAAGAGAGAAAAAATCCATCACAACAATGTTTACATATATATTATATATAAAATCGCAAAATTTATAATAATACCACATATATATATATATAAAATTATATATAAAGATGTATAATAAATTACAATAATGTTATATTTAAAGAGTATCAGTATAGAATCCTTGTTTATCCTACGTTGATCTCTAGGATGTAATATTTTAATCACTTAGCTTAGTTAATTTATATATGTGTTTGGTATATATTTAAATGTAATATAGATATAAATATATAAATATATATATATAATAAAATTAGATTGGATGCTGCATTACTAAAAATATTATTGACCGATGTGCGACACTCATTATTATATATATTATAAATTTTTAGCTAGAAATGAAATATATACTTGCATATATTCATCAGTTGCTATATATTATAATATATATAAAAGATATTTATAAAACATTTTACATTTACTGCTTTATAATGTATATATTAATTATAATATGTGTGTGTTCGTGCGATTATTAATACAATAATTTTGTTTTATTTTTGATAATTTTGTTTTCATATCTATATATAATTATGTATTTTTCTGTACCAAATTTCGATGTGAATAACAGCGAGTAATATATAATATTATGTATATTAAGCGTGTAAGGTATATTATGATAGGTCATCATCATAAATATAAATTAACATATATAACGTATGCATGTTATTTGGAAATTTTCTTTCATCTAATCTCAACGTATGTACCCAGCAAACTATTAAATTTCAAAGATAGATGTAAAAATGTATTTTTAAAAACAAATAAATTCCATGCCGGACTAAAATCCATTCAAAACAGGAATAGAATAACTAAATCAAAATCTAATCACTATAAAACATCACGAATACGTCGTATCAGTGATGCAAACTCGAAGATACATGAAATATCAAAATAAATCCAAACTGAACATACTGAAAAACAGATTCAAACTGTATAAATCTTCCTATAATACTGTTTTCTGTTTATAATATACTTAATTTTCATAGTAATCTATCCTTGTCGTTTTGTATACAAATAATAAATATTAACTGATGCTCGTTCAAATACCTGGTTCTTCGAAATATACAAAATTCGATTGTACATTAATCCGAATCTATGCTCTTCTATAATCAATAATTTTGTCCATTTCAAAAAATTCCAATTTTAATCATATTTACGAAGGCTTGATTTGTAGAATATTTCATACCAATATTCACTTTTTATTCATGTTCGGCATTCAGTGAACTTTCATTTATTATTTCGATTGTGAAAAAGATTTGCTTATAGTAGAAATATTCGGTATACGTTTGTTTGCTGGGTTATAAAAAAGCTTTACAAATAATTGTACCTCTTTAAAAATGTATTTAACAAAACGTTATAAAACAAAAATGGAATAAATATATATAATATATAGATTATTAAAATGATCTCGGCAGGTGTTGCTTTAATGCATTATTGAATAATATAGATATAAATATATATCTATCTATAGCATATAACTGTAATAAGCATCCTTTTTTATACATTGAAACAAAAAATCGATTTTCATTTTTACCTCTCAGACATATAGCAAAAACAAAAAAAGTTTTACCTTTTTTTTTATCTGTTTTGTTATTTTATTTCTGTTGCCATCAATATATTTATTTTTATATATTTATATTCGTGTATGATTTTCACTTAAGAGTAAAAAATCTATATATAGATATATATAGTGTACATTTAAAAAATATATTATATGTATACATATAGATAGATGATGCTGTGTTGTTGTTGGGTTGGTGATGCTGCAATACTCATATACATTATTTTTATTATTATTTTTATATGTATATAAAGCAACTTTATTTATATTAAATAAATATATATATTTGCGAGTATTAGTTTAATATAAGAAACAGAGTGTGTACATCTTATACAAATAGCTTTCTTATGAGGTCCCCTACAGCTCTATCTCAGCCACTGGAGCTAATTTGAAGAATCCTAAGAACCATTTCTAATGTGTATATAATATTATATTTATTTTTATTTATTTTTTTTTTGTAGTTTATGTGAAAGGATATATAGAAATATATATATGTGTATATATAAATATATATATATATATATATATTTAGAAATTTATATCTTATATTAGGGTGATATTAATGCTCCGCCCAAACACACATTTCTATTTTCTATATATTTATTTTGTGTTATATAAGTTCTATATTTGAAAAATAATATATATATATAAAGAACATATAACAACTATATTTAGATATAATAAATGTATGCATATGTATATGTATAGATCCTTTTGTAAATAGATTTTTGTATTAAAGGAAAACGGCGTCCCGGCGTCTCCTTTCGCCATTTCTATTTGTAAACGTACGTATTATACTCTGATAGAAATTCATACAGCAATATATAATATGGTACATATATAATGTTTTAGTGATTATTTGTACTGAAAATATAAGGACTAAGAACCTGTATATATACAGACAGAACATATATTTATATATAAACAACACAGTATATATTTATATGACAGTTTATATATTATATTTATATACGTATGTAGGTATATATCCAATTTATACATATTTTATATACACACACCAGCAGTTATATATAAATAAATATAATATAAATAAATTTATAAAATGTTTATATTATATACATGGACATAAAAGGATGATTATCTAAATGAATTGTTACATGAGCATATATATATATTCCGTATATGCGGAGTTTCTGGATGGAGTATATACAGCATATATCATATATATCTATACATATTTTGGAAAATTTATCGTTGGTTTTGTTTTTCTTTTCCCACTTCTATATATTTATTTATGTCATGCTTTACCAAACATATATAATTTATTTATATAAGTATAAAAAAAGAAAAAATATTTGTATATATTTTTTTCGTTTTTTGGTGAATTATTTTCTGTAATTTCTTAAATGACTTGAAATGAAATGAAAATAGAAATAACAAAAAATATATATCATGTGCGATACAAACATTGAATTTTAAATAACAAAAAAAAAAGATATCAAATAAATACAATATTTAACAATGAAATGCGGTGAATTTTTTTTCTCAGTTTAGTTTTGGTTTGGATACTAACAGACAACACTATATTATAATATTTATGGTTTTATTTCTTTTATTAATTAAAATGGAGAATAAAAAAAATAAATAAATAAATTAGACGTTTTTCTATCCATTCAAATGATGTGGCTATTATACGATATATTCTATATTCAAATCACATTGCCTTTAATGTTTATATACATCTTTACATAAAATAATTATATATAATATTCAATTACCGTATTTCGTATATATAATCTGTATTACATACATTTTTGTGTGTACACATTAAAAAATGATTTGTTGTATTTTATTTCCCTTAAAAATTCCATTATTCTAATAAATAAAAAACCAAATATCATTATGATAATTCTGAAATTCAAGCATATTTTCATTTACTTTGATCATTACTGATTCAAATACAAAATGTATACAATTATACACAACTGTATACAATTTTAGTGAGTTAAATCTTTGATTTAGTAATATTTATTATATTAATCGCAATCATAGTTTAGTGATTTGTAGAACGACACGAATTCGGTACATAGATTCGGTGGGAGTTAATGAAGTTTATAAAGATATTAAATTTTTAATACAACATTTATTATCAATAAAAATTCTGCATAAATATTTACATATTTCAGTAATTTTGCAAATATAAAAAAACGGTATATAGTGAGACTTCTTTATGTAAGGATCAAAAATGTAAATGGATCAAGGATCATTGTTGGGGAATGTTTTGTGGTAATATTGAATTAACAATAAGTGAATTTGTATAAAAGTATTGTGTTAATTTTTGTTTTACGCATCAGCAAACCAATTGATACCATTGTTATCAATTCGGTCGTCTATTCTTCTATTAAATTCTTCAAGCCAAATTGAATAGCTTCTATTTTTGGTATTCTGCCTTTATCCAAACTCAAAGGAGAAGATTTTTCTACTGTATATTGGCTTATTTATGCGAGTACAATATAAAATAATCACAAATACTATCACATTCACTCACTTCCAACTTCTTCTATGATAAAAGGGAAAACTTTCTAAAGCGTATATCAGACGACAGAATATATATTCTTAATTTTTGTGCTTAAATTTTAATATAGGATTTTTTACAAGTAAGAGCGGAATGGATATAAATAAAAATGAGGAGGATGTATGATGAAATAATTGTTGCACTTAAGAATATAAATTCTGAAATTTAGAAAATCATTTCTAATTTCAAATCATTTCTTCGCACTTACATTTTAAAAACAACACACACCAGCAGTTATTTCTTTGCACTTACATTTTAAAAACAAATTTTATCAATACAAAATATTTGCCTGCTCATTTTTATTGCAGATGGTAGGAAAAATAAATAATATATAATAAAAAAGAACTTTTTATTGTAATTTTTCCATGCATATATAGTTCTGTATATTTCACACATAAATGGTTTCTCTTTTTGGTTTTAGCATAAATATTAGAATATATATTCTGTCGTCTGATATCCGCTTAACTTCTATAAAATATCAAAATAGAAGCTGATTATAAGGGAAAAATATCGAAATTTTTGTAGGCAGAATATGAATTTCTCCTAAAGAATCTTCAATTTTAACTTTTAGACATTTTATATGTAAAATTTCAGATTATAAAAGGAAAATAAAATAGAAGAAATGAGCTGTTATCGGACGCTAAAACCAATTGTCGTTTGTAAAGAGAAATTTTTGTTTTAGATGTATACAATCTAAAAATATTTCAATATATATAACAATATAATTTATACCCTAACAATTCTTTTAACAGAATTATGTTTTTCATATTTAGCATTATGAAAAAAATGTTAATATTTCAACAGAAATATGTAAAGGACTACAGTGATGAAAACGGTTAATTCAGCTTTAATTTTTTTTAATTATTAAAGGTAACTTCCATTTTTTTCTTACTCTTCTTCTTATCCAACTTCTTCTTCTTCTTCTTCTTCAGTATCAAGTAATTTTATAATTAAAAAAAAATTATGTGGGGTACTTATAAATGCAACCATAAAACCTATTTCCTGTTCATATAAATGATTATAATTTGCATAAATTAGACATTTACCTAAAATATGATAAAATGAGCCGGTTGAAAAAAAAACTATAATATTTATTTTTATCCAGAATTGGTGGTATATAGTTACTTCTTGAAACCTCGCACGTAACCAATAGAAAACATCGTACTACACAATTTCAATTTTATTATATAGTAACCGTAAGTGGTGTATTTGATAAAAACCCAAATTGAAAAATTTTACAAAATTTTAAGGTTGTGTGGTCTCTGATTGAAGATATGCATTTTCTCATGTGAATTTTCAGACAGAGTTTAATATTTTTTCGTCGAGGCGGTTAATTAGCGACTAATGTTTACTGCATTGTAATAATGTTTAAATAATATAGTTAGAATTATGTTTAGTATAATAATTAAAAAACGTATTGTCTTTAATAAAGGAATCATAACATTATACTGATATAATAAACAATCATAACATTATACTGATAAAATAGAAGTAGTGTACTTCATAAAATAACTATATAATTTAAACTATATTGCACAGATTTGATACTTTTTTTTAGAACTTTATAAATAAATTTTCAAATCGTAAAAAAATGCTGTAAATCTATATACATATATTCATATAAAATATATCTCTATACCGTATATACATAAATGATTGTTTAGTATACAATACTTAATTATAAATAACTACACACATGAGAGCCATAAATTTGCAAATATACAATATACGGAATATGAAGATTATTTATATATATAGAAAGATATATATAATATATTTTAAAAGGTATTACATTTTAAACCCTATGTCGGGTTAAATTTTTACCCAAACATCTTTAAAAATGTTTAACCAACCACATTTATATAATATATATGTATATAAGGTATTTTAGATTTATAGACAAAATTATTTTATCTATATATATAAAATTTCTTCTTCGCATGAATTTAAGGTATATAAAATATAAGGTGTTCATGTTTTATTATTATGTGTCCGCGGTGTATACTGCTTAAAGATTAATAATGGGAAGTTAAACAGAATTTTTATGTTTAAAAATATATTTTTATTAAGTGGAAAATAAAAAGAAAACTTAAAATTTATAATAAAAATTTATTGCGATAAACAAATGAAATTTGTATGTGAATATCCTTGTGTATTGAAAATATATATAAAAATTATTTTATATTACAACATATACATATATATGTAGTTTAGAGGTATTCAAAATGAAAAGAGAAAGTATAAAAGTATAGATTATCATTATCATTTTCTGATTCAATTTTAAATCTTGACCAGTTATAGTATCAAATCAATATATAAATATATAATTTCTATATATAGGAATACCTATTCCTAAACCGTATACACATGGCATGCAACAGCTCCATCGATTTATTGAATCAAATCTATGTATATGTATACAAGAGCGTTCTAAAATTATATATGTATAAATAGAATTTCCTTTAGCCATATATAAACGTATATCGAATGTAAAGACAATATACAACTGTAATTCGCTTTTGTTTGTATGTTTATTTTAGTATATATAAAATGGTTGAATTCGTATACCTACACTTAATACTTATATCTATATATAGAGTACACGGAAAAGGGATGCTTATATCCTGCGAATAATATATAAAGACACATAGAAAAAAAATGGTGTGTTTTTTCGTACACCTTTTATTATTTTTAGTGTATTTGTACATATACATTCTGTCAAATAAGTACCCGGAAATTTGCAATTAAACAAACAACTTATCAATCATCTAAATTTATTATATCCCCTTCAAAATAGGCCCCTTCTGAGGCATACACTTCTTCCAACGAACAATCCAATCATCGAAACAATTTTTAAAGCTATATTCCGGGATGGCCTTCAGTTCTCGTTGCGAATTAGTTTTGATGTCTTCAATGCTCTCAAAACGGGTTCCACGAAGTGGTAATTTGAGTTTCGAAAACAGGAAAAAGTCACACGGGGCCATATCTGGAGAGTACGGTGGTTATTCGATGATATTTGTTGAATTTTTGTTCAAAAACTCGTTCACAATGATCGCTTTGTGCGCTGGTGCATTATCGCGGTGCAAAATCCAACTGTTGTTCCGCCACAAATCTGGTCTTTTGCGACGAACATTCTCTCTCAAACGCCTCATAACGCCAAGATAATATTCTTTATTGACGGTTTGGCCCACCAGTAAGAATTCCGAATGAACAACACCACGAATATAGAAGAACACGGTCAACATCACCTTGATTTTCGATTTGCTTTGGCGCGGTTTTTTCGGTTTCGGCTCATTTTTGGCGCGCCATTCCGACGATTGTTGACTTGTTTGCATGTCGTACTCGAAAACCCATGTCTCGTCACCAGTTATGATGCGTTCGATGAACGTTGGATCGGAATTTACGCGTTCAAGCATGTCTTCAGCCACCTTACTGCGATTCACTTTTTGAAGAAAATTCAGATCTTTTGACACCAATCGCGGTGCGACTTTCCGCATACCCAAAACATCAACCAAAATATGACGAGCGGTCTCATGAGACATGTTCATTTCTTGGGCTATCTCTCGCAAACTATAATGACGATTTTCGAGCACCATTTCCTTTATTTTGTCGACGTTTTCTTCAGTTGAAGAGGTCGAAGGCCGTCCTGAACGTGGCAAATCGTTCACTTCTTCTCGCCCCTCTTTGAACGATTTATACCAATCGTAAACTTGAGTTTTCGACATGGTTGAATCACCAAATGTTTTTTTCAACATTTCCAACGTTTTGGCACAAGAAATTTCGTTTGAAAACAAAATTTCACACAAACTCTTTGTTCGATATTTTTATCCATAGTGAAAATCGCAACGCACACAAAAGGTTGACTTGTTCCTAACGACGCCGTAAACAAACTAAATGACACACAGCAATAACAATTGACAGAATAGTTGCTGACAGTTGTGCCAACCTGGGAAAAAAAATGTTTGAAATATTCTCAGCGGGAAAATTTAAAATGAGAATTTCCGGGTACTTATTTGACAGAATGTACGTATATACAATATAATATGTTAAGTATATAACAAGTATAATGATTTTTCACTTAAATAAGATTTTCATAAGCTTTTATAGGTCATTATAGTTATTTATTTTCCATTTTATTTACCACCTATTATTATAAATATTATGTATATATTTATATATATATATATGATTTATTTTTACTTCATATTTTCATTTATATATCATAAATACAAAAGTTCTATCCACACGGACTGTTTTTATCTCTTTGTTTTAACAGATTTGTTTATTCTTTGTATTTTACCCATAAAAAATAATAATATTTTGACAATTTTAAATTCTTTTATTGAATTATTTTCGCTTCTCTAATACTAATAATAATAATTTTTATAAATAAAATATGCCAAATAGATTTTATTTATTATATTTATTTACAAAATGAAGTGATTAATAATTTGATAAAATACAGTGATTTAAAAAATAAATTACATTTTTGAAATTCGCAAAGATTAAATTGTTAGATTAAATTTATTACAATATATATGATAAACATTTTAATTTTATTTATATAATATAATAAATGTATACATTTTTCCAAAATTCATAAAATTGTATATATTTTAACGACGATGAAGTGTATAATAAAGCTAAAAAGAAATTTTTATTTTCTGTTTTTAACAAAATTGTTCAATTCATCGTCTGTTCAACGTTTAAATTGTGTCGGATGTCATAATTTTCCAAATTTTTTTTCTTTTTCATTAAATATTTATATTAATTCTCGCATATGCTAATAATTCTTACCAAGGTTCTGACCGGTGATATTTTCCCCAGGTATCACAAATTCATAATACACCTTGCCCTTCTAATGGTCTCAAAAAATTCACAACATATAAGACTTTCTATATTTCTATATAAATCAATTTTGGTATTCTGGATCATGCTTCTGGATCAGCCGCATTGTTCGGTTGTGTAGGATTTCCAAAATTAATTCATTTTTCTGTCTTTCTTATTTCAATCAAAATGCCGCACTTCATTTTTCATTACTTTTGGTTCATTTAATCAATTCATGTGGAACGGAATTTCACTTCTTTTTGTATCTGTTCCATAGATTGTAAACGATACGAAATTACAATGCTGGATTTAAATTTAAAGAGTCTCCAAGTTATTGCTGAGTCTCTGTGTAACGCAATAATGTTTTTACGGCTATTATATATCTACAAACATAAGGTTGGTACATCAAACAGTGCCATCTCCATTGTAAATGAGCTTGGCAGTGAGTGACAGATGCCCTCCGAAAGCAAAACGTTTCACTGGAAAGTCTCATAACCGTTTTACTGTCGGAATTTACTGTCGAACAGCAACTCTCACTGTCTGCATGAAAACAAATGACTGAACTTTGTCACGACAGTGAATTTTTTTATGTTGGTATTTACATTTTTTCCGCGTTTATTCAAAGTTGAACTCTTTCCGTTTTCGCAGTTATACCGTTTTCAAAAATCAGAATATGCTTTTTTTAGGTTATTTATTAATTTTCAAAATGAATATTACATATTATATAATTTAAAATTCGTGGTCGTTTATCATGTGAGGGTGATATTAGTGGAGGGTATTTGTTAAATCATGTTTGAACGGATAGATTACAGATTTAATATAAAATCAGGTATAGATTTAGAAATAATAGCCCCAAATATCTGATGTCTTAGATTTTATTGTCGTGGTAATCTATTTGTCCTTCATTTTTCATTATATAATTTATCATTGAAAAAAATTAAATGCAGGTTGAAAAAACAAACCCACACAGTTTTAGATAGGAAAAATGTTTTTCTACGAATGATAATTAAAATTGAAGTTGAAAATTAAAGCAAAACTTTTTTACTTATTTATATTTATATACAAAAAAAAATAAAACATTTTATTTTTAATTCTTTCCATTTTAAAATACAAAAATATTTCCATTTTTCAGTATTGTTTTAACAACTATATGCTGTGCAAAATTACCAAAATTAAATCCCATTCTGAAATCATACTAAAACGTCTATATGTAAAACAGGTTAAATAAATATATTATATATTTACAATATATATATAATTGAACCTTATACCAATTTTTTTACCATTTTTCAAAGTATAAATTGATATTATCAATTACTATATAATATTTAACAATAAAGGTTATTCTAGTATAATAAATATGGAAAATTATTTATGCGTTCGATTGAAAATATTATTTTCCAATTTCTATACTTATATAGAGATAATAAAAATTTATATATTATTGATATTATTCATATAGCATAAATTAAAAAAAAAACACTGATAATTAATTCATAAGTTAAAAAAAAAACAAATAAAAATACGACATCTTTAAATCAATAACACAAAAAATATATACCTAAATAATATATACTATACTACTATACCATGTACATTTTTCTTTGGCGGCATTGTAATTAAGATATATGTAATTACTTTATATAGAAATATGAATATCAATAATAAAGCATTGGAATTGTGCGTATAAATCATATACCTAGTTACTATATAATATATATTATGTATATGAAATAATAATAGTATATATAAATATATTTGGAAAATCACCACCGTTATAATTATTAAACGTTTTGCTTTTTATCATCAACAATTTTATTAATGAAATTTTAAACAAAAACAAAAAACTAATTTATAATATATAGTTTTCATTCACATTGATATTTGTTTTTAGAAAAGAAGTAAGAGATGAGAAGAACGGCAAATAGATTATTTTTGCGTATATGTATACAAAATGCAAAGAGGAATGATTTCAGCAGTCATTCTGCAAAAGACGAAGAAGTTGAGTGTAAATAGTATAAAAATTTTAAGTTGAGCGTAGAAGGTATAAATTTTTTATGAATGTATTTTGTTGTTGTATAATTTGGTATAAAATATTTTATTGTTGTATAATGTGGTATAAAAAAATAAACAAACCGAATTTTGATTTCAAATTGTGTACAGCTCGTTATTATAAAAACAAACAAAATACTTTAAACAACATAATAAAAACAACATAATTTAAAAACAAAATAATATATTTTAATAAATTAAAAAATAATTAATAAATATTATTATATTTTCACTATTTGGAATGCTTCAATTGAATTTGTTCTTGGTTCTGATAATCGTATGTATAATTCACTTAAAACCTTAAAACGACGCGCTTTATAATAAATTTAACAATTAACGCTTTATATTTATAATAAAGTTATAATTCAATTAAGTTTTTACATTATTATTATCGTACAATAATTTTTAATATAATTTAATAATAATAATAACAAAAATAATACATTTTTTGTTATACCACTTTTATACCAATTACACAAAAAAAAACACACACACTATTGAATGTGAAAACCTATACATGTTAATAAAAAAAAAGAAAATCCTCACTGTTAATAACTATTTGCCATTCCTCTCCTCTCTTACTTCTTTTGTTTTTAGTAACAATTCATTAACAATTTTTTTCTTATTTTCATTATTTACTATATATATAGCGACCACGGCGAAATAAAAAGGCAAAACGATTCATTTACGGGCATATAAGGACGCCCTCACTTACGGAGGCACCAATCAATTTTCCACCATTTTTCCACCGAATATCATGGAAAGGGGGGGTGGTGGGGGCGGCGGTGTCGGTGGATTGGATAATATGTCCGATTCCACCGGATTTTGCCTCCAGGATTTGGTGAGTGGGGGTGGCGGAGGAGTAGGAGTAGGTGGTGGAGGAGGTAACGGAGGTAATAATGGTGGTAACGGCAATAATGGAAATGGAAATATAAATAATGGTTCTGGTGGTATTAATGGTACATCACACACAAATTCAACAGATCATTTACACAATCATCATTCGTTACACGATTCAGTGGCGGCCGCCGTTAGTGTTTCATCGGCAATCACAGGTCTTATGTCGGCGGGTGGTATTGGCGGTACCGGTGGTTCAGGATTAAATCATTTACATCATAATACACACGATATATCAAATCATCATCATCACCATCATCATCACAGTGTCGTTCCACATACACCAACATTACATGAACCTTTAGAAAAATTAAAATGTAAGTAAATGACAAAATATATTTTATTATATATTTATTATAAATTATATATCCCTTATATATATAAGAAATATTCACAAAACATTTAATGACATTATTATTCAATTATTATATATATAAATATTCGCGCTTATAATACACAAAATATGAAAAGAATATCAAATAAAAAATTATGAATTGTAGGTTTTAAATAATAAATTATAATTTTGTATATAATTCATCAGTTACATAATAGCATCGTAATTATAAAAGTGTATTCGCATTCACTATAACAATAAGGCACTTGATGCTACGTTTCAATGTATATATCTTCATATGTCGTGTTCAATTCACCCTCAATATTATTATTGAATCTAAATATTGTATTCATTCATGTAATGTACGCATATACAAATATTAGACTATAATTTTTTTTATCGTCAGATCTCGGCATAGTGTTTAGGGTGGTCAATTAGGCATAACGTGTAATTTTTTTTTATTTTTCACTTTCATTCATCTTAATTTGTTTATCGCTTTATTGTCTATAGGAGAAACATTTTTAAAAATTTACCTATAATATTTTATTTATTTCATTTTTTATGCCGCATTGAATATCCACATATATAGGTATATTTACATATGCGTGATTTAAAAGTGTATGTGAGTTCAAAAGCAACCTATATTTATATGTAGACAACATAAAATATTAATCGTTGAGATAAAAAAAGGAAATTCGTGAGATATTCTACAAAATTTCGTTGATTTTCTTATATACGCGGATATACCGTGTGGTTATGATATAAATATTTATTCAAATAATATCATACCCTTAAAATAAATATTACACCGTCATTTGATACATTCGATATGCAAAAAGGATTCGCTTTGCATTTTAAAATAATAATATTTATCGATGTAGAATAAATATACGCAATTCATATACACTACGGATAGAAACAAAAATATATAGATGCGGATAAAGGAACAAAATATCACGTACCTTTTTTTTCATATATTATAAACATACGCGTATATATAAATATATATTATATACCAAATAAATACGCATATTTCAAATGATATAAAAATACATAAATGACAAAAATTTGTATAATACACAATTTGGAATATATGGGAAAATTGTACACTTGTTGCCAGTCATGTATAACATGTTTGTCGTATATATATATATATATACATTTTTTTTTCTATTTTATAGAAAAATGTTTATCATGGTCCTGTCGTCTGCGTATTGATTTTGCTATAATTTTAGATATAGTGACAAGTGTGTATATTCATCAATATGATGAACAATAATAATAATAATAACAATAATAATAAAAACAATAATACTCTATTGATGAGATTTAAATAAATAAAATTTTATGATGGCCTTTTTTTTATGATTTAATGTAATGCATTTACCGTGAGATTTTTAAACTGTACCGGAAGAGAAATAATTTTAAAATAATTAAAGGAAACATTTTTTTCCGCAGGTTTTATAGGTTTAAAATTAATTTCCTACCATATTGTATTATTTCGATGATTTCGTCGTTCTGTAATGTAATGTTGTTTTATAATCTTCTTCAATTTCTCCAACACGTAGTTTACTAAAAAAATCTTGCATACAGCCGACGATTGGTTTTAGCGTTCGACCACAGCATCTGCTGTTCGTTTCATAATTTTTTATATTTTAATCGTCGGTAATTAAAGCCTTGCGACCAACCGGAAAAATTTGGTAACTCTGTATTCAAATTCAGGTTATTCACTTACCGATAAATCGAGATAATTCACTTACCTCGATTCATCATTGATTTTGGTCAGTCTGAATACCAAATTATTAACAACAAAAACCACCCTGCTGTAAAACTAATTACCATAAATTTTTTATGATATGAATATTAATATATGTGAATATTCTCAACTCTAATAATGTAAAATAAACACCATTTCAATGCCACTCATTTCATTCTAATGAATATTATATTTTGTATATTTTTAAAAATATTTGTATATTATTTTCATCTCTATATAAACATATAGTATTTTACTTAAGGATATGTATAAATAATCAAGTATTAAATCCAATATATATAAATTGACTCTTTTATCCACAAACAAAAAGAAATCTGAAAATTTTCAAATAACATTTTATTATTGTTATATTATTATTAGCCACAACTATAGTATCTATATATAAAAATGGAGCAACAACTAAGAAAAATAGAAGAGAATCCAAACAAAAAAAAAATGAAGAAAATAAAAGGATTGACCAAAACTCCTATTATTATAATAATATCAATAAAATAATATATAATATACGTTCATGCATACACCATAAAAACTACATTATAACCAAATTTATATATAATATATATAGAAGAACAATAGAACCATATGTTTATTATATATATATATTGTGTGGTCGATGGTATTATAAATGAATATTTTATATCTCTTATTATATAAATATATACAATGCATATGTATATATAATAGATAACTTTCAACCCTCTTGCTTGATATGATATTCATTATTTTTTTCTTTTCTGGTAAAATCATCCATTTGGCCAGAAAATTGGTCCCATATGGCTGACTCTCTATATAATTGTATATAGTATACAAGTATAACAATGTATAAATATTTATGGTATTTATAGCTATATGCATATATATATATAAGGATAAACTTTGTGCCAACCATATAGTATAGTCTGATTATATTTATATATTTTGAGGTATAATCATTCAACATATATTTATCTATATATAGTTTTGGAATATATATAAAACATTGTCCATATAATATATTGTTTTTATTATTATTATTATCATTACTATTATAATCTAGTGAGGGTGATATCTTGTCTGTTTACAATATATCTATATATTCATCTAACCATATATATACACTATATAATAATAATAAATATATCCAACAGAATATATATGCGGATGGATAACATTATATACATATAGAATGAATATATAATCGTTTAGTGAGAATAAAACAAATTGACATTATAAATGACAAAATCGGAATTTGATTTTAATTGATGGAATCTCATCTGTATATACATTTCTTTATTATATGAATTATTATATAAATTATGTGGTTATCTTGTATTTTGTAAGTAAATGTGGTTATATTGACAATGAGTAAAGAATAATTTAATTGGTTTTGAAACTATATCTACAAATGAAATTCATATATGAAATCTTTATTTTATTATCAATTTTAACAACGCCGATTGAGTAAAGAATTCTTGTTATAGAAGTTAAATAGTTTGAAGATTTTCCATTTCGACTTTTGAAATTGTATACATTTGGTTTATCACAATTATCCATGATTGAGAAATTTAACCGATGGAAAATTATACTTAAATCACATAAAGGAATATATTCCCATTTATAAGTAAATCTACTCATTTGTATTTTTTTTCAATAATGTAATTTTATAAAAAAATAAATATATTTATATAAATGGAATCTAATATTACAGATATCGTTGTAACAAATTTTCACGAAATAGTTATTTTAAGAAATTGTTCTCTGTAATTTTTTTTAACTATTTTATTTTCTGTTTATTTTCAATAAAATTTCTTTTTATTTTTTGATTTCTTCTTATTTTTTTCTTTTATGTACTAAAAATGTATATATAAGTAATATTTGAAATATACATACAATGTCTGTTGAATAAGTCAAGAAAAATCCCTTTTAATCCTGTTTCCATTTGACAGCAGCTCTTTTTCAATATATTATATATATATATATATATATATATATAGAAATATATATACTTTTTTAGAATATACATTACATTTTGTACAAGAACATATATAAATATATATATATAAATATAGTGTTTTGTGCATGCACCTGACTTTAGAAAAGTCTTTACAAAGAACAGAAGGCACGTACTAATAATTTTTATACCTAAATCCTTTTTCTATTTTGTATTTTCATGTTATAAAATATATAAGTATGTATATACATTTTATTTATCAACTATATGTATACGAAAATACATGCGACATATTATATATTTAGTATATATAAAAATTATACATTATATTTAGAGTATTGTTACCGGAATCGAACCACTTAATAAGATCAATTTTGTGGGGTTAATTTTTTTTTAAAAACAATTATGAGATCAACTGGTTAAGGTTAATTATTTAAATTTTAAATGTAAGTTGAAATAAAAATTCTAAACAACGTTTAGTCCATTAAGCGACTTCTGTAAATGAAACACGGCTTCTGACAATTCAAATTTTGATAATGTTTTTATAATCATAGTGAAATTATGTTGTTATAAATATAATATAATTAGTGTAAGAGCATATAGTAATAAACACAAATCAAACATTTACAGTTCCTCTTGATTGGTTTTCAATTTTTTTTTTTTTTAACGAAGGAGGGAAAATCTTGCATAGACAGGTCCGAAGACGCGTGTCAGATTCTTACTGACTAAAACCACTCCTCCGGCTGTGGTATATTCGAATCAGACCATTCTTGGGCCCCTTTTCGTACCTCCGATTTACACCTACTCAGTTTGCCACTCAGGTCTCCCCGATTGCTCATCGAATATAGTGTCCCTCGTTATCTCAAGCATCTCCTTGAAGGGTATCCTTCCCAGCTCGGGATGGTTAGATAGTAGGAGTTGTATTGCATTGAGTGAAAGCAGTGGGATTAAAAAACATTCACCGATAAAAAAAATGGTCACATTTTCATTAAGAATAACCGCAAGACAAGCCTGATTCATGAAAAAATTTCATGATATAGTCATGATATAGGTGATATTCTGAAAAGTATATAGAAAATAGAAAATAGTTTATATAAATAGAAAATAGTTTATGGAAAAAAATTTGATGCGGCGATCAGTAAAGCTTAATTATCAGCATTATAAAGCATTTTATAAATATTTCCACTACGAATGAGCTGAGGAAATGTTAAAATTGATTTCAGAGTGGATTAAATGATGGTCAAGAGGTCATTAACGTTCTAAATATACAATAATTTGTAATAGCCGAAACATTTGGAAATTCAATCGTTCCAAGAACGTCAAAGGCAACAGTCTCCCGAGGAAAGTATTTCTCAACATTTATGTTTATCACTTATTTAAATTTCATTTATTCATCTAAAGCATATCATTCATCCAATTAAAGTGCAACTGACTCAAAATCAGTTGGTTGAAATTGAAATCCTATGAATTCTTTTTATCGTTCTACTTTTTAGTTTAAATTCTCATTCTCAATTCTCAAATTTTCTCAATCGTATATGTTCGAGTATGAATGTATTTACAATTATGCATATGTGAATATTTATACAATTTAAATTTATGCGATGTACATTATGAAGGCTATTGTCTATTAGCACAAAATCTGAATTCATCAATTTATATGTATATTTAAGCCATATGAACATTTTTAAATTTACACTTCTAAATATGTATAATTGTATATATATAATTTGTACTCTATATATGTAGATTCTAAATATACATACAGCGATTAAGCTATAAATATGTAAACAAAAAAAATGTTACAACTAATAAATTCTCTGTCATAAAAAAAGGAGAAAAAAAACCAATAATTTGTGTTTTTCATCTGAAATACATATATTCATATCATTACGTCGTGGTAAACCGTATTTTTGTATATTACTTTGAAAATAGTATAGTAGATAGTAGTATCTATATACATTTATTTAAGATGATTTATATTGACTACAAACATCTGTTCTGAAACAAACAAAAAAAATAAATAAAAATAAAATAAATACTATATAAAGAATCTAAAAAAATATAAATGTCATCCCTTTTTTTTCTATTTTTATTTATTTATTAAAAATTCTATTCGAACTTTATATATAACTAGTCCAAAAGATTTTCTCATAAATTTACGTAAATATTTTGCAAACGGATTCACACAACATTTCGAAATTTAAATTTTTTATGGGTTGGTTAATCGTATATATAATTTTTACTTCATATTATACGATATATGTATATGATGGGATGATTTAGGGTGTGGTAGTTATTTAAACTATTTGATGTGTTGTGGTAAATATATATTTGTATATATATTTATATGGATGGATATAAATGATGATACTATATCTATGATATATGAATGCTATTAAATTGACAATAAATATTTAGAAAAAGGATATACTCCATATATATATAGGAGTAAAGGCATTACGTAAATCGATTTGTTTTCAAATTACATTGCATATTAATGACTCCATATACCATATATATATATTTTTGTCTATATAATTTAAAAAATTAATTGTACAATGTGTTTTCTTTCAGTAGTTTTATATCTATATGCTTATATTAAGATATGTTAGAATACTACATATTATGAACAATTAATTACTTTCTAGAACCATATATTTAAGTTAAAGATTTAGACACAGAATCATTTATTTTTTACTTACATTATATGATATGCTCAATTTCATTTGGTATTTCTTGGGAAAAAATAAAGGTATATTAAGAAGAAAATTTATTGAAATTGAAATATTATGCCTATTTATAGCGGAATATCTATATGACATTATAGAAATATAGTCAGTATATTATATAAAAGATAGAAATTGTTCATCATATATACAATTTGTATATAATTAAAAATGTGTATAATTAAACTAAAAATAAATATATATTATAATGCGCATTTATAAAGTAAAGTGGTGGCTAACAATTAAACATTGTTTTATTATATAATTCGTTGTACAACACGCTTAAGATATATTATCCATATATATCTACCATATCTATCTATAAACGCAGCATTTACCAAAAATTAAATAATACAAATCTCTCTGTTTTTTTTCTTAAAATTTTCTTTATTTCTATACGTGTTGTATATAATAATAATAATTATTATTACTATTATACATATTGTTCATTTTAAATCAGACTTTTTTTTCTATATCTTTTATTATGTGAACTGATAAAAAAATTATTTTTATTTACTTATTTATATAGACGCATAAAATACAAACAAATATGTGACTTTACATGATATTTAACCATGTAATTATTATTTATTTAGTTGATTATATACTCTATTAAAATGTATGTTTACATGCGTAGCGCCTACAATTACAATATACTATATATATTTAAAGTAGGTATTTGGTTACATGTGTATTTTATTACAACACAAGAAGAACCTGAAGAAAAAGCGAAGAAGAAAAAGATGAACAAAAAATCAACATATTATAATAATAGAAAGAAACTCATATGCCTTTTATTTAAACAAATACGATAATGTATACAAATATTTATTAAAATATTTTTACTGTCAAGAATCTTGTATTATATATAATATATATATAAAATGTTGTATCTTATTATTATTATATGTTTTTATTGGTTTTTGTATGTGAAGTATAAAAACAAGCTTATATCCAATTTTGAAATTATACATTCTCCATATATCTATATACAGGTATTCCTCGACTTATAACCGAGATGGGTCTCACTGAATCACAGTTCTGATATATTCAAATACATTCACAAACAAATTCAATTCACTTTTTTCTATTTTTTATTCAAAATTTTAAAATGCCAAAATTTTAAATTAGACTTTATTACGAAAAATTTATTTACGAAAAATAAAAAAAAAAGAAAAAATCAGTAGCAACCGCGTAAGTAAGAACCGCGGTAATTCAGGAACTACCCCACATATTTTACAATATTATGTTTGTATGTTATTTACTTTTATTGTTTTCAAATGTTTATAAATATGTTTTTAATTAATTTATATAAAAAGTCAATGTCTTAGAATCATGTTCATATCTGATATAGGAACATACTTTACATCCAACACGACGATTAAAGGAAGGGGCGCCAAAATTTGTAAAATAATCAGTATAAAAAAAATCTCTTTAAAAGTTGAAATCTAATTTTTATAATAAAACATCATAGCTTGGCAACCGGTTGAGTTAGAATAACGCTCAGGGAGTCATTCGATAGATAATTAAATTCTTTAAAAACTTCCCTTAACCACCAAATAATAATATAGTTGTAGAAAAAATTCTATAGTAAAAATATAAAAATGTGATAAATTGTCAATTGGTGCGTACTTTTTGTATGAAGACCCCGTAATATGTAAAATATGTAAACTGTAAATTCTGAAAATTCTGCTTATTTTGCTTAATTTTCACCCTTAAAAATTGAAATAATTAAAAACGATTTTTACTAATTGTATTAAAAATATTTTTTTTACTAGAAAGAAGCGATCTTTTCATACATTGAACAGGGTAGGCAGGAACGGTCCTGCTTAGAATGCCCTTTGAATATACATTTAACTTAAATTCCTTTATTGAAGGCTTGGTGCTATGTTCGTAGGGTGGGTGAAATTGCGGATATCAAACGACAGAATTTATATTCTAATATTTATGCTAAAGCGAGAAAGAGAAACTATTTATGTGTGAAATATGCAGAACTATATATGAATGTAAAAATTACAATAAAATGTTTTTTTTTTTTATTTTATATTATTTTTTTTTCTTACCATCTGCAATAAAAAGATCAGGCAATTTTGAAACTAAAAATTTTGTATTGATAAAATTTGTTCTTAAAATGTAAGTGCAATAATTTAGAAATGATTTTCTAAATTTCAGAATTTATATTCTTAAGTGCAAGAATTATTTCATTTGATATCCTCCTCATTTTTATTTATACCCCATTTCGTTTTTACTTGTAAAAAATCCTATATTAAAATTTAAGCACAAAAAATTAGAATATCCGCTTTTTCGTCGTTAGATATCCGCTTAACAGTATGTTTTTTTTCTGAAAGATAATCAAAAATTTGATTTAAATTATGAAGATGAGCGAAATACAGTAAACTATTTCGTACGGGATTTCGAAATAGACCGTTAGGTAATTTCTGATTTAATAATAATAAATTAATTTTTGTTTTATAACCGACGATTGGGTTTAGCATCCGACAACCTTCTGTTGTTGGCTTCATACTTTATTGCTTTTACAGTGTCTGTAATTAGTAATTAGCGGTACGACTAACTGTAAAAATCCTATTATTTCATATTAACACAATATTATTGTATATGTAAACCGTAATATCTATATATTCTAAATTAACAATTTAAAATATTAAAAACGCTTAAAATTACATTCACTTATCCTAAACTTGATATTGACTTTATTTTGAAAATTTCTTTATAAAATACTATAAATAAATATAAGCATTTGATGATCTATCGCCTATACCGTTTATGTTCCCTCATATAAATGAATATGATATCATATAAATATAAATTGATTCTTATATTATTAAAGGTGTGATTAAAGGTTTAAAATTATAATTATGATACAATATAATTCAAATACAAATACTTTAATTACACTTGCATTTTTTTTCTCTCTCTATATATAGATTTAATTCTAATTTATTTAAATGCACACTTATACTTGAGTTATTTATACACGGGAATATTTATATATAAGTTTTTTGAATAAATGTTTCATTTTAAAAGCAAATATATATAAAATAAATATATTAATATTTGACATATACCGCATGTATATAATTTATAAATGCATATTTAGGGATTAGAAAAATGCAAAAATTTTCTATATCATATATAAAAATTGAGACTACACATAGAAGATATATTTATAAATGTGTCTAATTGTTAATCCTATCATCCGATATGCATATTTTGTAAACACAAAAAAAATAACAAAATTCTCAATAAGAAAATTGGTAATGCATTTTAATCTGTATGCATGCATTTAAATCAATGTTTATATTTACATCCCTGTTATAAGTGATCGCTGTTTTTTCGTGAATGTTAAATTTTTGCATATTTTATACCGAGTATATTCTAAATGAATCATGTTTATAAATCAAAACCTGCTATAATAGATATTATAAATATGAAATTGTAAGACACAAATAAATGAAAAAAAAACCCTGTCACCCAAATACCTGAACCAGGAAGTACGTATTTGTAATTAGACAAATGAAAATGGTACAAATGAAAAAATACATATATTCAAATTCATTCCCAAAAACACCACCTTGGATCTCTATGGGATTGGGATCAGATCCCCGATATACCAGTTTTTTCATGTTTTATGAAATTTAATCCAATATTTCAAGCCAATCGTTTGCAAACAGATCGAGATATCTGTAATAATTCCTTGGATTTGTATGGGAGCTCCTGGGTAGAATGAAACCAGAAAATCAGCGATCTTTTTTGATTTGGTATCAAAGCCTTATTTAAAAATCTTCAAAACTCTTTGAGACATTGGAGAAAAAAACAACAATAAAACAAGGTATCAAAATTTGGAAAATTCGTATGGGTAAAATAGATGGACCGAAAACCTCATTTTCGAATTTAACCAACTACAAAATATATGTTCACAAATTTAGCAAAATGCGGTCAATTATATTTGCAGAGAAAAAGTGGATACAACCGATCGAGCAAATTTCCATTTTTATCGATAAACATTGCTAAATCATGGAGAACAGCGTAAAACGAAAGAATATTATCCCAAAACGATAATGAAATGGCACTTACTGAATGTGCGTGGCTAATTTTACATGCAGTAAATAAATTGCATTTGAAATTATTAAATCATCTTTATTTTGATAACAAACATTCTTTTAGTATTTTTTTTATATCACAATCCTATAATGTATTCTTAAATCTTTCAAGAGGTGTGCGGTCAAAAATAACAATTTTTTTTATCCACATCTACATTTCCGGTGATTTTTTTTTGTTTTTTATTGTTTAAATATTGAATACTCTGAATATATGATGATTCGAGATAAATGTAATATAAGATTAATACAAAAACTAATCCAAGATTAAAATATAATATAGCTATACAGTCAAATTATGTATCATAAATATAGTTCAACCGCAATGTTTATGATTTTTAAACTAATATAACCCCGGGGATTATAATCAGATCCATTCTAATATATATATATATATATATATATATATATATATATTATTTGTTTATTGTAAATTAACAATTATATGTTTGGTTAATTTATTTATTAATATATAATTTATATATAAATATTTATAAATTATTATAATTCAAAAGCATATATATACTTATATTGTATAATATTTGAATAAAGTGAACTGTGCTGTCACATACATAGAAATGTTATCTCGCCTATATATAATAATTTCATATAGAATATATATATAGTAGTATATATATATAATTAGTTTTGAATTTTAAATTATAAATAGGTGGAATTTTCAATGTTTTTATAGGGATTATTTTGAAAATCTATAAGATTAACTATAAGATGAACATTAACAAATGTTTTGAATTACAATTTTTAATACATTGTGATGACAAATGTTTATTGTATTTATTTAATATATGTGATGCGTTATACAATAAATAACTTTTTCGTATATGTATAATACCACTTTTTGGCAAATAGTAATATTTATTATTTATTGGCAAAATCTAAAAAAAATTATATATATATATATATATATATAGTGTGATATAATCATGAGTTAAAGTATATACAAGTAACAAATAATTTTTCAATGAACTGCAAAATGTTATATAAATAAATGTTACAAATATAGGGACACTTACGTAGGTAGGTGTTTTGTATATACATATATTTATATATCAATGTAATAAAAATTGTAATAACATAATAATTTGATTGTACCCTTTTATTTTCTTATTCGATATATATTGTATGTTATATCTTTGAATATGATATTTTGACACATTGCCTATATATGTAATAATGTTTTGTATAATGAATTTTTATTTGTTTATTATTTATATAAATGATATGATATGATATACTAGCAAAAAGAATAGAGTTTATGAATATATCCTTTTTATTTTATTTATATAGAATTTGTGATTTGTGTTAAACGGACTGTAAAATTATTATACATTTTTATGATTGAGATATTCATTAACTTTTATCATATAATGTATTTTGCAAAATATTACATAGTCATATTCAATATAAATCTAGCACATAATAATCATAATAATAAATGATATATAGGTACTGCATGTAATAAAACATACAACCCTTTTTATCTCTCTCTCTATATGTTACAAATATAATGTTCGGACATCTGTCAGATAAACTTATATATAAATGAAAGTTTATGGATATTTATTTATAGATGTTATATATATATATATATATTTATTAGAAAACCTCAAATAATAAAGGTTTTATTAATATCTATATCTATATCTATATACTTTTACTTATATATATAGAATATAGAATTTATATAAAATTAATTAAAAATGTTATTTATAATTCTATGAATCTTCATTAAGTTTTATCTCGTATTATTCATAAAACAAATTGATATGAATAAAAAATAAATAAAACATTTATATATATTAAATCATTTTATAAATATTAATAGAAAAATTGTGATATGATATTTTATAGAGAATTGCTATTTGTATAATATAGAATGTTCATGTTTTTTTATTTGTTTGGCCATGCAAGAACGTATAGTATGATTGATTTAAATATAAATTCATTGAAGTATCCTCTAAAATGTCAATTAATCCAAACACACAAAATTTTATGGCATGTGCCAAGATAATCCAATTTCTTATTGAGCATGGCGTTCGACAACGCTATGGAATCCTTAAAATTCCCATGTATGAAAACTAATTATGCTATGGAAAAACCGTTTGAATGCTTAGAATATTTTAAAATGTTCTTATTGCTTTTCCGATATACTTATATAAAAATGTATAAATAAAAAAATTAATTTATCGCTATATAACCAACAATCTGGTTTTATCGTCCAACAACAATAGCGTTCTGTTGTTAGTTTCATAATTTGCGGCTCTTACGGTATTGGTAGTTAGTCATACGATCAACGGCAAGGGATAATATACAGCTTTGTGATAAAATCCAGATTCGAAAACAATCGAAAAACACAAAACATGTTTTATGTCTTCAGCAGGATTCGAACCTAAGACCCCAAAATTTACTATGAGGAAATTACTATGAATATGTTCGTATATATTTCAATTCGAAAATGTAGAAGATATACATGGGAATTGTATATTGGAATTTACATATTGTGTGGGATTGTAAGGTACTTTAAGAAAAACATTTCTATATCCAAATGAAATACCATGTCAAAATTCCATCCAACAAAGTTTTTTTTGTTCGTTACTACGGCAGAATCGGTTTACCCGTAAACCCGTAAAACCTCGGAATTCTATTGCCGTGAGCACGTAACTAAATCACTTAATCAGGTGATGAAACTATGCGAAGGCGGTTGAATGCACTTAAGTAATTTTGGGTGGTCAAACTTTAATTATATGTGAATTAATTTATGAAATTTAGAAAATAAAAGCAAACATGTAAGAGAAAAAAAACTAACACTAAAAAGCAGTAAGAAAAAATAACTCATATGGTTTCAAACAATTGTCCAAGTTGCACTTTAGATGGATGAGTCTTTAGATAGGATGAAATGGTTAGGTGATGGGAGGGATGGGTGCCTTTATTTCCATTTTCGAGTAGAAAATATTTTCTATCTATCTGATGTATTTTCTAATTGGAATAAATAAATAGGAATAATAATCAAATGTTACATTAATAAATTCCATAGGAAAATGGTTAAAATATTCCGATCGAAAATCGATAGGCGTTCCCGTATTGTTATGATACGTTTCATCAATTCCAACAGAAATATTGTCCAACCATAGTGCTATTCTAATGGATTTTCCATGGTATTCTTTTTTATTTGCATCGGCAAAACCATAGAAGTATTTTAATATTTTCCAATTGGTTGGTCGTATATCTGACTAACCGCATGGGAAAATATGTAATTCTACCCCATATTAAAATTCAGATTTGTAAATAACGGAAACATTTTAAGCTATCTATAACAAAGGTCCAATTCACCTTATGTTTATAACACGAATCTTATTCTTAATAATACATTAAGTAATAACTGAAAAATATGCTCAATTACATAGACAATCAAGCCGATTGTAATTCATATTGCTATTATAACAATTGCTAAAAAAACAGCAACCGGCGAATTTGATATTGTTATTATTGCTATTTATATCGACCGATAGCATAATAGCAATACAGTTTAGAATACGAAAACTTAATTTACCCATTGCTATGGCAAATAGCAATTGCTATCAGCATAGCAATATGAATTAGAATCGGCTTGAATATATTAAATAATGAATTTCATATATGAAATCCTTTAATTTTTCTGTTGATTCTTAACACTTTCGTCTAAATTCACATATATATAATTTTATTGTTCCTTTTAAATTGTTTTATCAAACGCTTTAATACAAATCTATATATATAATAAAAGCACTTTTTATATCGTTAACGATATATATCACGGCAATGAACAAATAAAATATTTATAAAATGATAATAATTATCACATGATTAATTTCATTATAGATTTATATATTACCCATATAATAAATCATGTGCAATTATAATGATCGCACGCATCAATAGTATTCAGACATGAATTCACTCTCAAACAAATTCATATAATAAATATAAAAAAGAATCTTTATTCAAAAATACAAGAAGCAAATAAAAAAAACCTATAAAAAATAAATATATACATAAAACGATTAGTAATATAAAGAATGCTATACATTATATATATTGTGTATTAAATGTTCCATGTAATATATAGCAATTATATATATAGATATAGATACACGCGGTACATTTCATATAGAACTATTTGTGAAAATTTAAAAAAAAAGAAGCACAACTATAAATAAAAGAAAGTCTATATATTTCTGAGATGATGTTAATTAATTTGTGAACAAGAATTATGTTGTCAACAGCTGTTGTACAAAAATTTGTAGTATTCTCGATGTTTTTTTTGTTGTGTTAAAAAAACATTTATATCTGAAAATAGTTGGTCCTAAATGTCACATATTAAGAAACAAAATTTATTGAATTTTTTTTTTCATTTTGAGTTTTGTATTTGTATATAGAATATTCATATATATATATATATATATATATATTATATATGTATATAAAGAACATGCAATTTTGTTCAACAACACCCATTTGAATAAATAAATGCTTACATTAGATAATATTATTTCATGTACACTTTTTTTTAAACTAATGCCGATAAGAATGAACCAACAATCCTAACTTTTTACTGTGATACAAATATAGAAATGTATATCGTATCATGAAATGTTATTTTTCTTCGGTATGATTGATATTTTAATATTTTTTTTTTCAAAATAATAAATTAAGTATTCTTTATTTTTTTTAATTCCTCCCAATATTGATCAATATATAATAGAAATATACTTCCGTATATATTAAGTAATCAAGTACTATATGTTTTTTCTATTACATCCGTTGATTAAATCCGGTAATGATTGTTTCAAATAAAAAAATTACATATATAAAAGAATTAATTCAATACACTATATGCATGTTCTATTTAAACTGTTTAATATCAAAATATGTTTTAATAAATAATATATATGGAAATATAGAAACGGAAATAAATACGGATATGTACAAAGAAAAAAAAATACTAATATATGTAAAATATTCCATATATAGAAAAGTCCTTTATTTTCGACACTTATATATACACCCATATAGAAAGAGTCGCATAATTGAATTTTAACATTATTGGCATTTGGTCATATATATTTTACATTTAACATTTATTAATTTATTTAAACCTTTTTTTAGTTTACACTCAAACAATAATTATATATAATCAAAATCATAAAATATATCGGCATTTATTATCAATTGTGAAATGAACTAATTAATAGCAAATTAAATGATTTCGTTGGTCCTTCTCGGAATGGATTCATACAATTTTTGGATGTAATTTTTTATCTAATGCATTTTCCAAAACCGTTATATTTTAAAATTTTCCGATATTACCAATTCTATTTTTCTAATATTTCTGAAAGAATTTTTAAAGTGATTTGCTTGAAATTTTTGCATGAAATGTTTGGGTTCCAAAAATTTTACATTACATTGGCGGAAACTTTTTGTGATCCTATAAGATCCAGCACCACGATCATGCAAACTCCGCAATATATTAATAGAGATATTTGTTCTCTATTTCTAATATTTTCAGTTGAAATTATGGATATGGGGGTTAAATGGGATAATTTTTATGTTGAAGAATTTTACTTCCATCCCAATTGCATAGAGATTCAATAGATTAGACTAGAGGTATCTATGGTTCTTTTTCGAAGCTTGAGATATTCAGATTTTATGAATTTTATGAATCGAGGATTATTTTCGGATCCCATCCCATACCACTTCAATAGTGGTACAAGTGATTATTATAGATATATCGATTTTTTTTTCTAACACATTGGCCAGGGGTGATGATGACGTGAACTTTTTTATCGGCAGATTTTATCTCTTTTCATCTCATCTAGCAGCTCCTATATACAAATCCAAGACATTGTAATACATTGGCAATTAAGAAAACTGAAAACGAAAACTCAAATTAAATATCTCAAAAATTTTCCTTGTCAAATATAGATTGCATATAAACAATACGGGTAACCAAAGAAACCGAAACGAAATGTAAATATTTTTCGTTGACGAAATTTATTTTTGGTGAAAAATTTTAGATTTGATTTTATAATACTTCGTTTCTCCATAATTTCGTTGCTCTTGTTGTTATATAGTTTCGTTGTTATATCAATTTTATTGAAAATTATAAACAAATTAAATTTTTTTTCACAAAAGATACAACAAAATTTCACCGATAATTTCTTAATTGCCAAACACCACCGAAAACAGAAAAAAATTAGTTTCGTTTGCGTTTTCGTTTTCGCGTTGCCGATGTTTTAAAGTTATCTCGATCTATTTTCTGGTTAATGACATTTTCAATCTGAGGATTTGATGAAAAATTGAAAAATCCTTTATATAGTTAACATTGTTCTAATCCCACCGCTTCCACGCTTCCGCGCTCTGTTCATACAATCCCAAGGGGTTTTTTTCGAGGACTAAATTTAAATATATTAGTGTGTAACAATTTTTAAATTAAAATTTTATATAAGCAGTTTATTACTGAAAAATGTAATTCTCCCATTTTCTCCTTGACTATATACATATATATTATACATGTTTTCTTTTCTAGATTTTGATCTGCTAGTATTTGTAAAATGTTTCTGTTTTATTATAAATTACCTCCTCGCTATTACATAATACATAGTAATATTTATAAAAAAAAAGTAAAATCCAGAGTAATATCTCTTGGAATGTATATATAGTATCATAGTATATATACTAATATCTAATGTAAGTATATATCAGAAGTTGTTCGTAATAAAATACAATGTATTTTATAGATGTACGCCGTACGGTTATAGTATATATATACGTGTATTATGTAAAAGTATACCAATTTATCCAATTTTATATTATATGTATACCGCATATATACTGACTGTGTATCATTATATAAGATACGATCATTCACAATTCACATCGAGGTAGACATTAAATGTATAAAAATGATTGTGTGTTTGTGTATGAGTATATGAATGATAAATACACAAACTGTACGTTCCATATATATGCGGTACATTATATCATTATATATATACATACAATATATAGAGAGATATATATCTTTGAAAATACTTCTGTGATTCATTAAGTCTTATGGCTTATAGTTAAGACCAGTTGATCCTGAATTGTATTGGATCAGTTTTATGCGGTTAAGAGTTAACCATCTTAAATTATTTGTATATTGTTTGAAGGATTTATAAATTTATTTATTTTCTTTGTATACACATACATATATTTATTTTTTCGTTTTGTTTTCATTTCTATTTTATGTGTCAAACATCTTTCTTTCTGTTTTTGCAAAAATAATTTTTTGCTGTCGTGTTTCTACATATATATTATATTCATGAATAATATTTATATAGTTGTTTGTATATATTTATATAGTTTTAGTTGAAAAATAAACTATGTCACAAATGATGTATATAATTTATATGTATATTTTTTTATAACAATAACAAGATAAATAATGTTTGTTGTTATTAATTTATAAATGCATTATCGTTATTTATTTGCTCATTAATTTCCGAAAATCATTTACGAAAATTTATTTTAATAAAATTATTATAAATTAAAAATAATACATTTTAAATGTTCGCAGATAATTCTCTATATAAAACATATACCTACTTTCAACATAAGCGTAAATCGGCTCATAATTGTAAACAATTGTAAAAATTGTGATAGATTTGATAGCTCAGGGACACTATTACCAGATTTATCTGACATTACAAAAAAAAAATTCGAATGTCGTTGTTTTCAATACAAGAACACGCATGGAATTCCATCCTTTCCGATTTGTTTTCAATTCTGCAGTTGAATTATAGTTTAATAATTAATTACGCCAATTGCTTTAGAATCCAGTGCCCAAGGCCAATTGCAATGACAAATATTCTATTAATTTGCCGATGACGTAGTTTCCATCTTCCCTGAAATCATGATGAATTCTTTGGCGATCAAAAAATAATAAGTTCTATTTAATATTCTTATGTGACCTCTGTAAAAATTTGTAAGTACATAATTGAATTCCCTCGATTATTTCCATATTGATAAATTCCGTAACATTTTTCATAATGTTTCATCTAACTTTGGATTGGTTGAATTTTCAAAAGGATTCCAAGGCATGGACAATAGGAAATCTTTTTATATTTGAATAGTACATAAATTGTCTGTATATTGTTAATTGGAACAATTTCTAAATTTCAACCGTTAAATTGATATTTTTTAGAAACCTATTTCATTCATCGATTTGAATAAAAATATTTATGAATAAGCAACAATTCATGCCAAGCAAACGAAAATTAGTCATAATTCTGATGGTTTTATTTGGGCCATAGTAATTATCGGGTAACGAATATCGCATTGGAGAAACTTGTTTATGGTTTAATTCGAAAAATTTGTGGATGTTTAATGGGTTTTATAAACTACACCGAAGAGTAACATATGCATATATTCTTATATAAAACTACAACATATATATATTCTTATATAATTACTATAAAAGGATTAAATTTTTAACAGAATTTTCCCATGAAGTTTTCCCAGAATTTTTCCCACGAAGGTTGTACGGCTAATTACCGACATCGTAATAAGAAACCATCAACATAAATCTGTTGTAGGAATCTAAAATAAATCATCTGTTGCAGGCTCTTATTATTTAGAAGTTACCATATATTTTACCTATTACTTGTATATATCTATATAAAATCATTTATAACACCTGTATATCAAAATATATTACCACTGAATATAAAATTTAATCAATCATATATAGCAAAAATACATGCGGATAAATTAAAATATTGATTCATGCGTTATTATATAAACATAAATAAATTATAATGAATATTAATTAATCAATTGTAAAATAATAATATAAAATACCTTTTAATATTTAATAGGTAATTGATGAAGCCCGCAGATCAATATACAATGTATTTTTACCTAAATACATAATCTTTATTTAATATATTTTTTTTTCTAATACCAAAAAAGTAAACTCATATATTATATGATATTAATAATATGTTATATATTAATTTTTAATACATCACCTCATATATATAAATTTCACAAAATATAATTAATCAACTTTGATTGCATTCCTTTGTGAAAGTCATTTCATTTTTGTTTTGCTAATTATATATATACATCATAAATTTTCTTAATAAAAACTTTAAATGTATTAAAATCACTTGATTCCGTATGAATTCAATAATGAATAAATTAAATAATATAAGTATAAAAACGGGATAAATGTTCTGGTTTTTTATTAATATTCTCATTCTCATCAATTTTTTATCCTAAATTTTCTTTTTTTTTTCTCTTAAAATAAAACTAATTAAATTCTATTATATGGTAATTTACAAATTAAGAATTCATTTTCTTTGTGGTGACATTTTGAAGTGTTTATAATACAGTTTGGAATACGTGTTCTTTCATTTCTTACATACACTCTCGCCTCTCGGCATAATGTTTGAATCAAGTACAATACAAGTATAATTGCATAGATTTTATAGTCATTTGTTTGTATATATATCAGTCTTTATTTTTGGAAAAACGATTTATTAGTTTGTTGCCCGCGTGTAGTGTATTTTAATTTGATTTAAGTTTATTTTTGGTTAATTTTGGTATAAAAAAACAATATATATATAAGAAAACATTTAAAATAAATGTTTATTTAAAACAACAAAAAAAAACACACGCACAACAAAATTTATATTATTTTTGTGTTTTTCATATATTTATTCACAAAATTTACGTGCTTTTCTATTCAATTATTAATAGTCTGCGGTTATACTTTTGAGTTTATGGATAATAAAAAGAAAACTGTATATGGATGCAAAAGTTATTAAATAAAAATTCACCAATAAAAAAAATGAATATATGTAAAATTAATATACATATAATTATTAATATATAACTATTATATGGTAAAATCTTGTACATACTACATATATATGTATATATACATAAAATAATATAGTTTTTATAAGTTGAAACTTCTTATCCATAATTGGTTGTATATTAATTTATAGCAAAGCATAAAAATGAATGCAATATCGCTATATATTTATATACCCTTTAACTTAATATAATTGCATATATATATATAATAGCGCATTCAGAAGACTATATAAATCCTATACGTTTAATATATATATATATATATTTGCTATATTTATGCATACTTAAAATTTTATATTGTTATATATGAAGTATCTGATATTTCTGAATTGTTATAATTTTTTGTTTTGTTGAATTGTTGTTTTAAATTTCTGTTTTTATATTATGTTATTTTTAGTATGGGCAGAAACAGGAGATTTTCGAGATAGTAGTCATAATTCAATGACAGCCGTCGCCAGCAGTATTGATCATACACAATTGAATTTTCAAAATACATCAAGAAATCGAAATAGAGATCGAAAAAATGAAGGTAAATATAAATTATCATTCAATGCTATATAGATATAGACATCAAATTATAATAGCTCATTGAATAGAGCTTTGTGATCGAATAATTCGACCTATTTAGGGAAAGGCATTGATAATCTATACTTTCTCTATTGATGGTTTAAGCCTTGCTTTCAACCCATCAATTGAGAATATATGTAAATAAGTGTATGTGGGACATCTTTTAAAAAAATAATTTTAGGTTCAATGCCATTATATATTTGTATTATAATTGCGACGTACATTTAAAAGAAAATTATAATGATGTAATTAGTATAATACCTTTCAAATAAATTCAATTGAATCCTTTTAGTTAAATTGATGAACACCTGAAATTATTTGGATAATTCTTTTTATAAATGCATACCATATCAAATTCCTAATTAAAACTGAAAACCATTCGCCATATAAATTAAATGGAAAATATTCGTCGTATTTGGAACCTAAGTTCTTGATTAATATAGAAATATATTTAAAATATATGTATTTAAACAGATATTGCAACGAATATTTAACTCAAATTATTTGTATCACAGAAAATCATAGGGTATTATTTTTATCTCATATAATGAATCATCCTTTTGTACATATATTTAAAAAAAAAATCATGATAATACTATCTAAAGTTATTTATTTATTAAAAAAGTTCTTTAGCATTGGATTTTTTCCTTTTTTATTTGATTGTGTGTCAATATTTGATTTTTTTTCTTTTAGTATGATTAAATAATATTATAAATTGTACATTGAATTCTAAATATTATAGCAAATATAAACCATAATTTAAAATTGAAAAATGATAATCGATCTTATTATTTGCCATTTTTTTTTGCAAAATACTTTCATATAACATGCTTACTATTATATCTATAATCACGGTAAATTTGTTATACGTGAAATTTTTTTTGTATAAAATTTACACAATTTTATATAAATGACCCATTTCTTATTTGTAACAAAAACATAATCCGTTTAGCGCCCGATAAGCCCGATCGGTATTGTATTGCCTTGAGGCCGTAACGAAATCATTTTTAATAAGGTAATGAATATTTATAATGTATTGAATACATTTCAAAATTTTTATCAAGAATGTGATATTTGGATTAATTTATGAAATTTTGAAAAAAGAACAGAGAAAAATAAATTTGTTTAAACTGCAAAGGAAATTGAATAAATAACACAAGGAATAGTGGAAGTTGCACTTTAAGAGGTCATGGGTCTAGATACGAGAGAGTATTTAATTTAAATTAATGTTATTTGTATAAGTGGAAGGAAATAAGCGCATCTTGTCCTGTAAGACTGGACCTAGCACTTTGAAAGAATGGATATTCAAATTTGTTGCTTAGAAAAAATTAATATTTACTATATATACATAACATGGTGGTTTTACCGTTTGAGAAATTCTAGAATTATAATAAAGGTTTATAGGATCTGAAATTAATTTGAAATTTCTTTCGCAGTAGTAATATGTGTATAAAAAAGCTTACTGATCGCATATGCTCCAATAATGCAAATGAATTTGTTAAAGTTCCGTTACTGACCGCGGTACAAATTCATATTTTTGTAAACGTAAGATCGAAGTAATGAACATTTTAATATTATCGGTTACGATAGTGGTTTAAAGCTTATTATGTGTTATCCTTAAAGGACCCAATATTGCAAGTTCCGGAACGTTCAGATAATTTAACCTGGTAGAAATGATAAAGCAATTCTTTCTGTTTGTCATATGAATGAAAAGGGATTTGGTGTTATCTAGATACTTGGTTTAAAATCCAAATTTATTCAAAAAATTCATATGAACGAAATTAAAAGCGATGTAAGAAAATGTATAGTATTTTTCATGCATTTTCCAAATATATACGATCAAATTTTTTTTTATTAAAAGCATTATTATTTAATGTTATTATTTTTAAATTAAGACTTTTACATATAAATAATTGTTGAAGTTGAATTGAAAAATCTTCATATTAATCAGAAAATGGTATTTAATAACATTTTTATTTTAATTTAAAATGATTCAATAAAAATACAGTAGCTCAAAATAAATAGATTATTTCTATAATAAGAATAAAAAACTTTTTTGAAAAAATCGGCGTTTTACTTTTGTATTTGCATTAGATAAATATTGTCTGTTGTCTGTGTATGCATTATAGATATATATATATATATATTTATGTATTAATATTATATTATATATGAAAAAAATGTGTCAAAATAGACTAATGATTGATCTTGTTTTTTTTAACCAATTTATTTTGATTTTTTTTTAAATTCCATATACATATTATATAAATTTAACAAAATTATTAAATAAATATGTATAAACAAATATATTATAAATATTAAATTAAACGATAAAAAATTATAAAAACCAGCAAGGTCGGGATATATTTATATTTAGACATATCGATTTGGATTTTTTGTAAATTCTATTAGTCTTTTCAATAATTCAAAATCGTTGTATATTCAATTCATGTAATATAACTTTTAATTGAATTATATGATTATATGTTGCATGTTATATATTAGAGAAAGAGAAATCATAACGTACATTTTTTGTTTTTTTTTTGAGGCGCCTATAAAATGTAATAATTTATAATTGATCTATAACTATATATAATAAACAAACTAAATAATTTGTATATATTGTGATGAAAAGATATAATAAAATTGTCGCCATATGTAGTATCACAAATGTATACACCAAATTTTTTACCTTTTTTTTTGATATATAAATGAAATGTTTATGAATAAAGCATGTGAACCTTATCTATATATGTTCCTATTCATGTATTGGTATACACTCAAATATATGTTTTTCAAAACGCATTTTATATCTCAAATTAGGTGAAATATATACAAAAGGTTTGTATACGTATGAATAGAATAAATGTGTATTTTATTTTGGAATATTGTCATATTTATAATAACATGACATATACATCGATTATTCAATTTTTTTTTATTGCGATAACCAAATTATTATTAATTATTTTCAAATATTATAAATAACCTAACAAAACAAAACGAAATAAAAAATTATTGTGATACCATCAAACCATCATACTATGGTAAATTGCGTTTATATGAAAATATTATTCAACTGATATATAACTTGTGTATACTCGTTTTACAATAATTATTAGGGGAATTTTCAATTTTGTAAAATAAGTTAAACAATTTTGAACTATTTGAAAACCATTTTAAAATGATCTTGATGCAATTCAATTATCAAAATAACATTATACACTCATTCTACAAAGACAATTCTAATATACTCATAGTTATTTCGATTCAATTCTATATTTTCTAATTCCCATAATGAAAATTAAGTTAATTAACAACTGCGATGTTCCAAAATATCAGATAGTATATTATACGAATCGTTTTACCACATCACTCCATATTTATTTATATATATAGTTATATTAAATCATAAACTAATTTAGTTCATATAGAAAATCTCTTATGAATTCATATTCAAATATTATTATTCATATTCATATAGGTAAGTATATACTCGTATATAAATGCGATTATTGTAAAATCAATCTATAATTTGTCGAAAAACACACCTCCAAAATTCTTCTACATATATATATTTATTTTTTTGCAAGTGATATATATAAAGCAAAAAAAAATAAAATGACGTATAGCGTTGTCGTCTTTGTTGATGTGCTTTGGAATTTTAAATAATTGATATAAAGACGTATTAATAATTTTTTTTTGTCAAAAAAAGACTCTCGAACTATGATCATGAAAAATTAAAGTCACAAATTATATTTAATTAAACATATTCGAGTACCGCTGCAATATATATTTATAAATTCATATCATCAATTTTTTGTGTGTATATTTTCGATAAAAAAATATAATTAAATTTATAAAATTTTTTAACTGTATATATTATCTTATAATATACATATAAAATGAATCATTCATCCATTTCGTTTGTATTTTGTATATTGTAGTTAAATTTTAAATACTCGATTATTTTCTTATCTATATCTAGTTTATTCTGCTGATACACAATCATCAATAAATAGGTTTAATGTAAATAACAAAATTAAAATAAGTATAATAGTTTATGACAATATTTTTGTGTATCACCAAGCTGGGGGCCATGGAGTGTATGAATATATTGTATGTAAACTGACAGTTTGCGAAATTGCATTATTATTGCATTCCTTTGTTCTGTGGTAAACAAAATATTTTAACTTATGTACTATAGTTTCAACGGCATGGTTTTTAATACCTTTCAATAAAGTAAATTTTACGCGTGAAAATTAAGATTTGAGGATAGCTTTGGATTTCTGTTACCGTTTGAAGTCAACGTCTACAGAATTTCATCGAGTGATTGTAGTGATGGTTTAAAACATTAAAAAGTTTTGTTTTTTACTTAAGAAACAAAAAAAAAGATGAGATACCACCTAACCATATTTGAAAATATCACATTAAAACATTATTGGATAAAGACGATTTAAAAAAAAAACCTTGGAATATCAAATGAAATTTACCCGCATAGTGATTTTAATTGACAATTGATTACAGTCAAACCGGTCAAGGAAACTATTAATGCATTTAGTTCAGAGATGAATATAGAACTTTTTTCGTATGCATAGGTTACTCACCAGACTTTTACGCTTCTAAAATTCTAAAGAACTGGAAAATTATGCCTTTGAATGATTTGCCTAAAAAGTATGTTTTCTATGCAAACAAACATGCCAGTTTCATATTTATATACCTGATTAAACGCAAATATTCTTCGCATACACCACATTCATATGTATGGATATCAAATTGGATTTAGAAAAATTTTGTTTTTAAATGAAAACGTGAAAATATAAACATCATCATACAATTTATCATAATAATACACCACATTTTAGTAAAACGTGATTAAAATGGTGTTTATTATTTTTATTATATTATTATGGTATAAATATTTATAAATGTAATGACGATAGTATTTAACGATATTGTGTTTATATCAACTAAATTTTGGTTTTGACATATAACATATGAAATTATACATAACAATAAATAGATTTCAATAAATTTTTATATAATGAGATCATATCATATTTAAATATATATAATTGTGTGTATTTGTATATACAAATAGATATGCGATTTTTAACCAATTTATAAAAAATATATACATACAGATAATATATGTAATGTAATATAAATTATATAGATAATCAATAATAATATAATTTTTTCCTATAATTTGTAATGTTTTTGAATTATTTGATATATAGAAATTTATACAAACATTGTTATATTACACATTCCTATACACATAATCTATATCATCAATATCTATATAAAATAAATACCTATATAGAAAAAAATTTGTTGACTGTAATAAAGATAATAAAATTTCATAAATTTTTTATTTGCATAAAAAATGTATTTGTAAAAATATTTCAAGTGTCTCTTTATATTTATATACACAATAAGTATAACAGTGAAAATATCAGTAGCAAAATTGATAATTATTTTATTATACTATAAACATTAATAATATTATACATATACATATAATATATATGTAATAAATATATATATAATATATCTAAATAAATACGTATAGGAAATGTTGTTGATATCAATTTTTCAAAGTACCTCTGCGTTAATATAGGTTCCGTTTCAATAGACTCAATTCTATAACTTACGAATTCTCATTTGTATACACGAAGGACTAAATGTTACTTAATTATTATAATTAATTATAGTCAAAATGTTCTCACAAATTAAACTTCATACCTCCCGAGATATTTTCCAAATATGCATTTCTGCTAAGGTGATTCAAGCAAGAATATACAATGAAATTAATTTCTAATTATAAACAACTTGGATAATGCTAACAATAAAATATAATGAAAATACAAAAAAAAAGAATCTAGAAAAATAAGGAAAAAATCAATTTAGATTTTTTTTTACCAATATAAACATAAATTTAAAGAATGTACGTGAAAGCGTGATGTGAGCTAAAATTATTTAATATATATGTTATTTTAATACTTGAATATTTTCTATAAGAAAAATAAAAATAATAAACGATTTTTCTTTATGTTTATTTACTTTTTGCTTTCATAATTAACTTGTTGTTTTAACATTATTTTTAAAAGTATATACAACATATAAATGTATTTTAAGTGTCGTCGATATACATATATATGTATATATAGAGCATGCGATAATAAAAAATACCATTGAACAAGATTATTTGTTGCATTGATAGGGGAAAACCTTTCTATATATCTTGTATTTGGCTGAATTTCCCATAGTTCTTTTGTCAATAAACCATTATCATTTCAATATATATATATATATAATGTATAAGGTTATCAACCATAACTCCTGAAACACTTAAACCATGTTGCTCATTTTTCAATTTGAACTTGATTTTCTTAAAATAATTAAAAGATTTTGATCATCGGTTAAGAGTTACTCATCTTTCCCAACGAACGGATCGACATCCCCTCATACCGCTCCATTTTTCATATGTTACAAACTTTAGGACAAACACTATATGCACCCATTCCCCAGTGATTCGTAGGCATATATAAGCATAAACAAAGATATAATTCTTTCATATACACATCTCGTCAGTTAGGAATAACACTGATAATTTAATAAGAATTTGTATGTGTTGGAAACCACAGCAATAGTTTAACTTTTTTTGACAAAACCGTATTTGGAATACATCTCTATCTCTTTCATATTTTTAAACGATTAGATGCCCAGCGGTTTGGTCGCATTGTATCATTTAAAATACGATAGCGTTTTAGATAACCCGGCATTAAATCTTATAGAATTATAGTATTTTATTGTTTGAAGATATCACCCAAACTATATAAATAAATATCGCTTATTATTGTGTAATTACATGTTAGCGAAAAATTTTTGCAAACATATTATAATTTCAATGGTTTATCATTTTTCTATATATTCCACCATACAAACTTATAATATAAAAATTTCTTTAATTTCAGTTAATCGATCCATTAATGAATCTTCGATAAAAACTGAAAATACAAATACAGGTTTACATGATGATTCTTCAATTGTGACAACGGAAGAAACGAAAAATGATAAAAAAAATAAACGACAACGACGACAAAGAACACATTTTACATCACAACAATTACAAGAACTGGAGCATACATTTAGTAGAAATCGATATCCGGATATGTCCACACGAGAAGAAATTGCAATGTGGACTAATTTAACGGAAGCACGAGTTAGGGTAAGTGAAAATCAATCTTTATATTGTTTTTTAGGGTTTGATACATTTGTATCATACACATAGTACATCTTAAAATGATTATTTTCGGTATATGCTATACCTTAAAATAATTCTTTTGAACAGAAGTTTTGTATTTGAGTTAACGTGACCGTGAGTGAGTGATTATTCTTTATCAAAATCTAATACAAAATGGTCTCTAAATGTATATATAATATAGATAATATTTCGTGGGTTCAGCAAAAAAAATACCATTTGTTTGAATAATTCTAATAAATTGCTTGGCGGCCTAACTGACATTTGTTGATTTTCAATATTCTAATCGAAATTCAATATTTGTATTTGGCTATATCTATATATAGTTTACAAAATATATTATATATCGTAATTCAACATATGCGGTATGTGAATTTAAATATCAATATATTATAGAATATTGCAAATTCCCAAACCAATTTACATTCATTTACCGCATATATTCGTTTTAATTCACTTAATTTTGAATGTATTATATATATATATCAATGCAAATATTTGTTTATATTATTGTTAAATATAAACGCACATATATAATATAAATAATCTATTTAGCTATAAGCATATACTTTTATTATAAGCATATATAAGTTAATTCAACTTTGTTATCAATATAAATTATTGTTTTAAAATTATTATAAAATCGTTCCTATATATTTATATATGATTTTACGATTAAAATGTAATAAATAAATATTTATTTTGAATATAAAAATTCATACAATATACAAATATTTTAGGCAAATTGTTAACTTTCATTAAACACTATAAATATCGGATACATTTTTTTATAAATGCAATAAATTTGATAATCTGTTATGTATTATTTACGGATTTAACAAAATATTTGCATATCGCACTGTTTTTGCGATAATGATTTATTATTTTGATATTATAAAATAATATTTATATTGTAAATATCCATGCTTTCATATTGTTTTTATAGTTTATATTGCGTTTAATTCATATTGTTTTTAGATGTATTTCACATTGAACTTGTGAATTTTCACATAATTGAAATTCAAGAAAAACTTTGATATAATTAATCATTTATAAATAATAATTATAATTTATAAAATAATAATGAAATATTTCCCAACATCTTCCAATTCCTATATTAAATAAAATCTAATTCCAAGTATATTTTGGGCTTTCCTTTCATTCAGTGGGGGAAAATATAAACATTTTTTTTTTGAATATGCATCTCACAAACATTATTACGAAACTCATTTAAAGATTAAATCACGTACTATTAAATATAAAAAAAAGTTTTGTTTTGTAAAGAAAATACGAATCAATATAAAATAGATATTTTTATATATCAATATAATTTAGTTCGCTTTGTACATCCTAAATACAAATACATTACAATTTATCAACGGCGTGAATATAAATTAACTCAGAAAGGAATGCATAGCATTTTACATGGTAAAACTTTCTTTTTCATTTTAACGTCGTATATAACATAAAACATTTTTAATATATAAACTGTTGGTGAATCAGATATGAGGTTTGTATTTCGATTAATTTTTTTAATATCATACCTTACTTAAACAAATGTAAATAGAGATCGCCAGAAACACGAGTTTTTTTTTTACCCAACAGAAATGGGGGAAATTTTTGCAGTATTCAAATGAACAAGATAAAATTATTTAAAAACATAGATATTATAATAATATATTTTGAATATACATTTAATTGGCCTAGACGACAATGTTAGCCATAGGAATTTAGAGTAATCCTGTAAAACTATACTTTAAATTCATTTTATAAATATTAAACCAACTTCAATATTAAAGGAATATTATTGAATAATAAAGGAATTTATATATACAAATATATGAAATCATAAATGAATAAATATATATAATATATATTATATATTGTATTTCAAAACATTTATTTTTATATTTTTAACATATATAAAAATAAATAATTAAAGATGGATACATTTTACTTATTTTACAAATTTATTAATATAATACAAAAGTAATCAAAAAAAGTATTGACTGTTGCATTTTACTTTTTATCAATAAATTTTTATTTATATTTATTTTAATTTTATTTTTTTCTGGTATACTATAAACATATTTATAAAATATTTTTATGTGTTATATTCTGATGAATTTGGTTATTTAATAGGTTTTTTATCAGTAAAATTATGCGATCAATCAGTTAGTCGGGGTTCTATCAACAATTTGGCGCCAACGTTTGTTTATATGGATTGGTTAACATATATATAGATATAAATATATCAAAATATATCAATATTATATATTCATATTTCATATAAATACCATATATAAACTCTTCCTCCCATTTTATTTTATTTATTTTTTTTATTGTTAGTAATAAAATTCAAAGAACAATTGCAATTCATTTCACTTTATCATGTAATATACGCGTATATATGCCTAATATATCTTACTATCTATAAAATGCGTCTCTTTATATTACCAAAAAGTATAAACACTTTTTTTTATAAAAGAACGTTATATAACTTTTGCAGTTGTCTTTAATGTATTTATAATTTTTTTTTGGTATCATATAACATTATTTTCAGTGTTATTGACAAGGCTATAGAAATACGTTCCCCTTTCTTCCTTTCTCTCCAATTTTTTTGTATACAATTTTACATTTCCGGATTAAAATTAATAATTTTTTTATGTATCCATACAATTTCAAATTATTTCTATAATCAATTAACTATCATTAACTATTGTTCAAAATGATTGCTATTTCAAAAACACATAATTTTGCAGAAGTACAAGAAAAACCAATCACTTCAAAGGCTCTAGGAGATTATACTGAAAAACGTCCCCTGTGCCCCGTACAAATTTTCTCTAATAGTCTCTTCCTTACACTTAGAAATTAAAATTACTGATTTTTTAATCTGAACCCATAGTAACCACTATAGACCACTTTTATAATTTACCAACTGAATTTCAATGGTATTTTTCTTGGGAAACTATAAATAAATATGAATACTTTTCGCAAACAGAACAATTAAAATAACTTTCTAAAAAATCCCAGAATTACTTCAACGATAATTAATGGTTTTCTTATATATTTTTTGAGAAAAAAAGTTATATAGCTGTAAATGTCTAACCAAATACAATAAAACTTATAGAAATATTTAATGAATTTTCCAAATATTCAATAAACATATTATATATATTCGATTTTACTAAATCAAATTAGAAACTTTTCGTTTTGATTTTCTATTAACACCCCAAATCGAATGTTATTTTATTTGTATCTTTTGGCAAAATTTATCCTCCAGGCCAAAGTTACCCTTATTTTTTCATATGGTATAGTTTTGTTTTTATACTTTTTGTTAAAAAATCGTTTTTCCTACATTGATTCGTACCGTAAATTAAATGATTAAAAAGTTCTCTCTTTAACAAACTTGTGAACAAATCGGTTGTATTGTATTGAAAATACAAGAAATAATTAGTTGATTCAAGAATAAAAAGTATATCAATGGGAAAAGTAATAATTTAGGAAGAATAATAACAACCGAACTGTAAAAAAATAAAAACATCTTTTAAGATGAATTGCATGTTTAACGTTAGGTTTAACATTTTCAGTTTCATATATAAGACAATTCTACAATTCACCAAATTATTTCTATAATTGCCTTTATTCGAATTTTTGGAAAAATTAATGAAATCATCTCCGATTAAGACCGGCTTAGGAAATTAATATGTAATATATAGATTGATTTTTAAAAAAATGGGTACCTGAAATCCTTATTGTTTATAACAATAAATTCTTTATAATAAGGCATCTAATATACAATTATTAGTACTCGTATTATGTGATTCTCCAATGGAGTTGAAAAAATATCTAACGCAAAATTCTGACAACATTTTGGGGTGATTTTTATTCGACGACTTCGACAAACATCAAAAATATCTTCCTATACTGCGCTTCTGTTATTTTCTACTCGAAATTACTGGAAGATTTACAAATTTTTCTAGTAGTTAGAAATAGTTACCGATTCCGTACGTAAATGCTAAAATTATATACCCGTACCATAACCTAAGATCGTTTTCGATTCCTAAAATAAATTACCGGTTGCAATCGAGATTTGTTTTGTATATTTATAATGGTACCTATATTGATTAATATCATTGATTATATCCAAATACTCCGGAATTGATTATAAAAAAATATAAAATGCATTCGAAAAGACAATTGATTCATAACATTATAAACATACATTTAATAACTTTAATCTTATAATCGTAATAATTTCTTATTTGAATCTTAATCATTCGTTAAATCATTATATATTATTATCTAATTTGTAACCTGTTCTAATAAACATAAAATCGTTTTTCCTCAACACATGCAAATATAAATGAATATTTTTTTAACCCCTTTTAAATATTTAATCTCATATTATTAATTTTATTGTTGTGTGTTTTCGTATTATGCTTTTTTTATTAAATATAATCAAAATATTCTTATTCCCTAATCATTATTTATCGAATTAGAGATCAATAAAAGAACAATCAGATGCGTTTGATGTAACATATATATAAGAAAATTGAAATTGAAACTGAAAATAATTATTATATTTCATGAAAAAAAAACTATTGATGTAAAAAAAAAATGTCGATTATATCCCTTATATTATATTATATAATATAAAATAAAATAATTTTATATTATATTAATATAAAATTCAAGCACGGAATACAATAAATTTGCACAATGTAAACATTATAAATATATTATAATATTCACACACCAAAAAAAAAAAAACAGTAGAAAATTACATACGATTATATATACGATTGAATAACTAAATTTCTCTATCTCTATATAATTTAATATATCAACAAAATATATATAAAGATAAACACAAAAAAGGGCATATAGGGAATATATACACTGAAATGTATAACTATTGAATAATGTGTATAATAACAAAACATAACAAAAGAGTTTTTTTTGTGTTATTTTGGGTGAATTAGGGATGCATATAAAGTATAAAGGGTGCTAAACGCATATTTCTATATTATATATATATGTTTTCATTACACCCAAAAATATCCAAATATATATATAGTGATATAAATTATTTCGTACTTTTATTTTTTAGTTCAATGTGTATACAACAATCTATATAATAATGTATCTGTTTGTTATATAATAATGATTATATTAGCCCCTTATGTAATAATAATAGATTGACTTTGAAAAGGGGTGCGATTTCGGTATACCATAAGAATTTATGTGAAATCATTAAAGTGTTTGTAATTTGTATTTTATAACTATTGTGTGTATGTTTTTTTTTTTTTTAATTTTTGTATAGATATATACATTTTGCCAAAAATTATTTCCTTTATAGTCATACTCTTGAATATACACACATTTTATTTTTCGAAAGTATGTGAGGGATCGTTTTTTTTTTTTATGTATAGAGAGGGAGGTTGAAAAAAACAATAATGTGGTATTAAGAGGAAAAAGAAGATTAAAATGTATTGTCAAATAAAAGTAAAAAAAAACTGTTCATATAAAATTAAATATATTCGTTATATAGTATTTATATGTCGGTAATGTTTATAAATAACATTGATTTTAAAAGAAAATGTGTTTGAACGAAAGAAAAAATAAATATATGTTATTCATTTCTAAAAACAAAACAAAATAAAGGTCTTTTTTGCGCTATTAATTTTAATTTTATAAAATTAATTTATTTTTTTTTTAAATTCTGCCGTATGTATAACATTGTCAGATAGCGAAACAAAAGGTTATATATTTTGTTTTAAATGAAAATATTCCGAAATTTTGTGCCGGTGTCGAATTTTTAATAATATTATATACAATTTCTGTCGTATATTTCTAACATACATATATTTCATATACATATTATCAAAATTACATTAAAATCTGTGTATATAAAATTTCACATATAAATTTCATTTACCAAAATATAAAATCGATTTTTTACATCCGTGAATTTAACCAAAATGAACCTAAAAAAATCACATATATATTTACATACATTCATTTGATGATAGAACATAAATCACAATTTAAAACATTGCGCAGAGAAAAACAAAAACAAAAAATTATCATAGTGCAAACAATGTAAATGTCAATACGTGTTTATGTTGTGGAAAATGGTTAAACAATTTTAAAATGTATTCGTTTTTTTTCTTTTGTTTTGTTTTTAATTCAGTTAACTTCTATTTTTTTATTTTCATTATTATTATTACTATATTATTGTTCAATTATCAATTTTCGGAGTTTTATAGCAATTTCATTCAACACTTTTTTTTCCAATGTGATGATAGAGATATAATTCAATCTGCTTGTTTTCAATAGTAAAGTCAATATAACATATATACATTTTGTTTGGTATATATTTAAAATACATTGTTTACATATCCCATATATGGGAAATCTATCCGCAATATCATGCAGTATTATATAGGCATTCTATATACCTATGATTCTGTATTAGAATGAAAATAAAAAATGGAATAAATATGTGTATTCAAATGAAATGTCTTGTTTTACCGTATATTCTATAGTTTTTTTTTTTGTAAATTTGGTGTTATTTGTTATACGTACTACACTGGTGACTATATATTGCATTCAGAGGTGGTTGAGAAAGTGCGGTGTAATTTTTAATTTATTGCATAATGCTATATATAAATCACTTGAAAAACTTTCAGAAATATTTTATTTAGTGATTATTTAGTTTTATTTAATCAATATTGTTGTTTAACTTAAACATTGCTATGTTTAACTTAAACAGTTTCAGACAGTATTCTAACGTATTGTGCATCGCTCACTAGAACTCATCGGTAAAATTCAAATTTTTTGTGGAAAACAACAAATCATCTCTCAATGCTATTCCCCGCAATCGATTCGATTTTTCGGATCTTCCAAAAATTGGAAGTTGGTTGCCATAAGACATAGATAATATTGAGTGATAAACGGAAGAAACAATATATCTGGGAATACATCGCTTCCCATTTTATGTTTCTCAATCAGATTTTGTCCGATTTTGCACCTTGTAACTGTGCATTGTCTTGCCACAATTACTTTATCATGTCTATTCATTTCATGCCATGTATTGCGGTCGTTTTTCCTTCAATTCGTTGTAAAACATCTCATTGCGCGCTATAACCAGCTGTTTACACCAAATTCCGGCCATTACTTTTAAAGTTTAAAAATTAACCCATGTATATATTTAGCTTTATCGTCGATGTTGCATCCGGGCCGGGTTCATTCCACCATTTTTCATCCTTCGGAAATTCCTAATAAGTAACCTCATCACAAATATAACGATGCAATGAAAAAATCCTCTCCTTTTCTGTCGTTACGTTACAGTTGTTCACCGTTGTTGAATTGCTTATTCACCATCTCTATATATGTTTCAATTTGTATAATACCCATTTTCCTTACTATTGAATCTTATACGGAATGCGTTTAAACGTTGTGCAATTAACTTCTAATTATTCTGCATGACGCGTCTGATATGGGTCTTTATTGAGACCCTGGGCAAACGAGCCGGTACGACACAAATTGTTTGTTTGGAGTTTCCAAACTAATTTATGAGTTCAAACAAAATAAAAATTTGGCCCGAACATTTTGTCTTTAACGCGCATTTTGACAATTTTCACTATCCCCCTACCCCACAGGAGAGCGGGGCGGCTATGTTCCGAACAAAAGTTTTAGGGGAGATAAGCCTTAACAACTTCCGATCAAAATTTCCCTCCGCAGGGGAAATTAAAATTTTTCATATTCAAGTATTCACCTTCGACACTGGAAAGCGGGAGCAAATCCGCAACTAGGTCCAGAACAAAAGTTGGTCAGTATAAGGTCCTTAACAATTTGTTATCACTAAACTACAGTTTAGCGACTACGCCGGTAGTTTACTCATATTTCAATTAATTAAATATAATAATTAAATCTAACTTTTCAGATAGATTTCTATATAGAAAGGGAAACATTTTTGAATTTACTTGACTTTATCGTATACAAAAAGACATATACAATACATACATTAATTTAAATTACAATTGAAAACATTAAGAAATATTGTCGCCATCCATAATTTTATACATACGTATGTACGTTTATTTCGTATTTCTTTAGAAAATTGATAATCACCGTATGTTGTGCTGGCGTGATTTACTGCAAATTCATTGCAATCTATTTATTATTATAATAGAATATGAAAAATATTCAATAAAAAATTGAAATTAAAAAAAAACACAATACAAATTTATCGTAAATATAGACGTCTGTTTTGCTATCGCGTATTTAATTATAATTATCAGATAATATGTAAGGCTCCTTAACTTTCAGCGGCGATCGATGCATCAATAAACCTATTGTTAATTTATCTTTATGCGTGTCTTCATATATATCGATGTATTTTTTTTATTTAAAACGATAAATTCGTTATAGGAAAGTCACATATTTTATTCTTTGTCATTTTTTTTATTTACGCATATTCAGAAAATTGATGTTTGTTTGTTTGATAAATCATTACAAAATCATATACGATTAGAATGGTTATTACTAAAAATTGTACTGTGCTGTACTGTACTAGCTATATATAGTGTTTATCCCTATTGTGCCAAGCATTGTACTTTTGTAGGTGATTCCAAGGTACTTTAAGAAATATATTCCTATATATTCGAAATAGAATTTGGAATTTCGGAATCTCATTGGAAATTCAACCAAATTTCATGCCTATATTTCTCTTAAATTTCTATTAGAAATATTTCGGCTTTATATAATATATTCTGATGTGTTCGAGTTATTTCCAAGGTAAACAATTCGAATTATTTCTCTGGTAAATTCACAAAATTTGTATCCATATATATTATATAAATTATATAACTATATATTTAAACAGTATGGACGGGGCTATAAACATTTATATATATAACAAAAAGGTGATATACGCCAAAACCAAAATTGACCAAAATAATAATAAATATGCTAAAATATATGTATACATACCTCATATGATTTCTACATAAAGATATATTTTAAACACCCAATATTTTTTTGTTACATTTCATTTATATATTGTTTGCAAATATTTTAAATAAACAGTGGTCAGTATTGATCGTAAATATGTCGAAAATGGATTAAAAATATGTATATGTAATGAAAACTATATGTGTGTTATACAATAAATATGAATACAGCGAATATGATGTACATTTATATGGTACACATATATATTTTTCACAAAAAAAAGAATAAACCATCGAGAGAAGGTTATAAAATACAAATATATTTTATGTTCTATTATTATATTTTCATTATTTCTGTATGTTTTCTGTTTGTTTTTTTACTTAACGTTATTGATTCTGAAACTATAGTATATTTTTATAATGTATCACCTCAATTTTTTAAAATTTTTTTCATATGAAGATTTATACCTTTTTTCACGATATACTCTTTTTCCTTTTTTATATTTTACTCTAGATATATGCTTCTTTTTCATATCAATATCTATATATATATAAATGATATTTGTGTATATGATCATATGATATAAGGATATTCGTTTGGGAACAAAAAAATATGGTTTCTTTTCGTACTCAAATGTATATATATTGTATAATATTTTTTTGAATATATTTGTTTGTGATTCCGTGGTTTAGTTCATAAAATGGTCAACTTCAAATTCTTATAAAATTTTGAAGTTCAAATCCCACTGAGAATATAAAAAATACTTTGTATGTGTTTCGATTATTTTCGGATCTGAATTTTCAACTGAATAGTTTTTACCCTTGCAGTTGTTTCGTTATTGGTTTAATTATATACAGACACCATAAACATTTTTCCTTTTTTCCATAAATTGTTGTTTGTGAAATCAATTACACAATTATCGCGCATTTAAACTAATTATTGCACAAGTTTTTTTTATTATTATCGTTTTTTATTATTGTAAATATAATTAAGATATTCCATATTCGTTACAAAATAAATATATATATTTATTTTTATTCATTTTACCTAAAACAAAGAATAAAAAATAAATAAAAATATTTACCAATCGTATAAAGGAAAAAAATAGGATAAGATTTATCAATTGATATAATATAAAATTTTTATTTAGAACAGCGATGTCCATAACAAGTGTAAATCCAACCCCATCACAAATATTAAAGGCTTTAAATATTGGTATTTAAATATTTATTGGAAAAACAACAAATCAAACACATTAGAATAGCGGTATTTTATATATAAACTAAAAAAATAAGTTAAAATTGCCATAGTTTCGATTATTTTTCTTTTTTAATATTAATTTGTGTATATGAACTCCGATTCCGTATATATACGATAATTCACGAGGTGTATAAATTTACACTTGGGTATAGCTTTGGAAATCACTGATTTAGAATCACAACTTATTTACAAACTTATAAGGCATATCACCTATATTCAATCAACGGTGTTATTAATCACTCTATAAATCGCTCATTAAACATGAAAGTTCTCTGTTTCACAAGAGTAGGTATGTTTAATTGTTTAGTAATGAAAGGGGTAATAAATTGGTATCAGTCCATACAAGGTGCCTATCTATATTCTAGAATTAATCTAACAAGCGAATAAAATAAAGAATGAAGAAAATACAAATCTGAAAGTTCCCAACTGTTTTGTTGTAAAAAAGGCTAAAACATTAGCAGTTAATGATAAGAAATAATTAATGTCGTAAAATACAAAATCTTACACTTGCTTAAATCACGGGAACCACCAAACTACAATTCACAAACATCATGAATTGCAGGAGCTTAGTTTGAAGTATAAGCACATTTGTAAATTTACATTTCATCCCCATATATGTTACAATGAAAGCGGCTTTACAAATAAACGGAAATTGCGAGCGGTCGATCGTAATTAATCGATTTACAAACAAGGAACATTTTATATTATGTTTGAGCTATTTTTTTATGTATATTGTAAAAAAATTATATTATATACAGTTGAAATTGACGTTTGCTTGAATGTGTGTGCGAGGTTCCAGGCGTTCGAGTTAAAAGTTAAAATCAGCCGAGTGCGAACAAAATACCCGGGGAACGATATTTTATATGAAAAATAAATTGTTCGTATCACTATAGCCTGGATTTCTATGAAAATATTTTATATATCAAATTATGATATATGTGATATATAAAAAAAATGTGCTTTTTCTGAAATTCATTTTGCCTGGATAAAAAAACCGAAATTTAATAATTGCTGCTAAATAATTCCATTTTTTATTAGTTTGTAAATTAACTGGCTATTTTATTATTATGAAATTAAATCATAAAAATTAAATAAAATGTAAATAAAATGAAAAATCAAGTTTGGACGACGGTCAGCCGTCGGCAATAGAAGAAAAAATATCAAAGTCCGCCGTCAGTCCGCCGTCCAATAATCATAAAAAGCACCGCCATTGAAATGCATGTATTTTCAATTTGACATTTGCCGTCGTCTGCCGTCGGCATTTCATGAAAAGCATTACTTATATATAGTTTAGTTCCCGTTATCTTATCAACGCAGTTCAGTCTCTATTCTGTTTTGCGAATTTTCTTATGATTATATGTATCATAAATATAAATATTAAACCTTCCGATAGTTTTTCTATACTGACATAGTGAAATATAAATTATCTCTTATGCACTATAGACGTATTATTTGTAACTTAATATGTGTTAAATGTGCACATACATACTAGTACCTAAATATAATTTATCTTCATTTGGTTCCAATTATTTTCGATTAGTTACTCCTCATCAATTTCCTTATTTATGTGCAAATAAATGAACATCAAATGTTTATGTGTTCACTTATTTTATATATATACATATGGTCGCTTCAATATATATATTAACTTTTTACATGTAATAAAAAATACATAATGAGATTATAAAAAAAAATAATAATATACATAGTGCATGATATGATGATATATACTATATAACATTTTCTTCAATAGCATCATACATATATACGTTACACATGCATCAAGTCTATATAAGATCAACCACCAGCCTTTTTAACCTCTCGCATGATATACATACATTCATATATATTATAAATACAAATTTGTTCCAAAGTTTTCATTCACAATTCATTTTCTGTATTATAATATGTATGTTATATCATCATATGAATTAATGAAATGGAAAAATGACATGCGAACGAGATCGATGACGACGGAAAATGTAAAATAAATTAGTTTTTTTATTTTAATATCTTGTTATACCAAAAAAGAAACAAATCTTCCTAAATCGGGGCATATACCAAATACAATGTTTCCCTTTTGATTTTTTTTACTTCTTATCTTGATAAGTAGACATATTAATAACTTTTATGTATTTTTTGTCTGATACTACATTAAACGTTTTTCTTACCTTCAATAAATTAAAAAGTTTCTATAGTTTTTGGAAAGTTTTAGGTTTTTATTTATAATTCATATATATGAATAAAGAAATTAGGTGTATATCATGATTTAATAAAGAAGTTCATTTTTATACCAGACACAGAATGAACATCTTTATGTATAGTTCGTTTCCAACCCATTTTGTCCACATTTTATAGTTGTTTATAGAGTCTCGTGAAAGGCTTCATAATTATAAGGATACGTTTTGACGGAAAGAAAGGTATGACAAAATTAATATTAAAAGAAATAAATTACACATAAAATGTTGATTCATATTTAGCCGTATGTATATAGTTATAAGATATATTTAACCAAAATTTCTGTTTTACACCTTTTCTATATGCATGCAGAGTTGCAGTGAACATAATTTACATTTTGTTTCTATATATAAGGAATAAAAGTCACAAATTTAATTAATAGTATATAATGTATATGGTTCATATTGAATTTATACATTTTAAAACACATATACGGAATTTATGAAAATTTTGTGATACATACGCAGGAGATTGTATATATAATATACATATATTGTTACATTGTATTTTGTCCCATATTTAAAATGTGTTTAGTAATATATATATCTTTATAATTGTATATCTATAAATGTGTATAAATCAAAAGTAATCCACAAAGATTTATTATCTTAATCATATAAGGATTAATCTTATATACAGATATGTACATATATATATTCTGAAATAGTGTATATATAGAATAGGCACGCTGTTAAAGGAACTATACATTCATTCGTTTTCTCATTTCCATATACATAAAAATAGTTCTAACAATATATAAGGAAAACGTGTATAAGCGAATATTTACATCGTAGGTTAAAGAATATGTGTTAGTTATGTATGTATGATGAAAATTTTAAATTTTAAATATTATATAATTATATACTACTTTAACCATATATAAATCCTAACCATATAGATATACCTACTATTTTATCCGTATGTTCGTTACTTTTGAGATGCCGAGAAGATACGTTAACAATGATTTTTTAATTCTAATAATTTTATTTAAAAAATGTTAATTTAGTTAAGCACGGAGACAGAAAGAAGTAAATACACTTTTCAATTCAATTTGTTATGGAATTTATTTTTTCAAACCGCAACAGTTTAACAAAAAAAAAATGTTCCCATTATAATTTTGGACAATTGTATTATACCCCACTAATATAAATAGAAAAATTTTTCGCTATACAATCAACAATCTGGTTTTAGCGTCCAACAACAGCCTTCTGTTGTTAGTTTCTTAATTTGTGCCTTTTACGGTGTCGATAATTAGCCGTACGACCAAACGCAAGCTGAAAATACAACTCTGTGTTAAAATTCAGATTCGAAAAATAAAAAATACATAGATACACAATAATATTAACATTTCAATTGTAGAATGATCAACGCTACTATACTGTCGCATAGTTTTCATGTAATTTTTAGATTCCTTGTCTTTCATCAGGTTTTTTAAGTTTAAGATTCTCATAATAAAATCATATTTCTTCTCCGTAGTATAAATATTTAATACAATAACCTTTTCTTGGCTGTTTTTGAAACAGCATTTTACCAGTGATTTTTCGATGAACTTTTCATTCTTTAGCGAATAAAAACTATAATTTCTTATTACTTTAAGCAAATGTTTATAACATATATACTATGATTTGATATAGTTATTATTTTAAGAGAATTTTACTGTATGTTTCAGATTTCGGTAAGATTCAAACAACCTTTATATTCGTCAGAACTTTTGGGTATATATTCCATTAATATTATAACTTAATCAACTACACCTTTATTGATGATGCTATATAAGGAAAGGATGTTTATATCTTATTAAATAGGATATATGTAAATGATATATTGATTCAATTATTATATAAAATATTTCAACTTCATTTGTATTTTTAATTGCAAAATATACATTTTAATAAATTTGAGGGTGGTTTATAAGTTACCTTCCTCATATGTCAAATAAAAAATACATTTATTTTCTGTATATGATGGAAATAAAAAAAAAACATAGACAACATTATAAGTAATTTATCATTTAATCAATCGGTCGGTCAACGGGATATAAATAATATTATAATAATAACAAAAACTATAAATATTATCATAATATACGGGGGATATTTTTGCAAATAAATACAAACATTATACATAGATAAATGTATTTTTAATTAAAAGTCAAAAAATAACAATTTATGACCATTTTTCTTCTTAAATATATATATATCTATATATATATATATATATATATATATATATATATATATATATATAATTTGTAAATACTCCATAAATATAATATATAAATATGTGGGATTTATTGTTTATATATAATTTGAATTGTAATTCTGTTCTCTAACTATATGATGATGTAGTATTTTGTAACATTTTCCCATGTATTTTCCCAGAAATGTATCTTATGTGATTTTGGTGGTGGTGTATATATATACAAATAAAATGACAATACACTTATTATTTTATACTATATTTATTATATATTTGTTTTTATTTATATACCTATATATATACAATAAATAATAAATCAAATGAAAAACAAACTGACAATATATAAAACCCACGATAAGTACACGTGCCAAAATAGAAAATGAGTATTTTATTTTCTAAATTTGTTGTTTTCTATATATTTATATTATGTATTTGTTATATATACAATGTACGAGTATATCGAAATAGATATAGATTCTGTTTGATTCTATATGTTATAAAATGTTATTGTATAAAATCATATTTTAGGTGAGGGCTATCAAAAAATAAAAGAAAATATAAAGTTTTATTAAAATTATTCTACGTGATGTTTACCAAAATATATTACATTATACATTTTTAATTGCTTTAAACATATTATAAAATGTAAAACAAAAAAATGTAAAAAGTTATTTATAAAATTTTATAAAATAAAATTAAAATTAAAAAATATACAATAAATACTTTACATTTTTTTTATAACATATATATATATAAACTGCCGTGTTGTAAAGGTTTTTTTGTGTGTTAAATATGCTATAAATTTTCATATCCATTTTTTAATGTGGTGCTTGTGTGCGTATAAACAATTATTGATTAAATATATATAAAGAAAAACAAGGAAAAATATTTTGTGTATATATAAAAGGAAAATTTTTGATTTATATGCATTTAGGTATGTATGGAGTGTCAACCATAAATATATTGAAAACGAATATATATTCGCAGATCTATTTATATACAATAATGTACATGTATTTATATTCCATTGAAATTCAATGTGTATAATAAATAATATATTGCATTGTTTTCAAATCTATATACACATACCTCATATATTATACATATATAGATATAGATATAGGTTTATAAAAGTATAAATTATGAAACATTTTCATATATAGAAAATTTTTGGGAGGATTAATTTTATATGATGCCACCATTCATATTGCAAACAGGGATATTCTTGTCAACATTATTTTTGCAATACGCATGTGCATTTCGGAAAAACCTTCTGTATATATTGCATATGCCTAAAAATGTATACATTCAGTTTAATAGTTATCCTTTCTGCATATAAAATATGTATATATAAATACATAAATAAATAATAAACTTTAAATATGGCTATAGCCCATTATAGTATATGTATAAGTATATATATTTATATATAATGGACGTCTATTTTAATAACATATTTTAAGGTTGATATTGTTGTGATGTATAAAAGATATATATACAAAGGAAAATTTATTTATGTAGATAAATAAAGTTTTTTATATCTATATACATGACATGCATATATACAATATATATAGTATATATAGTATATACATTCTAGAAATTTAAGGATGAATATTTAAAGATTCATTAAATAATAATATTTATTTATATGTATATGTATATAGAATAGAATATATAGTGAACTCATATACAATTTATATGCAAATTGCTTTGTATATATATACTTATATATATATCTTGTCTGAATAAATCAATTTAAATTTATACTTTAATGTATATACACACACACAAAAAGGATGATATTATATAAATAATAAATATATAGAATATCTAAATTTAAAGATATGGCGGCTAGACTTTTAGTATAATACACGCAAAGGAAAGAAAATATAATATTATATATACGATTTTCCGTTCAGTTTTAATATTTTTCAATTCAAATACAACATTGTTTTATTGAAATTGAATTGCATATAAATTGTTTAGAAATTAAAAAAATTGTAAAATGAGTTTGAAAAAACTGTTTAAATTGAATAATGTTGAAACGTTCAGTTCGTAAATATATCGTAAAAAATTTCTTCTGCGTGTTGGATCGAAAAATATATGGTATATATTTTTATTTACCTTTTATTTATTTATTTGCCTTAATTTATTTAAATAATTTGTTTCAAAATATGTATATATGATTAAGGATTAATCTAAAAAGATCAACCCCCTTTTGTTTTAATATCATTTAATAATTGTATATCATTTTCACATTTTCAATTTAATATCATTTTCACTAATAATTCACGAATATTGGTAATGATTTATAATGATAAAAAATTTCGCAACATTTTGGAAAACAGCAGTTTTGTTTCCAGTTTCAGCAGATCAATATTTCTTTGTATTAAATATTTTACAAATAATAACTTTTATATATGCGTATGTATATATATATTAACAATTCTTAAACTCCATAACATTGAATATTTTCTATATTATGGTTATCAAATGCATAAAGCATCGCCAAATTGTTTTTGGATCATTTTCCGTAATAAATACTATAATTTTTTATCATCAATTTTTTGTTATTTTGTAAAATGAAGTTATAACAATTTAGGGTATTTTTATTTTTTATAATTTCACAAACATTTTGTTAAAATTGACTTATAACATTTCTTTTGACGTTGAAGCTTTTGAAAACTCAAATTACGCTTGTGATGCTGAAGAAGACTTTGGTTGGACAAAAGAACGAATCGAGCGATGATGACAAATCAAAACACATATGTACAAACACAATTGAAACCATGACGAAATAATATAAAAATAAAAAAATAATTTTTCGCTATACAACCAACAATCTGGTTTTAGCGTCCAACAACAGCCTTCTGTTATTAATTTCTTAATTTGTGTCTTTTACGGTGTCGGTAATTAGTCATACGGCCAATCGCAAGCGAAAAATACAACTCTGTATTAAAATTCAAATTCAAAAAATAACCGAAAACACAAAACATATTTTATGCATTCAGTTGGATTCGAACCCACGACCCGAACATTTCGTTAGAATTTTAGGTTGGCATTTTTAACATTTACAGAGTTATATAATATATAATATTGTAAATCAGCGTGCACACAAAATCAAAACTTTTCTAAGAAACTATTCATTTTTCATTTTTATACCTTGCACATTGAACCAAGTAATTTTGAATTTCGATGTATTCAGCAATTAACGTCATACAAAAATCTATTCGACAAAATAAATAAAACAACAATAACAGGTAAATAATTCATTCGCAGCCAACTTCATAAAAATAATTTTTGCAAAAAAGTTAAAAGTTAGTTAACTTTTTTGATATAAACATGAACAGTTTTTCATTGTTCTTCGATTTGTATGCTTTTAACTTTATTATTCGAAAAGTTTGTTAGAAAAGTTTTCATTGCACGCTCAGTATGCAAATATGACATTTTCAATTCAACTTCCCAAGTAGCACCTAACCAACGTAATTTGAACTCCAACCAATTTTATACTAACTACGACGTAGTAATATGTGCATATATTGGTCGGCTCCCGACTAAAAATATAAAGTTGTATTACAACGTCAGTATAACGTCGTTTCTACCTCTTTATCCGACAACTTTGATGTTGGTTATATATCAACGTTGGATAAACGTTGCCTCCCGACTAAATGTGACTTGAAAATTTTGATTACGAAATACGACGTCGCAACAACGTGCGCTCCTATACCATATTTTTCTCGTTGGTAAACCAACGTTTCGCCGACGTTGCAAATATTACCAATTTAGTGAAAGGTTATTTTTGGTAAAAGCGACTACGTTTAACCAACGTTTTGTTATGAACCAAATAAATTCAAGTGTATGGTGAATTTAAATACACCAATAAACACCGTTTACCAACCAAAATGCGTATTGAACGTATCTGGTTGGTGAACCAACGTTGTACCAACGTCACAAATATGACCAATATAACGAAAAATAATTTTTCCATCATGATTAAATTAAAAATGATACTATTTATATGACATTACCATTAAATTCTGTAGTTTCATTCAGTTATATAATTGCAATAATTGTCACTCTTTCCTACTAATTGTCGCTTCTGATGTGTTTTTATTCACGTAAAAAAATTATAAGTTGGTTTAGGTAATTTATTTTCATTTAATTCCAACCTCACGATGATTTTATTATTACAACAATGTCCCAATCACATATATCAGAGGCAGTAAATTTATTTGGACATATCACAACCTCACGTCGGTAGTCGTGCAAGTTTTTGGCTTTGGCAATACCATTTGTCGGTTGAGTATTATTTATTTATACCAGATATAACTATTAACTAGCGTTATCGTTTATAAAAATTATGATTCGCTATAATCCAAATCCACACTCGATGAATATATATACGAAATCAAATCGAATTTTTCTATGACATCCATGCAAAGGAACGGCTATGCAAGGGATTCGGCAATCAGGATGACGGAACAAGCCTCTTTCGATTCAAATATATATGTATGCAAATTTCCAAATTTAAAAAAAACAGGTAAGTGCGTATTAACATATTTTCATAACAATCAAACAAGGATAATAATCTGATCCGATATATAACATTCAGAATAAATCTCAAGTTTAGTAATTAGTGTATAATAGGATTATAATTGTACTACAATATATTAACATTTTGTATAAGATTTTTCTTAGTTTTTTATGTGCACCTTTTCAAACGTTATATGTGGTATAAATATATGAACGTCAGATAAAGTGTTAAAAACCGACGAAAGATTAGGTGCTAAAAACTAAGGTAATATTACGTTGGTTAACGTTAATTTCTCGACTGACCAAAGCATTAAAATTTTGTTTGGAATTTCAAAGTAATATTCCTTTTCTAACTGTAGTTCAAGGTCGGAATTCCATTAACAATTCAACAAAATTGTTAGGGGAAAATGTTATAAAGTTATAGTATGAGTTACAGATCATTAATTTGATTATATTATCTCACAATAACACGAATCAGATCAATGTATATGATGCTCAACGCAGACTGGTTGTGCTTTGCAGGATTTGCAGGATTCAAAAATCTATAATACTTACTATATAATCGCAGAGCAATGCTGAATTATACATCCTGATTGTAAGGATTACATAATACCATGATACATTAAAAGAATTATTTCATATTATTTCAAAATTCTATAAACTTTTAAACTCAAATAAACTATTGAAATATTTTATGAATCTTTTTCTGATAAAATTTAGATGTATAAATATTAGTTCATTATAATAATTATCTGACTTTAAAGTTTTATATTGTCACACTTTTTAATTAAATGCCATTGATACATACTACAAATCTATTTTGCTGCCTAATAAACACTTCTTCATGCATGCTACTGTATATAGTATAATATATATATGGGTAGATGCGTTGGCGATAATTTTTATATAAACGACATATGAAGAAATATGATATAGAGTAATATATTTTTTTTAAATATTTGCATAAGAAAGTGAAACTCTTGAATATATTAAAGTGTTATATTTTTCAAATTATAATACATTTGTAAAGATCTAAAATTTTTGCCATTACTCAAAAAAAATGTAACCAATTTAAAAAAAAATTCATATAATATATAAATATAACCTTATTAAGTATAAATTTGTATTTATTCCATAAAAAATTTTTAAAATCTATATATTTAAAAATTTTAAAAATAACTACATCATTCTCAATGCATTTTATTAAATATGTGTATATAGGTTATATAAAAATTAATTCAATTCAAATGCAATGAAATGACATAATATAAGCGTATAATATTGATTAACAAATATAATGTATCATTTTATACAATTCGAAACGAATCGTCTCCCTCGTTTATCTTCCTCTGCCCTCTATCAATTATAAGGATGATTGCTTCTGTATATATACATATAATTATATATAGTATAAAATACACATTACATACCATATACAGTCATTCATTCAGTAATTTATATACACATTTCTATAATGTCTATATTAAAATACAATTCGTGTATATTCGTGTTATTTGAAATATTTCTTTTATGTACTTATATAAACTGAATGCTGATTATTTGAAAGATTGATATTATATGTATGTATATAGAAAATATGTCTATGTTAATAGAAAATATATACCGCAGAGAAAAAACTATAACGTAACTCTATCTATAAATGTAGTTAAATTGATATATATATCACAATATTAATAAAGACATTTTATATATCAAGAAAATCAATATAATGTTTCGCCGTTTCGCATTATATGTAAAAAATATAAGGATGATTATTCTACCATTAGAAAACAAAATTTCATTTATTTATCATACACTAATTTATTTACACATTGATATGCATGCATAATAATAATATACATATTTCTATATATATATATTTATGGACGGATGGTGTTACGTTACAGCAACAGTATCTCACATAACACTATATATAGATATAATATATGTAATTTTATATATAACAAACAAACAAACAAACAATTTCTATTTTAAAATTATATGTGTCTCTATATAATAAACATTGAATGTATACGCGTGCAGGTAATTATTGGAAACTGGTGTAAATCGGGGATTAATTTTATAATCCATAACATTGCATGCTCGTGTCCTTAAATCAGCATATCGAAACGATCAAAATTTATGTGTATTTTGGTTTTTGTGTGCATATATGTATGTATGTATGTTATATTGCGAGATATTGTGAACTAAATTTACTATCACAATAAGTAAATATATTCACATATATATATTAGTATATATATGGAATTTAATAGATTGAAATGTATAAATATATAGTATATACTGTATGTTAACAAACATTTTCATTGCAACAAACACAAATATTTTACATACCTATTGCCCACTGCATTGGAAACACAAATGGAATTCTTGGATTCCAATTTATGGATTCCGATTCAAATACCAAAAAAAATTATGCTATGGAAAAACATGTCCTATTTATTATATATAAAATTTGAGTGTGGAAATTCAAATTACATATTTTGCGATAATCTTACCTCCACTCCACTGCACCTTAAAATTTTGCATAGCCATTTTGAATCCAATATCAACATGGATTGAAATATATAATGAAAATATTTGAATTTTACCCAATTGTAAATCCTATGAAATTGCATCCATTGAAAATTAGTATAGTGTCTGTATTTTTTTCAATGAAAAAATACATCGTAAAGTGATAGATAAATACCCGCTTTATTGTCAAAACATTCTATATGGCAATATTCTAGTTGTCACTCTTTCTAAGGCACTGGGTGTACCATATTACATTATTCCAAAATAAATATATCTCTATGTTTAAACAAACATATGCAATACAAATATAGAAAACAATAAAATATTGAATCATTAATTTTAGCATTGTTCTAATTGTCATATACTATATCTATATGTACATAAATATATATTATATATATAATATATAAATACATTTATTTTAAATATGTTTATTTAAAACAAACGCATTTGAACATATATATATGTATATATATTGTACGTGTTATAATTTTGTTATAAAATGAATGTGTGCGGTTCACCTGATGTGAAAACATCAGAAATGCATGCATATACATATATAAGTAAACAGTATAAAATAAATTACAATTAATTTATATATAACTATAAATTTTCAATGAAATGGATCTCGCATATATGTTTGTTTAACACAGTATTTGTTTTATGTTTTATCTACATATATTATAAAAATTTACAAATAAATATCTGATTTTTCTATGATTGATATAAAAGAAATGAATCACATTAATATTTTGTATTATTCGCATATATAGAAAGTTTGTGTATTAAAGAAACTGTAGAGCAAAATCTTAGATAATATTTAATAAATATAATACATAAATGTTTGCAATCTATTATCCAAATTTATCGGTTACCATTAGGTTAAATTAAAATAACCTTTTGTTCATATATACGGAGAGCCGTAGATAATTTGTATCTTTTACGATGTCTTCAATGGTATGCAAACCCACGATTCCAATATTTTGTAATAATTTTAGATTTACTCGTTTTTATCACGTACAACACCATATAGAGTTGTATTTGTTATAAAACTTTATATAGATATACTTTAAATATTGACCAATTAAATTAATGAATTGATTTTTAATGAAATGAACAATTTTATAACATATTTCGAAATACTATATATAATTAGAAAACAATATAAAAAATATTATTAATAAATAATTTATATTTATATAAAGGTATGGTTTAAAAATCGTCGTGCCAAGTGGCGTAAACGCGAACGGAATGCAATGAATGCAGCAGCAGTTGCGGCTGCCGATTTTAAAAATGGTTTTGGTACCCAATTTATGCAACCGTTTGCCGATACGGATTCCCTATACACATCATATTCACCGTATAACAATTGGGCAACAAAGGTGCCATCACCGTTGGGTGCAAAAACATTTCCATGGCCGGTAAATCCATTGGGATCCGTTGTACCGACAAATCATCATCAGAATTCGGTTAATTGTTTTAATACAACCGGTTCAGCGGTTACCGTGTCAATGAATTCGGGTACAATGTTACCCGGTGGTATGGGTACAACATTATCAAGTGGTACACAGAATGGTGTTACAGCACCACCATGCCCGTATACCACAACAGCCAATCCATATACAATGTATCATCATCGGACAACGGCTGAACCGTGTACGGCAATGACCTCATCAATTGCCACATTAAGACTTAAGGCAAAACAACATTCATCGGGTTTTGCCAGTCCGTATTCAGCACCATCACCCGTATCCCGATCAAATTCAGCCGGTCTATCTGCGTGTCAATATGCCGGCGTTACGGACACCGTCTGAGACAACGCTTTAGGGGTTCTATTAAATAATCAACTTCAACATATGAATAATATTAAATTATTATCGGATTCAAACATTGATATCGATGATATTGATAATGATGATAATAATAATAATAATAATAATAACAATCATAATCATAATGGTGATATTGATGATAATAATGAATGCTTTAATAATGAACCCTTGTCGTGTACAACTACACCAAATAATACAGATGATGTCGAAGATATTCATAATAATTAATTGTATATATATATATATGTTTAGGACATATAGTAAAATCAACAAAAGAAATGGCCATATATAAATAAATATATTCGTGTATATAGCCACAATTTGTCTATTTATTGTTGTACAATTAATTAAGGTAATTATTAAATATTTATAATAAATAATAAATGTACAATAAAACCTAAATAGAAAGAAATCTAAAACTAAATTATCTATAAAAAAATGTATTAATATAATTCATTTTGTTTAATATTTTCCTATATAATTATTATTTTATTAATTAATTTTGATGTATAACCGGCATTTAACAACAGTAAAACCAACATTAAAACATATATATATATAAATATATATATGATTATATTATGATGATGTATTTGTTTGTATATATAAAAATTATAAAATTGGGAAATTTCAATTTAATTTAAACAATTTGTGTGTGTGTGTGTGTGTGTGTGTGTGTTTGGATAATTTAATTTTTTATTTTTTAATATTTAATTTGTGCTCCACCTATTTTCATATAATCACATGTACCTATACAACAAAATATATATGCGGAGACAAAAAAAAATAAAATAAAAATATTAAATTCTATTGGATAAATATTATGTTTTTTTTTTTAATTTTATTTTGATTTAATGAATGGAAAAAATTGTTTTTTTATACATATATAAATAAATCTATATATAAATTAAGAGCGTGTAATAATAAAAAAAATAAATAAATAAAAAAAAATACATATCCATTAAATAAATGGGTTGCATCGTATATTAAAAAATAAATGTGTAGTAACTATACAACAAAAAATTTGGATAATAATGAAATATTTTTTTTCGTTTTGTTTTTATATGTAAAAACAAAAGGATTAATTTTTAAATTGAATATTAAGCCATAATTTGTAATTTTTGAATGATAAAATTAAAAATATAAAATACAATAATTAAAAAATATCGATTTTTTGGGAAATAGCTATTCATATAAATATATGTTTGTTGTGAGAGAGATTGGCGATCGACATCCGCAAAACGAATATATGTATATATATGTTAAATATGGTAAATAATTTTATTTCGGTTTTTTTTATTTGTGTAATATTTTAATTTATTTATTTATCTATATGATTTAATACATAGATATTTAACAAATTATTTATAAAAACAAATATATTGGCTTTATTTAGATAAATTATATAATCACAAAACCATACATAACAAAAAAAATTATATTGATATAATTTATTTATTATTATTATTCTATATATTGAACAGTAATTTATATCTTTATACATTATATTACTTGATATATGAAAAAATTATTATGCCGCTCCGATAAATAAAATAAAAATTGTTTTTATACTTTTGTTGTTATTGTTTAACATAAAAAATGAATAATTTTTTTTGCTATTTTGATTTTTTTGTATTTTTATTTTTATTTTTTTTTTATAATCAACTGTAAGGTGATCGATTATTGAATTTAATTCACATTGACATTTCTCAATCCTTCATCAAATAAATGATCTAAATATTATACTTTGAAGTTATCCGCTGATCACATTTGTATTTATTTTTATTTATATAAATATTTACGACGACGACAAATACGATATTTGGTCGCCTATTATTATTTTTTAATTTAATGCATACGTGCTCATATATATTATAGAAATATATTATTTATATATGTTTTATTTATTTATATATACGCATCACAAATGATTTATTTTAATGACATATATATTTTTCTTCATCATAATCGTCGTCGTCGTCGTCGTCGTATATATTCAATATGGTGTTTTATAATTTGCAAATCTATAAATTGTTCATTAATTTTACGTTACAGTATGAAAAAAAATTATATCCATTAACGCATATATTTATATATATATATATATATATATATATAAATATAAATTATTCTTTTAATTATATTAATTGTGATAATGTCACACGGATATATAATGACTTTGCATGAATGGATAATATGATAATATTCCGTGATATTTCCTATCGTATATAACAAACAAAAATAAAATAATAAATTTTGCGAATATATTGATTATATATAGAGGATATATGATAAATTATAAATGATATGAATCGTATTTTTATTTGATAAAAATTAAATTAACCTTTAAATACATATATTAAAAATAAATTGTGTAATTGTAAGTTTTTTTTTAATAAATATGTAAAGTGATTATTTGTACTTTCAATGTTATCCGATTTCAAATTAACTATAAAGGAATATCCAATTGAATGAATATTCTATTTCCATTTTATTTTTCACCAATTTAATATTGAGAAATTTAACAAACAATTAATTAATTTTTTATCTATCCGAACCTATTAAATCCATCAAATTTTATCTCTTAACTTCTTAATTAATTTTCGAATTCAAATTTATTATAAATATCTTATGATGACAAAAAAATCTTGTATTTCCCAAAAAACGGTTGTGCCAAGAAAATAATAAACTGCTTTTGTGTCCGAGCATGGTCATAATGGAAAATTACTGATTTCTACTTGGTCGCATAATCTGGTCGATTTTTCTTTAATTTTTCCATCAATTTGAATAATTTTTGTCGGTAGAGTGCACCATATAGCAATGGTTTCACTTTCATTTAACAATTCATAAAACACCCCATATGCTATCATCCCATCACGCACACAGAGCATTACCTTAGTGACATGCGGATATTTGATGTGGCCATTTTGATGCATGAATCTATTTCGTTTTATGGGTTATCGTAGTGGATCAATCTTTCAACACCAGTAGCAACTTGATGCAAAAATAATTTCTTTTTGTAATTCATTTTTATTGAAGCACCATTTCGGACATGCAAAATCGTCATCCGACATCTCTTGGCTTCAATTCGTATTGGCTTCAACCAATTACCTTACTTTTGAATCATTCCCAAAGTGTGTAAACATTTTGCAACGGTTGAGCGATCAATTGTGGGAAATACCTCGCCTTACAGGTCAAAGTCATAACTTTCTTTGCAATATTGCACAAAAAAATGCCCATAAAAACACTTTACCAGGCAGAAATTTAGAAATTTTCAGTTGAATACAGAATGTGGTTAAATACGCTTCAATCGAATGACCTATAGTATAAAAGAGGCACAATAACAGTAGCAGCTTTCCAATGTGGAAAAGTGAGAACCATTGATGTAATTCTAAAATTAAGGATTCGTCGAGTAAAACCAACAAAAATGTTTATAGATATGATGATGCAAGATAGATATTAAATATTCTGATTAAAGATATTCTGTGATATAAATTAAACATTTTTATCCGACCCTCTCCCTTACCGGTACATTATTAATTGATTTTATTCAAATAATATTGAACTAATATTTTATCAAATTCTTTTATATAATTTTCTATATATACGCATAAAGGGACCATTGGTGACAATCTCATTTACAAACGTCTTATTACAAATAAATCATTTTATTATTTTTAAATTCCTTAATTCTATTTTTCCACTCCATTTTCTCTATACGTTATTTATCGTATTAACTAAAATATTATAATTATTAATTAATTTCATTTTTTAAATAATTCTAAAGTAGTACCAAATAAATAATAAAAAATCAGATTACAAATATATGATATTCATATTTTTCAAACATATAGATCTCTTTTAACGATTCTAAAATTTATATTATATATATATATAATACGGTTATATATAATATAATACGTTTAAAATAAATACCAAATAAAATCAAGTCAAAAACCAAATAAGCCAAATAAAAAAAAATAATTTGTTAAAAAACCAAAACCAAAAATAAAAAATTTAATATACGATCATCATAATTTTTATTGAATATATATATCCCAAAATTTAAAACAAAAAAAAAATAAAATGAAAGTTTAAAGAAAATTGTACCAAAAATTTAATATATTTTTTCTTATAACTGACATACAAATATTCTTATTTTTTTTTTGTAAAATAATAATATTGTATATAAAAATAAAAAAAAAACAACAATTTCTATAAGTATAAAAATCAAATTATATTTGAAATAAATTTAAAAAAAAAATTGTTTGTATATATTTTTTAATAAATAGTATTTGTTTTTCTTTTTTTTAATATTTTTAACGTATTATATTTTTAAAATATGAACTTTTTTGTTTTTAATTATATATAAATTTAAAATCTAAAAAAAAAAATAATAATATAAAATGAAAAAAAAATTATTTTGTTTTAAAGAAAAAAGAAATAAAATTAATGTATTAAATTTTAATTTATTGTGTAAAAATAAAACAAAAATAAACGAACGATAATGTTTATATATAAATATATAATTAGAAGAAAAACCATTTTTTTTTTGCATTTAAAAAAAAACCAAAAAAATAATTTAAAAAAATTATAATGATAAAATAATAATAATAAATAGATTAAAAAATAATTTGTATAGAATATACTTCTTTATAAATAGTATAAAATTTATATAAATATAGTGTAATAAATAAATATAAATATATTTGAAATGTGATGTGAATTTTTTTTTAAATAATACACTCTAAGAAATTAAAATAAATCAAATGCAAAATATTAAAAATAATCATTAATTTAAGAATCTAAAAATTAATAAATTCAAAAATAATTATAATTAAACCAAAATAATAAAAAAATTAATCATGCAGACATCATCAGGAATAAAATATATTATATAATTTTATTATTTTTAAATTCATTATAATTTTATTTTTTAAATAAAAATATTGATTTTAATTGAATTCTTTCTATATTTTAAATAAATTTCTTAAATACTTTTCAGTATATTTATTGTATTATTTTTTTTTTTGATATACATTCTTTTGATTAAACAATATGAAATACACTGTCATCATCCTATACCAAATATTTAATTGGATTTATAAATAAATTGTAATTATGAATTATTAAATAAAAATAAAAATAATCTATAAATACTATAAATACACAATGAATAAATGTTTTTTTGTCTTTTATTTTTTGTTTTATTTAATTAAATAAGATTTATATTTAATCAAAAAATCATACATATAAAGAAAAACGAAAGAAAATATGATTAAATTCTATATACTTTTGTTTTTTTTTAAACAATATTTTAGTACATAAATTAAATTTTAATATTTTTTAATTTGTATATGTAAAAACACAGAAGAATTATCACTATAAAAAAATTAAAATAAATAATAATTCAAAACATTTTCATTGAAATATCAATAACAATAAAATTATCTCTAGTCACAATCACAATTACAAATATAAAGAAAATTGTATATATACGGGATTTTCATATACATAAAAACATTTAATTGTTTGTTAATTATAGTTTTAAAAAATATCCATCGACCTCCGCTAATACCAAATGAGGGAACCTACACACATATTGATTGTACTTTCATTCTAATTAAAAAAAAAATAAATAAATAAACTAAATACAAATTCTGATAATAAACGAAAGAAAAAAATTTAAAAAAAAAATTGTGTTTTTCTTAATTTACCCTTATTTTATCAGTAGACATGCTTTAGATTTGGAAAACTTTGTTTTTTGCACTAAATCCACTGACATTCAATCAATTTATTTAAAGATCTGTTTTATAAAATGTTTCATATATTTGGTTTTGATTTGTTTGAATTCTGCTATGTTGATCGAAAGGCAACCAAAAAGTAGAAACATTTTACTGATTATTCTACTTTCAGATTGATCAAAAATCATGCAAATTTTTGAAAAATGTAATCCTAAATAAAAAATTAAAAATTTTGCATATTACAGGTATGCATAGATTTTTATAAAAAGGGTAATAATATTGAATTTTCAATTGTTTTAATACATGAATACTGACATCATGATTTATGGAACATTTATGGATTTACGAGCAAATTTATGGAAAATTAACCATAAAATAATTGTAAAAATTGTGAAATTCTGAAAATAAACAAAAAAGGTATATTAGTTAATATATTAATATCAGGGATCATTGCCTGAATTAATTAATTTTTAAATAGATGTATGTGAAGTTATGCATTAGGTAGAAAATCTATATGCATAACATATTTTGATATATGAATTCGGCTAACCTAATCGAAATCATTTCAATTGATGTTAGATTGATCAAAAATGAATTTAATTTAACTCAAAATGCCTAAATGAAATTCTAAATATAAACAAAAAATTGTGAAATTTTCAAAATAAACAAGAAATATTTGACTTTAAAACCAAAATCAAGAACAAACCAAGAGAATATATTATTAGATTTTAAGAATTTTCATATGCTTTAAAACATGAATTCTTCCATGCTGATCTGAAATCGAGGATGCCTTTTTTTATTTCTCAAAATTCAGTTATCCGGTCATATTTGACATGTTTTTTCACATCGTATTGTTCACGATCCACCGAATTCGAATCCAAAACATATTCAAATTCATTATCTTTTTTTAACTCTGAACCTGAACCTGAATTAAAACCGAAATTTCAATTTGATTCGGGTTCATACATTTTATTTTTGAATAGTTACGAAACTGAGGTAAAAATTTTAAAATGAAGCATACCTTGGTGAAGAAAATTTTTTTATAAATCCAACGGTTCGCGAGATAATTGGAAAAAACCGTTATATGTAACTCGGAAACGGCTCGATAGATTTTTCTAAAAAAAATTTTTTTGTATGAAACCATAACATTTTGAACAACTTTCTAATATATCGCGAAGAAAAAATTTGTATGAACCCGTGACCCTGACCCTGAACCTGAAACTGAACTTTTTTTTTTTGAAAAACCTGAAACCAATATTTACAACGGTGCTCAACGGGTCATCATGCATCATGATATAACAATGGCCAGCGTATACCGTCAAAAATGTTGGATCAAGGAATGTTGGAAGACTACGGGGTAGGTGGAAAGATGAACTGCAGTTGGCGAAGGCTATTAACAATATTCAATAATACAACAAATGATAACAAATGAAAAAAAGAAATATAGATCAAAAAGTCGATTGAAGAATGAATGTTATGTGGTCTATTTATTGTGATGTCAGGGGTTTAACTGAAAAAAAAATTAATCGTTTTTAGGAGATAAAACAATAAAAATATTTGCTATATACGATGAAATGCGATTTAATTATTAAAGTCAAATATATAAATAAATTTATAATAAAATACATATATAAATTGAGGGTATTTACAAATAAATATAATAGAAGCGGTAAATATCCACCTTACACTATTTTGTTCTTTATATATATTTGTTATCTTTTTATGTATAGAAAATAAATATTAAACAATAGCATCTGTCATCTATATTATATTATGATAAATCATTTATCATTTTATGTTTCCCTCTATATATCTATGAATTTATATACATATATGATGAGCTTCATTATCCACCCATATAGGAATCGTATATAACGTGTATATGTGAATAATGTGAATGCCCAAATAAAAAGATTTTTATTTTTTCATAATACATACAAATATCCATATAAACAAATATATCTGTCATCATAATGCCTAATCTTTATTTATTAAATGCACCACTTATTCTTATAAAAGGAAAATTTATTCATATATATTTATATATTACAATTCTTCTGGTTCTATACGCGGAGTTAATAAATAAATGTGGACAACCAAAAGTTTTCTTTTTATTATATGCACCCCTATAATAATATATATAAAATGCGAAACAACATTTTAAACGAATATTAAAGTGTGGTGAAAAATAATCAAATCACAAAAGTAATATATACATTACATTTATATGTATATTTTAAATGTTGGTTTGTTCTATATAATAATATAATATTACATTATATAGACATATGTAAATACTCATCTAAATAAATTTCCAAATATATAGTTTTCATTAAATCATATAGATATATAAAAAAAACGCACCCTCCAAAACCATTTTATTGCACTTTTAATACAATATTGCACGTAAAATCAGTATATACGCATTTCTATCCAGATATACATACATTCATTTATTTATTACATTTTTTTTTGTTGGGATGTATAGTGGAAAAAAAGTTCATATGGATTAAGGTTTGTAATATGAAATTTTGGATGTAGCAATAATATTATATATAAATGGATATATAGCATATACAGAGTTTGTAGCTACACAGATACTATGTACTATGCCACCAACATTTATATTTGTCTTGTAATTCATATTATTATACAAAAAATAAAAAGTAAAGTAAAGTTGGTGGTCAGTTAGCGCACGCCAAAAAGTTTTAGTGAAATTGAACATGGACATTCACTATTTTGTCATTGAAATTGTCCATCATTTTTTTTATACAGAAAGAAAAATAATTTTAAAAAAAATTGGAAAACTTTATAAATTTTTTGGAATCATACATTTTTGAGTTTATCAATCACATTTATAGCGATTGACATAAAGGGCCACATGATCAAGTAAACTGGACGATTGTACCTTTTGGAATTTCAATAATTTTCACCGAACACTGTAATCTATCACGATATATAAATATAAGACTCTTTTTTTCTTTTGGTTTCATTTTATTAACCATCGTAAAATAAGGGTCAATTTTCTCAATTTTATCGTTAAATCTTTATTGTTTCTTTGTTTATTTTATATAAAATTGCGCTATATAAAATATACATATAAAATTGTCATTTTCTCATATAATTTGTTGGAATATTTTTTTCTGTTTATTATTATTATTAGTATATATATATATTTATAATTTTTTGTATATATATTTTGTAAACTATATAGAATAATCATAGAGACATCAGAACATAACCGTCAAAATAACAAATCAAATAATATGTTAGGAAAATTTTAATTATAATAAAAGTTATATAAATAAATTATTATGAAATGTTATATATACTAGAATATTATCTGTGATAATAAACATATTAAATTTGTAGCTCTATAGCAATTAAAAATTTAAGGATCCAACAAAAACTAATTTTTTAAAAAATTAAAAAACATTTTTTTTTATATTCTAAACATTTTTGTCAGTACGAAACAAAACCATTAATTGAAATGCCATTACCAAGCAACACATTATCCAATATCCTATTTCCTTATATCTTAAAATCGTATTATAGATCAATTAATGAGATCAATTGTGTTATTATAGTTTTGATTTGTTTTTTGTTTGGTCGAATAATAATCGTTATCCATTTTGGGAATCGTAACTGAAGTCCAAAATTCAAGATCTCTTTATTTATATCGATAATATCATAATTCTATACAAAAATACATAAACAAATTTTTTTTAGGAATTCTAGAAATAAAAAAAAAAATTATTCCTAATACAAACTGTTCCGTTTCAAATGGATTTTTCTATTAAAAAATTTAAAATTTTGTGACATTAAAACGTTAATTAAATTGAATTTGTATCCAAAGAAGGCTCACGGTTATGATTTAGGGTCCTATTCTGAGGATGCTACCAGAGGTTGCTTACCGACGACTTAGTTATATCCGTAATACAATCCTGCGAATGGGACACTTTCCAACACAATGGAAGAAAGCGAAAATTACATTGATTCCTAAACCGGGTAAGCCATACAAAAGACAGAATCATAACTACCGATTAGCCTGCTGCCATGTACATCAAAAAATTTTTAAAAACACATTATAGGATACCGTATTACCAATTTTGTTTTTATAAATGAACATGCCACAACGAGTTTCGGAACGAGTTCAAAGATAAGTGGATCAAATAAGAAATGTTCTCCAACGGAGGAGATACTGCCCTGGAGTGTTTTTCGAAATCAGCCAGACAATTGATAGAGTATTTCATCAGGGTTTATTATATACTAAAATTAACACAACCACTCCATTTCTACCAGCTACTAAAATCATATCTAGAGGCAAGATATTTTCGGATAAAACAACGCATATACGAACATATTTAACATTATCTCGGGTGTACCGCTAGGCAGATAATATTATATGATTACTATATGATGATTACAGATAATACGGCGATACTGGCGTGGCATAATTATTATAAACCGGCTTTAAAAACCCTTCTACAAAGTTTAAACAACGTACAACAATGGTTACAAAAATGGCGAATCAAGGTAAATAACACCGAATCGAACCATTTTACGTTCACAATGAATAGAGAAACATGCCCCATGATGTATTTAATAATCAACCCGTACCACAATCTGAAACGATCAGATATCTAGGAATGCACTTAGATCTGACACTCACATGGACGGAGCATATAAAGATGAAAAGAAAAAAGCTTGGCATAAAAATCAACAAAATGTATTGGTTACTAAAACGGACCATAGGGACATATGTGATACAACTGTTGGGCACGAACAGTAACTCCAATTTTAATTACAAAGGAAATTAGAAAGATTACAATAACAAACATTAAGATTGGTGGCTGGTGCTCCATGGTTCGTCATTAATGAAATTATTTATTCGGAAATTTGTATGATTTTGTAAAAAAAATGCCGTATAATTTTCTATATAACAGGAATAGCTGTATACTTTATAAAGAAAATTCTGTTCAATTTTCTATATATTATCTGTGTATTTTCTGATGGAAATTCTGTATAATTTTTTAAAGGAAACTCTGTATAATTTTCTATTGGAATATTTCAATAGGAAATTCTCTATAATTTTCTATTGGAATATTTCAATAGGAAATTCTCTATAATTTTCTAAAGGAAATTCTATACCATATTAACAAATACAGGGTGAATTTTTTAACATGAGACAATGGAAAATCTCGGAAACTACGGAAAGTTTTTTATGAAAACTGTTTCAGACAAAAGTTGTTCAGTAGCTAGGGGGACATAAGGTGGTTCTGTGTTTTGACCTTGAGTAGGAGATATGACGTAAAATATACTTTTTTTTAAATGGAACCACCTATTTATCGATACGGATTCTTATTCTACATCCAAAAATAAGACCATTTTATATCCGAAAATTTTTTGAATAAACCCCAAATTTGGTCGTAAACTTTATTTGAATTTAGTATTTACAAACAAAAATTTATTTAATCATTTTAATGTCTCACGTTAAAAAATTCACCCTGTATATAAAATTCTATATGATTTTCTAGAGAATTTAGAGAATGTCTGTATATAATTTTCAATAACCATTTGTCTGCATTTCAATAAGCATTTCTCTACAATTTGCAATAAAGAATTTCTGTATAACTTTCAATAATGAAATTCTGTATAATTTTCTAAAGGAAATTCTGTATAATTTTCAACAGGAAATTGTGGATAAATTTCTACAGGAACATCTGTAAAATTTTCTAAATGAGATTCTGTTTAATTTTCTTAAAGCATGTTTGAAAAATTTTCAAAAGAAATTTTGTATGGTTTCCTAAAGGAAATTCTGTATGGTTTCTTTCAACAGGAAATTCTATATGATTATTCTATACCTCCACTTTTGAATGATTCGTCGATAAATTATTTTTTATTTTTATTATTTTATTACACTACACGTCAATTAAGGTGGATTTCCTTATGCGAGCTGTGGGAGAAAAAATGGCGATTCCTATATAAAATTTTTTCCCCGAGAGATATTTTCCCTCCCGGGGAAATTTACCCGCGAGTTAAATTAACTTTAACTTTTTAATTTTAATTAAGTAATTTAATTTTAATATATTTCTTATTTTACAAAAAAGTATTATTTACGTGAAAAAAGTATTATTTTCTTTAACCAAATTATTAAAGCAACCTTGTGTTTTGCGTGGCAACCACAATTTATTTACCCAGAATTTTGGCTGGGTTCTTTTTTTTCTTATTACGTGCGACAACAATATTCTTAAAAACTTTTGGCGACGTACTCGTTGAACTCGTTGATTTAATTTCATTTTTATTATATAAAATTTAAAAAAAAAAAATAAATAAAAAAAAAGAATTTAAAATTTCTATTTCAATTAATTTTTTATTCCCAATCACAATAAGCAATCACAGCACCTTTATTGTTTTTAATTATGTACTATATTCAATTTTTTTATAAGGAATTTAACAGATAGCCTTTATAAATAAATGAGAATGGAATTATAAATAAAAATTAAACATTCTAATTTCAAAATTGAAAGAATAATTTTGTTGAAACATCAATATGTTAAAACGAAGGTTAGATCCAAATATATGTGGTGGCAAATACCAAATCAGATAACGAGCCAAAATAGAACGAGGGCTGTGTCAAATGTCCCAATGAATATTTTATCATCTTATTATTTATGTATACAGATTTCGTTCGGTTCCATGTATCCGCAGTCCATCCATTCATATTTATATTTATATATTTGCATATGTATATATATATATATATATATATATATAGATATATAGGAATAGAATTGTAGATACCAAAGTGTATGCTTGGGAAATGTATATAACCCTTTTTGTAAGCAAAAAAGAAAAGAAACATTTTAATTTTCTTTTCAAATTATTCTTCATCTTTTACAATATATATACTATATATGCATAATGCATATATTTATATATATATATTGTGTTTGAAAATGAAAAGCAAGTGAAGAATAAATAATTCTTATTCTATTCTATACACATTGTATGTCTAACATCATATATAGATATATTATATATTATATAGCTATAGAATAATTATTGTTGTATGTTGATCTTTCTTTATATATATATTTATAAATAATAATATATATCTATATGTATATTTTCTGTTTTTGTATATGCATATATATTAAATATTCATATTATTCACAAAATGTAAATAACAAAAGCATGATGATAATAAATTTATTATAAAATATATACATTATCTCTATAAATATTTAAAACGATGTTGCCTTTCTGATGGTAATGCAAATAACATAATATAGAATTATAGATATGGATGGCGTAATATATATAGAATTCAATGTGTATTGTAAATACACACAACGAAATGATATGATTCTTTATACATATAAATATCTTTATGTAGAATTTATTTTATGCAAATACTTATGATGATATGATGTTAAAAAATATAGCTACACCCAAAAATATATATATATATAAATTTATTATCATAAAGTATTCAAAACACAACAACTTCAACATCTCCTCGCTTATATATATGTACTATATATTTTATATATATATTATAATTGTAAAATTTTACATTTCAGAATTTATAATTGGCTTTCAAAGTTTTGATTTGAATATTTATGACATGGTCGCTGATTCACTAATTAAGGATTTCAGTTTATATATATAATACATTTTGTATTTTGTGATGTTGATGTATGGTTTTTATATTTTGTAATATAAATTCATAATATTTGTTATACACATAAAATTATAAATGAATATATATATAAAATGGTGGAAAGCTTTTGTTTAAATTTTGTTTGATATGAATGCTTCGATATTTAAATATGCATATGCATCCATATATACACATTGAAATATATATATTAAATTATTTGAATGTAAATTCGTATGAAATTAATTATTGTTTGTATGATGGTTTGTAATTTGTGCTTTAAGATATACGAACCGAAATTGTATTTATATAGAATATAGATAGATAAAGATATATATATTTAGGGGCCTTAAATATTCTTATGCCGGGTTACATTTTTTATTCTTGCGGAACAGTTTATTTTAACAAAACTATCCACAAAGAACCATTTCTCCATAAAACATAAACTTAAAAATAACGCAAAAGAGTCATTCAAGCAATGTTTATTACGATATTATTTATCATTTTCTATATGCAAATCATTTTTCAATTTTCTGAAGAAATCCTGCATAAATCTTATATATTAAATCTGAATCTGAATGAAATCTGAAGTCTTATATATATTGAAATATATATATGAAATCCTGTATAAATTTTCTGTAAGAAATTTTGTATAATTTTCTAAGCAAAACTATGTAAAATTTTCAAAAGTGCATTCTGTCTCATTTTCTTACAATTAGATCTTAAATTTCTTAGATCAAATCTCTCAGGAGGATGTTTGTCAACAAAAAGCGCAGTCAATTGTCAAATACTCACGTCTAATTAACTAATTTATGAAAAAAAATCAAGGGATGCTACCAACTAAATTTTCTGGAAAATCGGAAAAGTTCGGAAAAAAAATTTTTAATTTTGAATTTTCCTAATAGTTTTTCTCCAATTTTCATTATCTTTGCGTTATTTGAAAATTCAATCGATTATGATATTACATATAGAAAAACATTTGAAAATCGGCCTATTGGTTCAAAAGATATAGCCGATTTTGCAAATTTTTTTCCCTGACGAATCGTTTTTATGGGACTGTATCGAAGCGGTGGGATTAGACGAATCGGTTAAATCAGATCTTGAATCGGTTAAAAACACATTGTGGAATTTTTAATACTCTCTTGCATCCCTATGGGAGTGGGACAAACCAGTCGAACCGGAATTTGGTGATAATTTTTATTTTCTTTATTTATTGTTCAAAATCAATTTCATTCCCATTAAAATAATCCTTCTGGGTTCCAATGCACTTGTGCCAACGATTTTTTCATTCATCAAAACATAGTGAGTATCCAGAAGTCACGTTCCAAGCCTGATCTCCAGTTATGATGCGTTACATTTTGTCTTGTCAAAAATATTGATTCACACACTTCAACGTGAACCTGATTTTCTACGAAATTGAGCATTTTTGGCACCAATCGAAATTTGACCTTTCTGAGGCACAAAACATCTTTTAAAATGGATTTGACTGACACATTTGAAATTGCCACAGCATCAGAGAGCTCTCTAGTACTCAATCGACGATTTTGCAGAACCAATTCTTTGATTTGCATGGCGTTATGTTCTTGGTCCTCTTTGATGTGGTTCGTCTTCAACGCCTTCACGACCTTCTTTGAACATTTTATGCCATTCATACACTTGTGTTTTAGACATGGCCAGTTCACCGAAGGTCTTCATTCGGAACACAAAATTGTATCCAACTTCTTTGTGGAATATTTTTGAAAATTTTTGAAAAAAAAAAATTTATTTACGAAAATGAGCGTCACTGTTCAATTTGACTGATCAACCGCATAGGACGCGTACGACGGACGACGTCTCGCTCTTTTATTTAGATACATTGAAATCAATCGACGCACACATTTTGAACGCGGCTTGCCGCTGTATGATTTCTATTTTCTAATTTAGATGCGGATCGGTGGGGAAAATGAATAAAAAAACAAATAAAATACACAGCAAGATAATTTCAACATATGATTACTTAGATCCGTCGCGGTTCATTATAGGTGGCGATATTTGCGCCGACGGTTTGACGGCTGCCGTCGCCGTCGTACGCGTCCTATGCGGTTGATCAGTAACACAGATGTCAGTGACATACCTATCAACTTAAAAATAAAAAAATTTGTCCCTATCTAAACCCCTCAAAAATTAATTGAAAATGCCGGGTCATATGTGTACACAGTAGTATATATATATGTATATATTTAGTTGCCTGCTTATTTCATGACGTAATCGGCACAGGAAACGCTCTTATGATCACACTAAATCGATTAAAATGGTTCAATTAAAACTCAATTACAAAATCGAATATAGGAAATTATATTAAATGCTAATATAAAATCAAGAAAACAATAACCACAAAGCCGAAAAAGATTGTGAACACAATAATTTAAAAAAAAAAATATTATTTTAATTCAGTTTTTAATCGACAACTACTACGTTAAAATATTTAATACATGATAATTACAAGTTTCATTTTTAATTAATTTTACACTTATTTTCACCGGGTATTTTCAAGAATATTTAAGCATTTGAATCTATATTTTCATTAAAATAGTAAATTGCGGTTAAAATCTATTAATTCGAATATTTTCAATAATAAAATTGACTAATAAATAGTTAATAAAATGTATAATAATAGTTAAAAACATAGTTGTTAGATCGTTTGTAATCGTTTTTTGTGAAAAAAACTTTATACGGATGCCTATAAATAAGTGATTTAAAAATTTAATTTTAAACGAATGATATTCATCCGCAACTGTTAATTTTCTCTATAGCAAATTCTGTTTGGGTTTCAATTTTTATATAAATTATGAAATAAAAAAGGAATTAAAGTTCTGTATTTTGATTATATAATGGTTAGAATTTTATTCACCACTTCTTTGATCTCCTGTTGTGCCTATAATTTTACTGTCTTGTTTTACATGTTAATGTAAGTCGAATAGTAAGTTTTCATCGATTGAGCGAAAGAAATGGAAAACATTTTAGACATACTTGTCGATAAAGCTCCTAATTCGTGGGGAAAATTGAAAAACAAGGGAAACACGCTTAGGGACCAAACACTTATTACACGCCAATGTAATTCACTATACGTGATACAAAAATGTATACGAACACAAATCTTTGAAAACCTAATCATTTGAATTTATATTTATCTCAATTAGGTATATATAAACGCAATAAACAAACAAAGAAATAAATTTATATTAATATTTATATGGATATTTTTTAATATATATTGAATCATATCTCATTATATATATATATATATATATATATATATAGTTAATTTTAATAATAATAAATCTATAATTATTATTTATACACACTATATACATAATATAGCATATAATATAATAATAAAAATCTATACCATATATATTCGAATCTGTGGTTCCGAAAGTCTGCCAAAATAAATCCTTTAATTTATTTTTATTTCATTATTATTATTTATTTTTCAGGCAAATCACAAATTTTTCTATATTCAAAAATATAGTTGATATGTATTATTTATATATATATAGAAAATAAGGTAAAATAAGGCTTAAGTAGTAGCGCCATAAGTATATCAAATAAAAGATAAATTATATCAACTGGATTTACATTTATTTGAATATACTATATATATGAATATATATATATAATGAATATGATAAAAAAAAACATACCTATTTATTTATATAATATAGATTCATGTTATGTTTATTTTCTAATATCAAAATCGAACCATAATAATAATAATAATAATAATAATATTAATATTAATGTTCATAGATCAATACATCATTTATATATGGGTGAAGACGACGGTCTATTCTATATCGCATAAATAAAAATTGTAAAAATATTACACTTTACACAAATATATTTCGAATTTTATGGTTATAATAACACTATATAAAATATATAATTTTTATTATAAACAATAAAATTTTAAATCATATACAATATATAGAATAAATCGCTTATAATATTATAGATAAAGAGTGAAAGTTTTTATGAATGCATCTATCTATCTACATATATATTTGAAGAAAGAAGTATAAAAAACCCATATAAGCATTATTAATATTCATACACAATATATAGTTAGGTTTATTATATTATATATTTAATTTTTTATTTAATAAATTATATCCTTATCGAAACTTTGAGATAAAGAATAATTTAACCGCTCAGACAATATAATAAAATTCTAGCCAAATCACTATAAAATAAAGATTATAATTCTTAGAAATGGGTATATACATTTTTATTTTATTGCACATAAAGTATGCAGTTTTATATGGATTTTAAATATTTTAATAAACGTTTTTTATTTTTATGAAGATAAGATTCTTTATCATTCGCATATTATATATGTTATTTATATATAAATTGATTTGAAGATAAAAAAATAATTGATGTAAAATTAATGTTTGTGAACCCGGTAAAAAGATAATACAAACAATAAACTATAAATATACCAAATTGAATTATATATAATTTCAATATTTAAGTATTTAAATGTTTTTATTCTTTTAGGGTTCTTTTAGGGTTATTCTTTTAGGCATAGGGTAATTATAAAAATTATGTAATGTTTTAGTTGAATAAAAATCCTTGATTTCTATATGTAAATGATTTAGAAGACCGCATAAACCTAATTGAAAGATATTCTTTTATTTTTATCTGAAAATAGAAAGAACTCAAAAGCGAATTATACGAATTATATTTAATTCTATTTAGTATATTTATAGTTTATTGTTTGTATTATCTTTTTACCGGGTTCACAAACATTAAATTAACAACATTTGAAGTAATTGATCTTATGTGATTTTATGGAATCAAATTATAATTGATTCGATTATAATTGAAAAAAATTTTATAGAACATAATCATTAATCGAATGAACGAATTATAATAATATGAAATCTATCCATCTATTCAGTATAATTTCCAATTATATTTCAAAATTTATTACAAAAATGCCACATATGAATATTAAATGGATCTTATTCTTATTAGTTTATCGGCAAATTAAAACATTAGAATAAAATCGATCATTCGAGAAATTGAAACTGTCATCGGAAAATTAATAGAATTAACTAAAAAATGTTTTATTCCATTATAATGACGATATACTCGAATACCATGGTAAATAACAAATTTGATTTTCCAATGCTATTATTGCTTGGCATTTCAATTGGAATATATTCCAACATATCGAATATATCCAACGTGTATTCATTAGAGGAAAATGGAAAGAATTTGATTTTTGAACAATAAAACTTGAATCTATTCATTGTTTTTTTTATGAATTATGAACAATACTGTTTAATTTCTAAGCTTTTTTTAGAATCTTTTCATATAGAGCCTTCTGCAGTTCTGCCCTACTTCTTCTACACGCGAAAAATCAAATTAATTTCTGATTACAGTCCTTCCAGCCGCTGCCATATAAATCGAATTTCGTATTACCGATATTGCGTTTAGTTTCTTACGAATCGACTTCTTAGAATTCGTTACTTGGAGGTTTGATGAAAAATGGAATATACTTTTATATTGGAGAATATTTTCTGACCTCATCTCGTCCAGAAGCTCCCATACACATCCAAGTGTGTATTACATATATGTATATCTCAATCTGTGTTTAACATATCGACTTAAAATTCGGAACGTGAAGGTTTGATGAAACAAGGAGAAAACTTTAATAACGGAAATTTTTTCTGATCGCATTCAGGAGCACCCACATACAAATCCAAGTGATTATCAAAGCTAGCTGTGTCCAAGAAATTCATTTAAAATTTTGGGACGGAAGGAAAAGGAAAAAATATATCCAACACAAATGACATGCAATTATAGGCGTTCCCTTTCATTGTGTATAAGGAAAGTGGGCAGAGGAAAGTGTGCAGAGGAAAGTGTGCAAATAATAAGGTTTATTTTAAATAGTATTATTGGTTATGACATGGAAAAATAAGTAAAAAGTAGGTGGTTTATAGTACTAGTTCATAAAATATGACCGTTGTCTTTGGTTTTTTGTTTGTCAACCTTTTGCTAACATATTTTACAAATATTTTGATAAAAATCATGATATTTTACAATGACTGATTCTTATACTCGAATAAAATTTGGAGAAGCCAACAGAAACAGTGAAACTGGAAGAAGCTGAAGAATAAGAAAATTATCTCATATGAAAAGAAATTAGGTTAATTAAAATGCTTTCCTACATTGTTGTTGGGGCATAACTTTCATTGGTATTCTAATCTAAAAAAAATACAATATTATCATTGTTATTAATAAACTTTTAATGAATGGATTTCTTTGGCGAATAATCAGGCGAAACTTCGGAAGGTGTAGGAAGCATTGCTTGTTAAAATTGATAGTCATATATATATAAAGCTCTTTATATAAAAGTTTATAATACCATATATGTAAACTTTGAATTATTTTCCAATGGAAAGTGTATAGGATATGTGGAAAAATATCCAAATTGAAACTTAAAAAGAAAGCATCCTTACACAGGAAATTTTAAATTTGCTGATGCAATTTACATATAAGGTTAATTTTCCGTTAAATTGATTGGAATTCCACTTTAATTTTCAACGGTTTGATAAGGATGTATATAAAATAAACCTAAATCCTGTGTATACTTTAAAACACCACCATAATTAAAAAAATCAATTTCTGATTAATCAGAAAACAGAAATTTTAAACTTCTGTATATTTAGAGAAATGTTTACGATATGTTAAGGGGCTATCTAACAAAGTAAATGAATAATGATATTTCTATATTCATTGTTTTAAAACAAAACAATTTAATATCTTATTAGCCATCAATCAACGAATATCAATCAAATTAATTTTTTGTTTATCGATGGGTTTTTAACTCTGTCTTTAAATGTGTATTGAAATTAAAAGAGTTTGTATAAGATCGTTATATGGACATGTGGAACATAACGTGGAATATTTATAAAATGTTCAATGGAATGTACCACTACGATAAAAATTTTTTATGATATAATGTTTAACTTCGTATATCTTTTATCCTGTATAAAAATATATATTTAGGATATATTGTTCATTATTTCATAAGGATATATTTTATTATGTTTAATAATATTATATAAACGGTTTTCACAAAAGAATATTATATGGTAAAAGTTAAAATATTAAAAAATTCTTATATATATGTATATTTATATTTTTTTTTTGATGGCATCATGATTTGTGTGTTTAGAATAAATGATTTAAAAGAACATAAAATTCTTCATATATCAGCTTTTTTTTATACATATATTCATCGGATATTCTGAAGGCATTTTTAAAAATAAAAAATATTCTATGTGTGTGTGTGTGCGTTACATATGTAATTTAGGAGTTTATCTATACATCTATTATTGTATATATATGATCTGTATAAGGATAACAATACATTTCAAATTCACTCTGTATTATATATTATATATAGATATACAAAAAATTATCCATAAAAATGTAAATTCACATATTCATCATTTTTCTTTTCTTTTCTTATATTTTCTTTTTTTGTGTAATAATATTATTGTACGTATATCCATTTGATATGAATAAAGTCACCCATTTAAAAAATAAAAATGTTATATATATGAATGTTTTTAAATATATATTATATATATATTTAGAATTTAAATATCATTTTATTTTATTTAAATTATATACACATATATTCAAATTGTTATATATATATTCCGTTTTCGGAGGTCATATTTATTTTAAATTACATATTCACTGTAATACACGCATTTGCATTATATTGTATCATTATATATATTGTACCATTGTATATATATATATATATAAAGAAGCGATCGGTTGGAGAATTTATTTCTTGTGATTTGTTTAAAATATCTGTATTATATCCTGATTTATATATAGATGAGAAATACAAAATAACATATCAATTTTGTTAAGTGAATTGAAAATTTTATAATTTTTTTTAATGCATATAAAAAAAATAAATATACAACATGATATAATACTTAAATTTTATTATGATAATATAATAATGATGACAATTGTCTCTATATATATATATATCTATTTTATATATACAATATCGTATTATATATCTGGGAATTTTTTGAACAATTTATTTGAAAATTTTCATTAAAATAATTCGTTGAATAAACATTATTATTTTGTTTTTCCCCCCATACATCTAACTAAATGTATCATTTTAAAATCATTAAAAAATCACTTTGTTTTATTTTGTGAAATATACATATACCATATAGGATATATGGTACATAGAATTTTATGACTATATATACACTTGTTTTTATTTTTATTATTCGTTTTTTTCGTTTTTATATTATCAATTTTCTCTAATGGTATATTTTTTTCCGTTTTGTATTTTATATCATATAAACTATACAGAAAATATATGTGGCATTATGGTGGAACTATATGGTGTTGTATTATTTTATATTTCACTCTATCTTACTACAGATAGCAACCGCGAAAGTAAGATCCATTAACAAACAAAAAACACTTTTTCTTTGGCAATTTCATAGTTTATTGTTCAAAATAGTGTATGTATACCTTTCAAGTATACCTCATCAAAGGAGTTTTGAGTGTTTTTTATTCCCATCTGTAAAATTTTATTTATCTTGATTTTCGGAATATGCTTCATTTCTTTATTTGAATAACATTTTTTTACTATTGCGAAATTTGTTTAAACTTGTTCATAATATCAAAAATTACCCTGGGAAGTAAATATGAACTTTATGGAGGATGCTGTGCAGTTTCGAATCGAAACGCTAACAATTTTTGGGTTCAGTTAAAATTATTATACGTTATCTTGATGAAAAAGTACGATTTTTCTGGCTAAATGTGATCGTTTATCCTGAATTCCATCATTCAATCCAACCTTCCAAAATATTATCCCGTATATTTATTACCTTTATTACTTATTAAAGATAATCAATGAATATTATTATACAACGTGCATCCCAAAACCAAAATGAACACCATACCCTTCCATGATGTTGACGTAATTTAACATCTTTTCCCGTTTTCTGAGCACTTTCACAAACTTCCATTCATGGTTTTGATAGTGATTTGTGGAGTATGTGACATATGTGTGATGTATTCATGTATACGAATTGGTTTGGTTTTTGTCCTTTCTGAGCAATGTTAGTTTTTCGTGCTAGAACGGCCTATTTATTTTAAATTGTTTTGTCCATGATCTTACATCTTACGGTGTATTCTGGTGATGCATTATCAGCATGATAACCTTTGATGTGGAAGCGTTTAATCATAACGCAAGATTCTTTTTGTTTCATTAAAAAAATTCAACCGTTGCTTACCTCGATCACCGCAGTAACGGCAAAAAAGAATACTCAAATTCTGTTTATCAAAGGATGACAAAAGTATTATAATGTTTCTATAGTGAATAAAAATTAAAATATGCCATTAATGAATTAATGATCACATCATATCACATAAAGAATGAAAGGGAGCCTTTTTTCGCGGAGGCCACCGTATGATGTAATAAATATATATTATTTGGCATTATATGTATCTATATATAATATATATAGATTTAATTTACATATATACGAATAATTTTGAAATAAAATTAAATGTACGAGTAATATACAAACATTTTTTGTGAATAGAAAACATTGAAGTGTTTTTAAGAAAAATGTTTGAGACAAAAGTTGTTCAGTGGCTAGGGGAACATAAGATGGTTGTGTGTTTTGACCTTGAGGCAAGGTCACATAGGAGATATGACGCAAAACATACTTTTTTTAAATGGCAACCCCTATTTATCGATACGGATTCTTATTCTACATCAAAAAATAAGACCATTTTGTATCCGAACATTTTTTGATTAAACCCCAAATTTGGTCGTAAACTTGATTTGAACTTATGTGGTTTTCGTTTGACTTTTATTAAATCTGATCTGACATTTCAGATTTTTGGCCTTTCAATCGAACATGAAAAAGAGAAATCAAAAAAAATTTCAACAATAAAAGAAATCAAAACAAAAATAAATATTAAACTGACAACTAGATAAAAAGTGTAGGGGTAAAACTTTCATAAAATCAGGATTTCATAAAATTGATCAAGATCAAAAAATAGATAGATTTTTTAACCTAATCGAAAATGAAAATTGATCTACAATAGATCAAAAAAAGATTGATATTTTGTGCCAATAGAAAACCACATTAGTAAAAATAAAAATTAATTTAATGATTTTAATTAAATATAAATTTATAATTTGTCATGATGTGTTAATATTTAAAGGAACATGTTATGCATTATTAAATTAACCATTATTGGAATAAATGTTAAAAAGTGGTGACCATTAACTTCCAAACATTACATTGTTCTTATAATGAAACCATCGATTGAGTGTAATACCGTTTCCGGATCTACTGAAATGCAAGCATTTCTAATGGGCCTCTTCATATTTTCTGGTTTCTCTTCTCTGAGCTTTCTTGGTAAATCTTTGCTCTGGGGTATCCATGTAAAAAAAACCTAAAGCTGTGTCTAACATGATCTCTTCCCATATAGGTTCAAATAATGATATAATTTTAATTTCGGCCTGTTAATAATAACTTTCGGTTAGTTAATAATAACTTTGACCATTTTAATTTAATAATGCATAACATGTTTCTTTAAATGTTAAATATTTAAATGTTAACATATCAGGACATATTATAAATTTATATTTAATTAAAATGATTAAATAAATTTTTTTTTTGACTAAATTCAAATCAAGTTTACGACCAAATTTGGGGTTTAATCAAAAAATGTTCGGATATAAAATGGTTTTATTTTTTGATGTAGAATAAGAATCCGTATCATTAAATAGGGGTTTCCATTTAAAAAAAGTATGTTTTGCGTCATATCTCCTATGCGACCTTGACTCAAGGTCAAAACACACAACCATCTTATCTCCCCCTAGCTACTGAACAACTTTTATCTGAAACATTTTTCTTAAAAACGCGTAGTTTCCGAGATATTCCATTGTCTCACGTTAAAAAACTCACCCTGTATAGCATATATATCATACATTCATTCAATTCTGATAAATTTCGTTCGATTTTTCAAATCATCTATTTGTCGCTTGGTAAACATTAAAAAAAAATTTACTCAATTATAATTATCGTAACAGTTACGATATAATCAAAACGTATACTTCTGTAATCTTTATTCCATAATAGACGTGTTGTATAAGGTCCCGGAGAACGAACGTTTAAAACTTTCTTCATCATTGCTATCATTGTTTGAGAAAACTGAACAGATAAAAATTCGGAACTGAAAAAACGTGATCGTTTTCTCAAACAATAATGGCATTACTTTCTGTTGGAGTAACAAATGAACATTTTGTCTTGTTCTGTATAGCAGAAATATCAACAGAATTGAATATAAATAGAATTAAACACAGCCAAAAATATCGAAATAAAAAATGTTGTCAAAATACAACAATTTGAAGTACGTCACTGGCGGTGGTGCTTAGAAAAAGAATACTCTTATTGTGAACAATTAAATTGTCTGAAACACAGGGTTCTTGTACCCGATTCTTGCAACAGACTTCTGAATAACAAAAATCAGGGCATTCGATCTCACTGAAAGATTCATCTTTGAAATTTCCTGAATGTAATATATTCTAATAAAAAATAAAATGATTTATCAAGGTTTCGAAGTTTAAAAAAAGTTGGGGAACACGGTGTAAGGGTGATTTTCGATGAAAATTCACTTTAAATACCTACCTGTTTTATGGTTTAAAAAATTGATTTTAATTTCTCCGAATCGGATATCAGTAGAATTACCAAATCTGAGGGACTTGAATGACAATTTCTATATAAATCGTCGTTAACACTAAATATAGAAAAATAAATCCAGAGTTTAGTGTCGAGTAAAAGGCGAATGGAAAAATCGAAAAACAGAACTGTAATATATTAGGTTGTCTAAAAAGTATTGATATTTTTTTTTTACAAAATTAAAACGATTTTTTTATATATTTCAAATGAACTTTATTAACCCAAATATGCGCCGTTTTGATCGATGACCCTTTGCCATTTTTCTGGTAAAGACATTATCCTATCACTGTAGAACTTCTGTGTTTTCTGGGCAAAAAACTAATCCAAGTGCATTTTGCAGTCCTCTGCGGAATTTAATTTTAAACCATTAAGGGAGTTCTGCAGAGACCGGAACAAATGATAATCTGAAGGTGCAAGGTCCGGGCTATATGGTGGATGCATTAAAACTTCCCAGCCAAACTCTCTCAGTTCCTGCCGAGTCATCAAAGATGTGTGTGGTCTGGCGTTGTCATGATGGAACACAACACCCTTTCGATTGATTAATTCTGGACGTTTTTTTTTAATCTCGTGCTTCAATCTTGTTAATTGTTGACAATAGAGATCGGAATCAATGGTTTGACCGGGTGCTAGTAATTCATAATGAACGATTCCTTTCCAATCCCACCAAACAGACAGCATTACCTTTCTTGGTGTTAATCCAGGTTTTGCTACTGTTTTAGGAGCTTCACCCTTCTTGGACCACGATCTTTTTCGTACATTATTATCGTATGTGATCCATTTTTCATCACCTGTAATCATTCGCTTTAAAAATGACTCGATTTCGTTCATTTTAAACAGCGTTTCGCAAATGGAAATTCGGTTCATTAAATTGTTTTGTGTTAATTCATGTGGTACGCAAACATCGAGCTTTTTCTTGTATCCAGCCTTTGTCAAATGGTTTAAAACTGTTTGGTGATGGATGTTTAGTTCTTTAGCGATATCATGACTGCTTACGTGTCGATTTTCTTCAATTTTTGATATGATTTCATAGACTTTTTCAGTGATTGGTCGACCAGAACGAGGTGCATCTTTGACATCAAAATTACCGGAACGAAATCGAGCAAACCATCTATAGGCTGTTAATTTTGATAAAGTTCCTTCACCGTAAACTGCACAAATTTGTTCATGTGCCTGCGTTGCATTTTCACCTTTTTCATAATAAAATTGTAAAATGTATCGAATTTTTTCACTAATGTCGCTCATCTTTAATGCACTACAACTTTTAAATGACTAAACAAATTTAATTTTTTTTTTTTTTATCTACGAAATGTCATCTTTCGAACATATGTTAGTGTTACCTGATCAGATTAGTACTACTTGAAATATTCAATTATAATGACATCTATTTATAAAAATTATCAATTGGTTTTCGACAACCTAATATATTATTTAATTTTTATATACACAGTGCGACAATTAATATTCCGGACTGGTCCTAGGAAATACATTAAAAACACGATTTTTGAAATTATTCTTTTTTATTTATTCAAAATATTTTCCTCCTGATTCAATACAACTGTTACATCGATTTAATAATGATTCAAATGCGTGTTCCAGCTAATTTTGTGGTATTACTTCTAGTACGCGTGTAGATGCTGTTTGAATGGTTTCAATATCTTCAAAAACACATCCTTTCAATTTCATTTTAAGTTTTGGGAAAAAGAGAATTCACATGGTGCTAAATTATGTGAATACGGTGGATGATTTAACACACAGACTTGATTTCGAACCAAAAACCGACGAACAATAAGTGAAGTGTGATTATCGTGTAACAAACACCAACTATCTGATTCACGATATTTAGGTCGAATACGACGAATCCTGCCCATCAAACGCTTCAAAACGATTAATGACTGATCTTTGTTCCATGTTAAAATTTCTACTTCAACTAAAATATTGCTTCACAAGAAATATCAGAACTTTTATATTTGTCAACCAAATGCAATGAAATTTTTACAGACGATAGAGAAAACATCAAGCTGTAAAACGCCTTTCCATCACATAGATCGTCCCACTGGTTATTGAGATATGGTTTGAGTCCGGAATATTATTTGTCGCACTGTGTGTTATTCATATAACAAGATGAATAATATATATAAATGAATTTTATTCAATTATTTCTTATCTATACTTGATGTGTCATTAACAACAAGAACAACAACAATAATTTAAGAAAACCACATCATCAATATTATATAGATATGTATTATGTATTATATATATATAAGATTGAGGAATGAATACGTATAAGAAAACAAACAACATATAGTTCTTATATTTTATCCTCTTTATATGAAGTTAACCTAATTTTCTTAATTCTATTACTTTTGCTCACTCCGTTTACTTTGAATTAAATTTCGTTAACGTTATTTAAGCATTCATATATGTATATACATTATACGATTATACATATATAAAATATCTAATAATATTATATAAACATTATACAGATATATTTGGATATGGATGTATAGTAATATGAATGGTAATAAGAACAAGCAAAAGTAATATATATACATATGTGTATTTATCTAAATAAATATTTCTATTTTTCTATCTATATATAATGTCTGTCGGTCGTTATATATTGCATACAACAACTATATACTATCACTATATATATGTATTTAAGGATAAAAACGAAGGAAATTTTATATTAATATATATAAACAAAATGTATCCTTTATGGGAGAGATTTACTCAGATAAAAGAATGTCATTCATATTATCATCATGTATATTGTATATTATATGTATCTATGGGACATTACATATATTATTTTATAAATGTTAAATATACATGACACAAATGACACATGAAATTGTATGTATACTAAATATATATATATATATTTGATGAAGCTCAATTATATACAACGACATTGTATAAATAAAAAGAAGTATAAATAAATACGGTATATAAATATAAATTAATTAATAAAATAAAAGATTAATTTAATTTGTGTAATAAAAAATCGTTTTCGTTTTGTCTTCGATTATACTTTTTCTTATGTATATCATGGATGGACTTAATTTGGATACCAAAAAAAAAAGAAAAAGAAATACAGATTTTGATTTACATCAATTATAAATAAGTATATATAAAAAAGATATATAATCAAAAGAATTAATTACTGTTTTATAGTTTAAAATGGAAATTTAATAATTCACTAACATTAGCGAATATTTATTATTTTGGGTAGAATTATTAAAAATACTATTAATCAATTAAATAATGTGTAACGGAACAGAGAATATAATATTTAAATTTTAATCAATATTTTAATTAAATTAAATGTTTATATAGAAAATATTTCATCTTTTGAATTGATTTGTAAATTTTATTAAGCGCGTACGTACTATCCGTATGTAACCTATAAGTTTGGTTTTGGAAAAAGAAATTTTTTTTGATTACCGTTTAAAAATGCAAAGTCAGCACATAAAACAGAAAACAAAACACGATGTATTTACCACACTGAAATGTCAAATTTTGATAACCCACGATACGTTTATCGTCCGTCTCCTGTTGTTGGTTTAATAATTTGGGATTTTTATGTTGCCGTTAATTAATCGTATGGCCAAATGCTCAAATAAGAAAATCCGTAATTGTGTGAAATCCGAAAATAACAGAAAGCTAGAATAAAAATATTTCATGTCTTCCGTATGTATATAGGATTCGAACCACGACCCCAAAATTTTATCAGAATGTTAAATTTTTGTTATTCCATCAATTGGACCACCAAGTCACACTTCAAATTATTATATATTCAACCTAATTCCTGAAAACATCTTTGGATGGTGACGAACTTCATTTTTATCAATAAAAACTCGCATGAATTGTGAAGAACGGTGAAAAAATCCATCAAAAATTATTCAATTTTACAAAACTAAACGAATAAGTAACAAATACTAAACGGACATGAATAATGAAAGTACAAATACTATATATACGTACTACCTACATTTTTAACCCATGAATCAAAAACTTATTTTTTTTATTGGATTTCCAATGAAACTTAATGCTTTCAGTTATTCAGTTAATATAATAAAACAAACTAATTTTGATAAATCTGCTACATTTGTATTAAGTATAACCGTGTAAGATTTTCTGTTTAATATCGATATGATTTAATATTTTATACCTTTAGGTAGAATATAACTAGAAAAAAATGTAACAATTCATAATTTTTTATATTTCGTAACAAATCATATATTTATTTGATAAACGATAATAAAATCAATTATATCGATCCAAATTATCGATATTTCATATATATATTATACAAAGTATTAGAAAACAATTAATGATATTGATATTTTGTAGAATTAATTCTAAATATTTACAAACCACCAACAACTGGGTATCAAAGTGTTAATAACTGATTTTAAACATTACTTTATTTCTATTAACATAAAATTCAAAATTTCATTTAATCTCTAACAGTTATTTAACATTACGTAATTATGCATATACAATCGCAATGAATTCAATCAAATGTGTATAAATATATTAAATTTAAATGATATACGAACAATTAAAAAAAAACATTCAGGTTTATCGCAAGCAGTTACAGTTTATATTTTGCATTCATCGCAACCAAATACGTATAAAATTTTTGTCAAAAAAATAATTTATTTGTTTTTTCATTCTTAAGAAATAATTTTTCCACTTTGAAAATGTCTGTACAAGACGATATATTGTCGAACAGCAGTGCAGCTTCTAGCGATGAAGAGTTTGACGAAGATGATCGACAAAGAATTGATGAACTTAAAAAACATATTAAAAAATTGGAAGAAATAAAACGTGATTACTTTTATCAAATTCACTATATAACGTTATACTGTGATAAAAAAATTGCCGAATATAAGCATGTATTGGGGACAATGGAACATTCAAAAAAATCATTACCAAAGTATTTGAAAAAAAGATATTTTCCAAAACCAAAAAAATTTCCTACTGAAGAAACACTACTTACTAAATTTCAAAATGAGGGATGTTTAACGCCGGAATTATTGCATGAAATGCAATCATTATTACGAATGCCTAGGGCTACACAAAATGCCCTAGCGATGAAAATAATAGATGTAAAATCGGTTCTACATGAACTCGATGAATGTTCTAAATTCGATAATAAATATTTAAAACCAAATACTGGTAAAGAATAGTTAGGCCTGAAAATTACTAAACAATTTAAAAAAATATGTGTGCTTTATGAATTTCTAATAATTCATAATTGTTTTTTTTTAATTTTGTTTGTGCATGTAAACAATTAATTTTTTTTAAACACATTTTTAAACAAAAAATAAGCATTTATTTTTGACATTATTTTTTTTTATTATATTGGTATTAATTTTCGAAGATGATAATAAAAAAAAATATCAATGTTGATATCAAATAAATAGAATAAGTAAACATTATTTGTAATTCTTTTGAATCAAAGATTGTAATGTGGTGATGTCTCTATATATGTAAAGATTGGAGGAAATTGACAAAATCTGAATTATAATTTAGAATAATTTATTAAACAGAATCATATTAAACCGAACTTTTGCATATTCATATATATTCCATTTAGCTTGTTTACTTGTTTAAAAAGCATTCAAATAAATCAGTATTTATGAAAGAATTTAAGTTCAATTTGTCAACGACATTTACTGAAAATATTTTAAAAACAAAAAAATTAAATTACATTAAATTAAATTAATTAAATTAACTCGGTGTCATGAGTTTGTATGCGTCCAAAGAAAATACGATATTACACGAATTGTTAAAATTAAATGTAAATCAAACGCGATTTCGTAGAAGAATAACACCTTTAATTAAAAATCAACCGCAATGAATTGTAATATTTTAAACCGACTTTAATTTTGATCAGAATTATCGGCAAAATAATTGAAACATATAATGAGAACATTATATTATCAATAATTCGCACAGAGAGCCATTCAACCCATAATATATTTATGTGCATATAAATGTTTTGTGTTTTTCGTTTATTAAAATAAACTATAATTAGATTCTAAAGAATCTAAATTTGCATACACCTATTTTCCGATTTCTTTGGTCATACAATTGATTTAACAGAATTAGAGGATAGAAAAAAAAGTGTATAAATAGTGAAGAACTTTTCACAAACACATACCAATACACACACACATAAGACTTTTAAAAGCGCCAACGATTTTGTAATTGCATTTGGTTTTTATTTGGAATTGTTTTTGAATTTTTTTCTATATATGCTTTTAAAGCAAATAACATACACTTCAAAGTATCATTTCTAGTATTTACTCGAACCTTAGGTTGGAGTTGTACTCGGCGCATAGGACGACGTCGTAACGCCGTCAAATGTCAATGGATTGAAATGTATGCAATCGGTTGTATTGAACGTCGTCGAGAATTGTTTAAATTAATAACCAAATCGGAAAAGTTACACTTTTACGTTGCATAAACACGATAAGATGGTTATTTTTATAATAGTTAAATTTAGATTTAATTGAATTATTAAAGTAATTTTTTTAAATTAAACATTTTCAGGTTATGTTTCGGCTAATATTTTCAATTAACATAAACGCACATTCATAACCATTCCGGAATGGATATCGTTTACGGGGTAAACCAGCACTTTGACTGCCCAAATCATTCACCACATTTTTGTATACATATACACTATATATAACTATGTGGTGTAAATGTTAAAAATGCCAACCTAAAATTTTAACGAAATTTTGGGGTCGTTGGTTCGAATCCTACTGAATGCATAAAATATGTTTTGTGTTTTCGGTTATTTTTCGAATCTGAATTTTAACACGGGGTTGTATTTTCCGCTTACGGTTGGTCGTGCGGGTGATTACCGACACCGTAAAAGGCACAAATTAAGAAACTAACAACAGAAGGCTGTTGTTGGACGCTAAAGACTGTTGGTTATATAGCGAAAAATTATTAATAATAAATAATTAATACACTATCTGCGTATCGTGTTATTCAATCATCAAAGAATGGCGCGGACGCGAAAAAAAGTCAACTGTCATATTCATATAAAAAATACTACGTTAAAAAATATAGTTTGTACATTTTTGTTTGTTTCTTAAAATTTTTCTGCGTCAGTAGAATTAAAAGAGACTAGAAGGCTCCTGAGTTAAACTCTGTTATATAATATAAAATTGTCGCCCAAATAGAATTCTCTTATATTTTTTATTTTTATTTTATATGCTTTGATTTCATAGTAGAAATTAGTATAATTTAACTGTAAAAATTCGGAAAGAATTATTTTTTTTAAAACTATACAATTACTTTTTATATTTTGATTTAATTCATTCATGTTTTTTTTTCTTAATAAATATAATTAATATAACGATTGTAGTTGTGTTTTTGTTTGTAAATATTTTTTTTTATTTTTAATAAGCATATGCTTTGCAAAATGTATACCGCAAATGTAGTTGGATTTTTTATCAATGTGTTGATCGATGTGGTTTCCAACTTGTTTTATCGAATTATTTCTGTTTACGATATCATTTGGAAATCTATAATTTAATAAAATAAACCACATAAATTGGTAAAACTATGAATTCTGTATATACATTTTCGTTATACGAAACCGTTATATGGATAAGACAAAACTTTTAAAAATCCAAATGGAAATAAAAAAAAACGACATTGGTTTATATACAAATCTGAATAAACAAAAATTATTTAGATTCAGTAATTAGCTTATTAGTTTAGTTTGGAAATAATTGATTATATTTTAGTATGTCTAAAATTGTGAAACAAGATTTCTGAAAATGTTTGCACTTTTTCTCAGAAACTAATTGACTGACTGATTTGACTGAGATCTAAGATATCCGCTTTTTTATGTGTGAGTTGCTTAAGTTTCGAAGATTGGGTACACAAGTTCCTCTTATTGGCAAAATTTCCGATTTTTCCGACCTCGTATATCTGTTACGGCATTTGGAGGTATTTTCTTAGAATTTTACAGCGGTTTGGAACCAAAACAAAACCAAACCAAATACAAAACATTTATAATTTATAATTTATAATATAATTTTGTATGATACCTATTTATTTATAAAATTGTAATTTTGGTTTAATATTAAATAAATACGATCAAAAATTAAAATTTCAAAATTTTTCTGTATGCATTTTTTTCCTACCAATTTTCATATTTTTCATGCACATTTTAAAAGTTTTGTCTCAGTCTTAAAGGTTGCGTGTAACGAATATTTATACACAGAATTCATAGGTAAAACCAAAGAAAGGTGGTAAAAAAATTACTTTAAACTGCAAAGTTCTATTCATTTTAACGTTTTATAACCTTACTTGCGCTTTGATATATTAGGTTTTCTAAAAAGTATTGATAATTTTTTTTACAAAATTCAAACGATTTTTTTATATATTTCAAATGAACTTTATTAAACCAAATATGCGCCGCTTTGATCGATGACCCTTTGACATTTTTCTGGTAAAGACATTATCCCATCACTGTAGAACTTCTGTGTTTTCTGGGCGAAAAACTGATCCAAGTGCATTTTGCAGTCCTCTGCGGAATTTAATTTTAAACCATTAAGGGAGTTCTGCGGAGACCGGAACAAATGATAATCTGAAGGTGCAAGGTCCGGGCTATATGGTGGATGCATTAAAACTTCCCAGCCAAACTCTCTCAGCTTCTGCCGAGTCATCAAAGATGTGTGTGGTCTGGCGTTGTCATGATGGAACACAACACCCTTTCGATTGATTAATTCTGGACGTTTTTTTTAATCTCGTGCTTCAATCTTGTTAATTGTTGACAATAGAGATCGGAATCAATGGTTTGATCGGGTGCTAGTAATTCATAATGAACGATTCCTTTCCAATCCCACCAAACAGACACCATTACCTTTCTTGGTGTTAATCCAGGTTTTGCTACTGTTTTAGGAGCTTCACCCTTCTTGGACCACGATCTTTTTCGTACATTATTATCGTATGTGATCCATTTTTCATCATTCGCTTTAAAAATGACTCGATTTCGTTCCTTTTAAACAGCGTTTTGCAAATGTAAATTCGCTTCATTAAATTGTTTTGTGTTAATTCATGTGGTACCCAAACATCGAGCTTTTTCTTGTATCCAGCCTTTGTCAAATGGTTTAAAACTGTTTGGTGATGGATGTTTAGTTCTTTAGCGATATCATGACTGCTTACGTGTCAATTTTCTTCAATTTTTGATATGATTTCATAGACTTTTTCAGTGATTGGTCGACCAGAACGAGGTGCATCTTTGACATCAAAATTACCGGAACGAAATCGAGCAAACCATCTATAGGCTGTTAATTTTGATAAAGTTCCTTCACCGTAAACTGCACAAATTTGTTCATGTGCCTGCGTTTCATTTTCACCTTTTTCATAATAAAATTGTAAAATGTATCGAATTTTTTCACTAATTTCGCTCATCTTTAATGCACTACAACTTTTAAATGACTAAACAAATTTAATTTTTTTTTTTTTATCTACGAAATGTCATCTTTCGAACATATGTTAGTGTTACCTGATCAGATTAGTACTGCTTGAAATATTCAATTATAATGACATCTATTTATAAAAATTATGAATACTTTTTCGACAACCTAATATTATTGTTTTTTTGCATTAGTTTTATTTTTTGATGCACATTTAACAACGATTCACACACGTCCCATATTTTAAAAATATTAATTGTTTAAAAACATATGAGTTATTTTTTCTTAATGCTTTTCAGTTTATGTTTTTTTTCTCTCATATGTTTGCTTTTATTTTCAAAATTTATAAAATAATCCACATATATTTAAAATTTGACCAACCAAAATCACTTAAGTGCATTCAACGCATTATAGGTTCGTCACCTGATTAAGTGATTTCGTAACGGTCTCACGGCAATAGAATTCCGAGGTTTTAGGGGCGCTAAACCGATACTGCTGTAGTAACGAACAAAAAAAATTAAATTAAAGACAAAAACCTATCACAATTAAACTATATAACAAAACGCAAAACAAAAACAAAAAGAAATTAATTTCTGTGAATTCTTTTTTTAAATAGAACCAAAATGGATTCCATTTATATCGTCAAATTTACATATCCAAATTTGTTGTATTAATAGGAAAACTATAATTATTATTATTTCGTATAGTTTATCACTCTCACGATTGTTCTAGTTTCTTTTAATTTCACTTCTGCGTCGAGTATAAAAAACTTATAAAAAACTTATAAAAAAATGAGATATTTTCCCATTTGACAGCGTCACAACGTCCTCTCAATTCTGTCTTTCTTTTATCATATGGTGCATACGGCCAATGACCATTGACAATGGGCAATGTTATATTTTGTGGCCAATATTTCACACTATTGCTTGTATCATCGTAACAGCAGAAGAACCCCATTGGGTTGTTTCGTATGTAACAAAGTAAGACAAAAAATGTATATTTTGTTCTTGTTTATGTTCATGTGTTTATGGAAATTTTTGTTACATGAAATGAGATAGCTATGATACGGCTAATTGTCCACATGGTAAATATAATGATGAACCCAACAATGCAGAGTTGCTGTCGAAAAAAGGATATGTACTGAATATTGTAATTTGGGTTTTTGCGGAAGCATAGACCAAATATTACGAAATCGATTATAACCTCTCATTTAGCCTAACGAAACTAAATATATATTAACGTTTATCTCCAACCATTATGTAATTGATATATTTTAAATGCTCCTTTTGCATTATTACTATAACAAGGATCATTATTACTCAAACTATAGGTTACGGCCAAAAGGACCAAATCACATACGCCATAATGTAGATCCACGATAGCCTAACTCCACACCACTTTCAATTTTGCAACATAATTGTGAAGATCGCCATATGTTCCAAGTTGTATCCAAATCTACATATATTGAGAGTTACTTTCGGACGAGAAATCCAATTCCTGCATTTATTTTGTGATCAATGAAGTGCGGATGCACCGCCTATATATACAAACATTCTCAAAAATGCATATGTCAAATAAGAGACGAAATACTTAAAATAGAAATCAACAATGTTTTTTTATTTTTCAATATATATTTTCATTTTTTATTGTAAAATAAAAATTGAATGAAGATTTATCCATTTATTTGATCGCGATAGTATATAACACATCAAAGCAGTAAATGTCACTGATTTGTCACTGATGCCACGCGTTTCTCACTTGTTTGAGGATGTTACATAATGCGCAAAACGAAAAATGTTCTGATCATTTTGGATATACTTTATTATCAATTTAAGGCACCGCGCTTTGAAAGCTTTTGAAATACACTTTTGGATACACGTAGAGAAATTTAAAACACCAGACCAACTTTATTTGATACGTATATTTTGGATTTGATTTTTTTTTTTCAAATTTAGGTTTCCTAAAATTTATCAACGGTGAACGACCCACGATGATAAGATTTAATTGTATTAAAAAATTGTCCATCTAACAGATGGGCAGATGGGTTAGTAGGCTAACTTTTTTTTTATAAAATTTGATTTTATTATTCAATATAGTTGCCTTCGAGGACAATACAATGATTATAGGGTTCATACAATTTTTCTATACGATTTGTCTTTAGCCAAGCCTTTGTTTTTGGTCGATTGTGAGCTCACGCGGCACCCACTTGGTACAGAGCTTTCGCATACTCAAATATTCATTCACAATATGCCCAACACATTCCTTTGATATCTTTAGATTATCAGCGATCTCGACCAACTTCACTTTACGGTTATCCATAATTATTTTGTGGAATTTTTTGATGTTTTCATCGGTCAACCCAACGAAATTTTTATCCACCCAAGCCTTGGCTTCAACAATATTTTTTTTTTCCCAAAAATCAATGCTTTATTAACACACGAAATTCCTTTTTATCCATTTGTTTTAAACTATCACAAGTTGCTTCACACAAAATGCTATATCTCATAAACTAATAGGTCGACAACGGTCAAATTTATATACGTATCTTTTGAAGGTTAGGGCTAACTAAAAATCATATGGATTTAATGCTACGAACTTATCAGTCCACTTGATACGCATATAATAAAATTATAATCTATATGTGAAATAATAAAAAGAAAACCAAAAAAAAAATCAGCTATATATTTTTGAATATCCATAATCAGTATATAATATAATATATATACGAAAATGAAATGGACATAAATTTTAGTTTTTATATATGAAAACAAAATATTGTAAAAAATAGAAGAAAAGAAAATATATAAATTTTCCCATATATATACAATAATAACCACCATTTTATATACAGAAAGTTATATCATTTTTTTTTGAACAAGTATGAAAGTGGATCAACATTGTTTGATGTATCGCTGTAGTTTTCTTTATGTTTTCCACTTTAAAGAAAATCCACCATGTTCATATTATATATTTTATATAGAATAGAAACTATATATGAGATATACTATAACTTCATATATATGGCTTTTTCATATATGTGCGATTATGATGATGACTGAGGAAAATATAATATATGTATATCTATTATAGTCTATATATGGAAGAAAATTGTATATTTTATTACAGATACAATGTGGATGAATATAGATCTGGTGGAGTGTATGTAATAACATATAGTTATATATAAATTTATAAATATATTTTTGATACACACAATATATATATTATTGTAGTTATTTGTTTCGAAGATTTACTTTTTAACTGAGAAATATTTGAGTAAACAAGACCGAAGTTCATGTTAAAATAAGATGTTTCTATTGTATTTTATAGTATTATATTTTTCTGTTTAGATGTAAGTTTATTTTATAGTGTATATATGCGCCAACGTTCGCAAATTTGAATGCAAATAATACACAAATTACAAATATAAATTTGGTTTTGTATATATACATACATATATAAATATTCCACAAAACAAAGAAAATAAAAATGTTTATTTTCTAAAATTTGTATATATTTATTATGTTTTATTTTATACATATACATATAGCATATATATTATATTACATATGTATAAAGGAAAACTTTATGTAACTTTTATAACATATAAGTTATATGGTTATAAATAAATATCTGTTGTGTATAAAACGATAAAACACTATATATACGATGGGATATCAAAATAATGTATAATATTGAAAATAAATAATATTTTATACGGTTCTAGTTTATGTTTATTATTATATGTTATATAAAACATCTTTAATATTTGGAAAATAAATCATGTTTTCTACCAACAGCCATGATTTATTAAATTGTTAAATATGTACATATTTATATATTAACGATTAATATGTTATTTATATACAAAAGTTATATTACATTTATTTATGTATATATTACAATTATTATACTTAAATACTTTATGTATATATATAGTAACAAATATACATATATAGACAAATATATTTTATTTATACCTAACATGTCAGGATGTCAGTATAATATATTTATTTATAATTAAATATAATTAAATGATACAGTAATGTATCAAAACAAACTGAAAAAGCGCTGCCAGGCGAAAACTTTTAACAAAAGCACGTATACTTGTGGCCACGGGGGAAGGATAATTAAATTTTCCACCAATCAATTTCTCATATACGTTTTTAATATAAAATGATGTGCCACAATAATATATATTCAAAATTGTTCCCAAAAGCAATTTTGAATTTATTTTGACATTGGTGGTGGAAGTTGTGGCATCAGAAAAATCAGTATTATGCTGCGTAATCTAAAGAAAGTAATTTAAAGCAAACCAGTTTAATGTATATCAGTAAAATAATAAAAGAATATTTATAAAATTTAACAATATTAACAATATCAGTAAAATAATAAAAGAATATTTATAAAATTTAACAATATCAATCTTTAATAATACATATTTTTTCTAAAGTTCACACATATAATACCCCAATAAATTTAAACATTATATATAATTTAGTTTTACGAATCTACAAAGTTAAAATCGTACATATTATATAATATTCCATCTCATCATTGAATCCTTAATAAACTTGAAGTAATTTCTTATACCTTTCAAATCTTTATTCGAATAAGTTTCATTAAATGAACATGGGACCAATTCGACAATTGTTGCTCGATCTGTGTTTATCATAAGAGAATTTAATAACAGAATATTTGCCAATATTGGTCCTTTAGTTTGGTTATATTCCAAAAAAACATTAAAAGTTTATTTTTCTAATAGAACTGTTGAAAATTTACAAAAATGAACGATATTTCTTAATGCGATATTTCCTAGAGACAGGCGACAGACCTAATTGTCTGCACAGAGTTAACATTGTCTGTGATGTAAACAATTGCAATTTAGATGTAAGAGAACGGCGCTGCATTTCAGAGGTTATAAAAAATATATTTTTATTATTTAATTTTTTTGTTTGCATTATTATCGAATGTGTTTTATGCGGTTGAAAAAACTAAAACAAGTCACAGATAACCACATAAATGTATAATATAAATAAAATAATATTTGCGGGTTAAAGTTACACAAAGTTATCATTGAGCAGAAAATAGATCTACTTTAGCGTTGCTTCAACCTCGGCGTCAGCTTCAACTTTGTATTGCGTTTGGTTGTATGACGCTTCATATGTTTGGCTGTCATAATTAAGCTCTTGTTGTGTTTTCGGCTTAAAATATAAATAGACATTATGTTAACGTTTTTATATATTGATTGTTTAAATTGAATTTTTTATGGTATTTTATTACTATGCCGTAATACCTGTTAATTATTTATTTTATATAAGGCACCTATACCTCAGTTTCGAACCTATTATTATTCGAATTTCAAGTTTAAAAACAGGTATTCACTTGGGAAAAATGTTATTGCGCATTGACAATAATAAATGTACCGTAATTAAAAAATGATCTCGTTTACATCGGCAGAGCTAGAACTATGCTTATTTACTACGAACTCTACCGATGTAAAAGAGATCAATGCAAAAAGCGTTAACATTATAAATTCCAATTCCAATTGTAATGAATGCGATTATCAATGCGTTTTGAGTCACAATAAAAAATCACTCTTGCTGATTTTTCACTTTCATCAGGACAAAAAGGATCCCACTTTTTTCTAAGTGGAATTTAACTTTTTATAACTCAATATTCAACATATTGAACTGGTATATGATATTAGAGAAAAACGTATTCAATTACAAAATGGAAATAGAAGTTAACAAACAGTATTTTTAAATTGAAGTTATCCAACCGCATAATGTCATATAATTTAATTAAAATTTGAAGAGATGGAAATCGTGAAATAAAGTTAGGAATTAAAAAAAATGTAATTAAAAAATTTGAAGATATTTCATTACTATTATTCAGGATATAAACTTCAACGTTATGGAAAATTTTATAATTATATGGGATTTATTTTTCCTTTTTCTGTTTTTTTTTATAGTTATTCAAATACATTTTTTTTAGTTATAGCGTTACAGGTATAAAGTATTTTATAAATCCAATATGTAGAAAAATAATTCATTATGATGTGATGTAGTATTGTAGTATACACATTTTATCTGAATCATATATACCATAAAAATTTCAAGAATATGGCATTTGCATAATATATAGAGGTTATCTATTTACATGCTTATAAGTTATGTTTTTTTTATAGATTGTGAGTCCCATATACAAAAATAATATTATATAATATATTTACTCGTATATATGAAAATATAGATAACAGAAAACAACAAAATATCACTTCGAAATATATAAGGTGTATAATAGATAAATAAATGCATATAATATAATATAAGAAAAAAAACAAAAACTCTCCTTGTGGGGTCGTAAAGGTGCCTTAAAAGGTAAGCCTTTTTGCATATAAAATGAATATCAACTATACATAAGTAACAAACAAACGAAAGTCAATGTAAATGTATATAATACAGCTATAGACAACGGGGGTACTATTTATTTTATATATACCAAAAATTTGTTATGGATTTTACCGTTTTTTATCTTGTGACATAAAACCATATTATATCCATGTATACGAAAAAAACAAAACAAAAATGTAATTTGGCTGAAATGAGCATATATATAATACTATAAAAAAAATCATATTCTTATTTTTATATTTACTTTTTACTTGGTTATTTTTCCATATATACCTCTGTAACTATATAATAAATATATACTTTTTTAACATATATGTTCGTTTCAATACTATATACATAAGGATACATATAATGTGAAACAAAATTATTGAATATGATAATGTAATTTTCTTTTGTTGTTCATATTACGATATTACATATATTTTACATTTTAATGAGATACCTTTTTTCCTCTGAAAACAAACACTATATATCTATATAATATGTGTGTTTTAAATAAGAGATTGTCCTTTAAGAAAATTACCATTTAGACATACAATATAAATATGTGCGTTGTATATATATATAAAATAACACTATAATCATAACTATATATAAAGATTTCTGTGTATATGTATACATTTAAATAGGATCATATCAACAAATCCACATGGAGATACTTTAAATACATATACATTATATATAGATATATTGATACAGTATATAAATATATTAATATACGATTGCATATTGTTATTATTTATAATGTATAAAAAGGATTTTTATAGAAAAGAAAAAAAAAATCTATTTACATGCAAATTTCCTTATTTTTCCTATTTTTCTGTAGATTCGCTGGACGTTATATTTATTTTGCTGGACGATAGGGATTTACAAGATTGTTTTCTAAACACATCTTCAAGAGCACAAATATATATAACATATATATAATAGATATTCAAATATATTTACTTTTTTCTGATTTAAAAGGTTTTTCATATTTATTATAAAGACGTATATACATTCAGTATGTGACTTATTATGAACGTATTGGAAAAATAAATTCTAATAAATTCCCTTTTCTCTTTTCATTTTTACGAATTAGGAACTTTTATCCACGATAATGCCGCCTCTCTGAAGTTATGTTATCGAAAATTTTTTAGATCTAAATTTTTTAGATTTTTAGATCCGACTTTTTTGTTTCTCGTATATCACAATGGGTTTTGGACGATATTTGCTTAAAATTTTCGATATGGTGTTTTGCCACCAAATGCAAAATTACATGCTCGGAATTTTTTCCACCGCTGCAATCCAGTCCCATAGAGATCCGAAAGGAATCTTAGAAATATCTTATTGTGTTTATAACCAATTTGACTTGAACTTCTGGATCTTGTGGTTTGATAAAAAATGTAAAAACTTTATCGCGGGGAATTTTTCTAACCCCTACTAATCTAGGAGCTCACATACGAACCTCAGGGTGTAATACATTGAAAATGAATTTGAATATATTATTGTTCAGTATTTTATATTAAAATTTTATGAGGAATTGTAATTGCTAATAAATTTACCGGTTGGTGATTGGCGATAAAAGTAAGTACTTCCTGTTTCACTTGGTTGCCTGGCACAGCGCTTCTTTTTTAAAATCAAATAAATATACATATATATATTTTTACACATATATAGCAAAAAGGGGGAATTAGAAGTTGCCGACAATCAATCATGAATTTGTAACGTTCAATTTTTATCAATATTTCAATATAATTTTTTTTCCAATTATCATTTATTGATGATTATTAAATTTGTTTTGTCAAATATTATTATAGCGTAATGTAAACGTATATGAATTAATTTTTAATGAAATATAAAATTAAATATTGCAATTTTGTTTTAAACAAATATGATAATAATTTTATTTAAAAGAAACTTTCAATATACCCCAAATACAAAGTATACATATTATATTTATAATAATAATACAATACAAACAAAAAACAGAATAACTGCGAATAAAAGAATTATTAAAATTATTTAAATGTGTTTTTACCCGTTTATATAAGCTTTTTAGGAAAAACTCGATTACGTTTTTAAATAACCATTTTCGAAATAATTTTACATGTATTATGTTATGATGCATATAAGGGTTGTGTCAATCAAAGAAAAATTTTATTTGTTACAAAAATGCTTTGATATATTTCTAAAGTATTCATTTAAGTAAAATTTATAATTTTTTATAACATGTTCATTTTAGTAATCAATTGATTTCAAAAACATATTATTGTTGCTCATGAATTGCATCTTTGTTTTTCGCATTACAACCGACCATTTTCCGTTTTCTGTGTCGGTTATTAGTAACTACTTCCACATGGAAAATGTGCAATTCTGTGTGAAAATTCCGACTCGAAAATAACCGAAAAACAGAAACATAGTTCACGTCTTCAGTAGGATTCGAACCCACGACCCCAAAATTTCGTTAGAATTTTAGGTAGGCATTTTTATCAATTACACAATATCAATTATTAGTCTCATGAATTACATCTACTCGATAATTATATTTCAAGATTCTTTTTTTAAAACATTTTTATAACTCTTAGAAGAGAAGATTAAAAATCAATTAGATATCGTTAATTGATTAAAATTAAAAACATTTATATCTTTCTTTGTGTTATTATAGTTAACCTTTAGTATATGATATAAAATTTAACACACATTTGGGTTTGTTTTAATTAATTATAAAGATATATTTTTATTTTAATAATTCAATATCATCAAGTATATTTTATATTTCAGTTTTTATTGGATCATAAAATTAAAACATCATTTATAACATTTAATAAAATTATTATTACGTACACATAATTATTATCTTTTTCAAATGATAATCCACAACAGGATTAAGTCCTTTGTTATTTGTTTTGTTTTGTTTTCATTGTTGATTCAATTTTCGATCGATAAGCATTCAGCGCCGCAAAGAAAACGTGACTTCATTAGCATACGACAAACAATCAGAAACTACTTTACCAATTTTGTGATTCATCTTCGGATTGAACTCACTTTTCGGATATTTTTCAAATGCGTGCTTTATATAATCACAGCAGAAAATCCGTCAGCAGATTTCTGTTGTTGATTTTAGAATTTATTGGTTTTTATGGTAAATCTATCCGTACTGTAAATTGGGAAAATAGAAAAAAGGTTTCATTTATTCGGTTGGATTAAAACTCAAAACTATAAGATTTTGTCTGAATTTTTAGTTGAGTATTTTTTACAACAACATTGTAATATTATAACAATATTGTAATATATTTCATTTTTCAATCTATGATAAAAGTAAATAAAATGCATCGATATATAAAAGAAAAACGATGATGATATATTTTTATAAAATAGAACAATTTTACATAATATCTAATATATATATTTATTCACATATTATATACATATTATAAATGTATATAGTATTATATATGTATATAAAGTTTCCATTAAATTTACAAAGCTCCCATAAGACATATTTTATTATCTACGCTTTCACATAACCTGAAATTGATGTTCTTATATTTTATTTTAATATATAAATATCAATAGCAATATTTGAAACAGATATAAAATACACATACATCATTTTCTTATTAAATAAATCATATTGAATTGTTTAAATGTAAACATTTACTTGCGTTTATTTTATTTTTTTTATTGATACATACAAAAAGAAAGATATATATCATATCATATATTGACAGCATCCACAAAGAGTGTAAAAGTGGAAAAAAAATCGAATTGATTTGTGTTCCGCTTTATTTATTGCTGAAGCTATATGCAGTGAACTATATGTATCTATTGATTTTTAGATTATTTTTCAAGCAATTTCGGTTGATAACAGAATTCCAATTTATTGTTACTTTTCATAACATTTTTTAAAAGGTTTAATCAAGATCCATATTCATTTATTATGGACAAATATATATCATTAACATTTTCGCATATATTTACGATTTACAGTACGATATTTGAGCAAAATGTAAACATTTCAAACAATTTTTATAATTTGGATTAACTATCCGGATAGTCATTACCATAGTAAATGTTTCAAATCACAAAAATGTTGTAAAATATTCAAGCACCATTAGTCACAAACTGATATTTATTGATACAAAACAGAACCTGCCGCTCTTGTTTTCGATCTATAGATATATAGAAAATCAATATGTGTATATACTTTATTATACATTTTATTCTATTATTGAAAGTAATATAAAAAAATTCATAGCGAATATGCTGAAAAATATTCTTATAATAAGTCTTAATTCACACTTAATGTTTTTCTTTTCGTTGTTTTTCTATTTTTTGCATTTGTATAAGTTTTTGAATGGCGTACATGTGATTGTATTTGTGACCCTCAATTTCACTAATTTTGTAAATAACATTAAAATACAACAACAAAAAAAAATAAAGTGAGTCTTAAAAAAAAAATTGAGAGAAAAAAATAGAAAAACAACGAAAAATATTAAATAATTATATATTTCTGTTGTATTTCTATAGAAAAACAATTGTTTTTCTAAAAGAAGAGAGAGCTCTTTTATATTGTAGGTGAATGAATATTTATTAACAAAGCAACAACAATTTAGAAAAACAACATACAACGAAAAGAAAAACATTAAGTGTGAATGAAGGCTAAAAACGCACAAATATACTCTAACTATATGTATATAATATTATATTGTGTATACAATAGTTATAGAAATGTGTATAGAAATGCAAAAATTGAAAGAATTTAAAATAAAAATTACTATACACCCTTATCAAAAATGGTGAATTTTTTCTTTATTTTTAACTTTTGATATGTGCATATCTCGGCAAAATACTGGCAACGCTCTTTGTATTGGAGATAATTCCTATACGTATTATTAAACTATTAATTGAACACAATATTTAAATTGAATATTCAAAAAAATACTACCACATTTAATTTCAAACGATTCATAATTATATAATATTATGATATGATAGATTTATAATATTATACAATTTAGTTTACTATAATTTATATTAAATAAAACAAAGCATTTTGACAGCACATCATGTAAGGTTTTTTAATTTATTTACCCGTGAGCTAAAATAAATTAGGCTGATGTGAAGCATAATAATAAGGAATACATCATATTGAGCAATGCGACAATTAAAACCACCTGTTAAAAGTTAACGAAATTAAAGTTAAAAGTTAACGAATTTAATATGAACAAACATGAACCAAAAAATATAGAAGAATATTTGAAATACTTTCTAAAGTCTAAATTTACTTACATAGACAGGGTGCCGCATTATCGCATTTCGTTGAATCTGGAAATGGAAAAGGTTGTAAGAGATGCAAATGTTGAAACAAGAGGCAGCCCTATATACAATTATATTTATTCTGCCATATGCTGATGAACTGGAAGCGACAATAATTGTGATCAACAATATAGCAACGAAGGAAATTGGTGAAGGATATGACCAGTTGTACCAATGATATTGTTGTGATATTTTACCCCCCTCTCTATCGCGTTGTATCGGTAATGAAATTATAATGCTTTATTATTAGAATTAAAATGTAGCTAAAATCTAATCGATATAATAATAAGCATTCATTTCAGGTGATCATTATGAGAAATATGATTTCAAATTAAAAATATAATTAAGAATTTGTATACCATTAACATTTTTTGATAATTCTTATGGATGTGAAAGAAATTGAAAAGAAATGAAAGTAATGCAAAATTCTTTTGATTTGATAGTAATTAGGCAGTTTTACTAAAACTCAACATGAAATTGAAAGGTATGAAATACCAATAGAGATTGAAATTTGCACCCGAACAAAAAATTCAACCAGATTCGAGTTAATAAGTTTTATTCTTTATAAAATTATATTGTGTTTACTTTTTATATAATCTAATAAAAAACATTTTTATTCCAATAACGGTTTGTATTTTTATTCTTCCGATGATTATAATGTTTTTAAAATACAATATATATCTTTCAGTCATTTAATCGTCAATTGGGATGTTAATTTGTATGTTTTTTTTTGCCGATTACAAAAAAAATTCACTTAAAAGTGCATCCTTATACATAATTGCATATATACATTATACATACACTGAAAAAAGCGTTAGCGTTTTGAGAGTAAAAAAAGTATTCTTTATATACAGCAATTATTTTCCTGATTATACATCCGTTTGAAGCGTTAATAGCAGAACTCAATTTTCGTTTCGACAAAATTGTGGAGTTATGGATCTATCAATATGGCATATATGATTCGTCCTTATGAGCGAATGCAAATAATTTTACGAAAACCGAAAGAAAACTCTTTTGATTTTTAGATGATCTTCAACAGTTATCTATAAATTCAAAGAGGTGTTATCATCTTACATCCCCTCAAACGCATTCAACTTACGCACAAATAAAATGTTCCCGTATTTTCAATAGTTTTCGAAAAATGTGTCAGATCCCTAACATATATAGCTGTAATTAACATTCGTATGGTTACAAAAATCAAGTTCTGATAGGTATTCGAAATACATACATAACAATATATATTTAAGCTTCTTTTGAGTGTCAAAAGAATTTAAATCAGATTTCACATTTTTCACCTTTTCATAAATAGAAAACAATTTGATTTTCCCGGAAAATTCCATTTTTATTTACAATTACATTAAATTATTTCTAATACTTCAAAAATCTTTCATGTACAAACATTGGATTGCCTTTGACATAGTTTACACCCCGTTACCCGACATAGACTAATTGTATGATCAAAAGTGACTTTGGACCCCGAGTTGACCGTGACTGTCTTACCATTCACATGTACCGCTCTTCCATACAACGGTTATTTTAGGCGCAGGAGGGCGCCAACTCCATAACAACCTGAATACACTGTAGGTAAAATGAGCTTTAAACATCTTGAATGTGACCGTCAAATGAATAAAAAAACATAATCGAAACATAATTTGCTCATTGATGTATGTGCAAAAATTTTGCTTGCCAATAAATTTGAATTCTGTTGCTATTACAATATACAAATCATCCCAGTTTACATTCAGCAAATATTGTCTTGGTAAATATCGAAGGAGAATGATTTTCAGTATAGACATTACATTTATTTATATGTTCATTTATACCATATATTTATAAACATAAAAATATGGAGAAGCTCCATTTTGTTAAGTCATCATCATAAAAGGATAGAGAGTACACACATAAGAATTTTACGATTCTTTAACAAACAAAAAAAAAAACAAAAATGATTCTTCAAACAACATTTATATACATATATATGTATTTAACTTTTACTGCCTTTTTATTTTCACTGTTTTTTTTCTTTATTTTACATTTTCTTTTTTTCATTTTTATATATATTACATATATAAATTCATTTCTATGTAATATTATCATATTTTTACAAATATGCGGTATATAGCGAATGTAAAGAAATACATATATCGGAACCATTTTATATATGGTGGCAGGAAAATTTCTACATAAACAACAACGAAATCATAATAAATAAAGTGAATATAACCAAAAAAAAAAACCATTCCTATTTCTTTTCCATCATATTCCATCACCCCCACATGTATAAACGGAATGTATATGTATAATAGATATATGAATTTGAAACATATCTATTCAACATACATATATGTATTATTATTATTATTATACAAAGTTTTCTTTGTTATATAAACATATATATAAAGATGCTTTTATTTTGATTACATATTTTCTCAATGCTGTATATCCATATATATAGAATCTTTATAAATATGTTATATTTTGTATATGCGTCTGTCACAATTAGATAGATGACGTTGCTACGGCAACCCCATGTTTATCTATACATGCATTACATTATACTCTTAACAAAAACGAAACCCTAACGTTATCGCATTCAAAATATAGAAACAGAAAACGCAGTAGGTATATATGCGTATATATATAGATACATAATAAACATTTATATGTTTATGAATTCGTTCGTATATATTCATATAATATAAGTATATATTATTCGTATATAGATACAAATGTAAAAATACATTTATGTATATATAGGAATACAATAAAAGTATATATACTCTTCTTCTTGAGATTACGATAGAATATAGCATCCCTTTAGTTTTAAATATATATATGTACACTTCAAGTTTCCAAGATATAAGAATAAACAACTTCACTATATATAACATTTGTTAGTATGTATATATAAAAATGAATACCAATTTTCTGTAACATAAAATGATTTTCAAAAAACATATGAATGTCTTATCATTAAAGCCTTTTTATTCTGTATATTTATGATAATAATTAGATTATATATAGAAAAGGGGTAAAAATAAATACATATATAGATAACAAACAACCAAAAATTATAAATAAGTTTTTACTTCTTAAATATATTCATATATAATATTAAATTTTAAATGATAATTTTCACCCTCTTTAATGAAAATCTTTTATAATCTTAAGACGAATCAGAATAGGTGCATTTAATAATAATAATAAAACAATATTAAATAATAAAGCAAAAAAAATATATTTTTAAAATGCAAAACAACATTATTCTCATGGTGATATACATATAAATAAAATTTTATTTTTATAACATATAATTAAATAAAATAATAATTCTATTTTTATTATTTAAAGACATATATGTATATACTTATATTATAAAACAAATTTGCACATCAATGATATAAATTCGTATATTTCCCAAAAAGAAAACCCAGATAATTTTTTTTTATTATTTAAACAAATAGAATTTTTTACACAAAATTTAAATCCCGCAAATGTCTAGATACAGTATACAGATATTTATGTATATACATATATATATATATATTTTTAATGCTCTTCTTTTGTGTGTACGTACATATGAATATATAAACGCTATATAATATAGAGTGTTATACACAAAATACTCGTCTAAATTCAACACAACAAACAACCCACAATATATGTTATTATAATACATTTTATATTATTTTATATATATACCCCAAAAAACAAAAAAAAAAGTAAAAAAAAAAAAAAAGAAAACAAATAAAACAAATAAAACAAAAATAATATAGTAAAACAAAACCACCTTAACAACAATTTCCTGTATATGTGTATTCTGATGGCGGCAATCCCAGGGCTCAAGCTCATATAGAGGTCGTTCCCGGGGATTTTCTTAGATTTTCTAAGATTCAAGTGAATTAGTCCGATGTACGATTGATTTTTTGACCTTTTTATATATATATATACATATATATATAAATTTTTAGGTATATGTATTTTACAAAAAATAAACATACAAAAATAAATGTATATATATCAGGTTTATATAATACACTTTTGTATATTATCATATATTATATCTATATATATATATATATATACATTTATACACAACGATCTTTTATTTATATATACATATATATATATATATGTGTTTTATTAAGATGAAAATAAATGTACCATTCCGTGTATGTACTTTACATATAGATTTATATAATTTTTCTTATGTATTATTTTATTACACAGTGCTTGTTATATATGGAATATATCAATATTACCATTCTTAAAATATTATACATTATATGATAATAATTTGTAGATTTTATGTTTTCAATACAATATTCGTTCGATGATTATGGAGAAAGATTGCGTATACATATATAACTAATTTTTATTATACTTGAATGCGTTTTATATTTATTTATGATGATTATATAAACATGGTAATATCACATATAATAGTAATTTATTTATAGATATATATTTAGATTATTGCATACCTAACTTGTCGGTTATTATAATCTCTGCCTAAATTCATCATCATCAAAAGAATTTTTAATATATTTTTAGTGCAGTAATCTGTATGGTACGATTAGAATTATTTATTTATATGTTTAATTAAAAAAATAAATCTTTATAATTTTTTATTTAATTGCCTTTTTGAATTTGTTTAACAGAGGTTTATAGACTATAGATATAATAGTATAATAAGTTTTGCTTATGACCGACGATTGGTTTTAGCGTCCGTCAACAGCATTCTGTTATTAGTTTCTTAATTTGTGCTAATTATGTGTCATACGGTTAATTACCGACACGGAAATTCATAATTTTAACAGAAAATGTACGACCATGCATGTTAAAATTTAGATTCGAAAATAACCGAAATATATTTTATGTCTTCAATAGGATGTGAACCCGCAAGACTCCAAAATATTGTAACAATTTTAGTTTGGCTTTTTTATCAATTACAATACAGACCGCATCAACCAACATCTTGGAGTTATAATATTTATTAGAATTATCTACAATTTATCAAAATCGCAGATAAAATGTTTCAAAATAAATTATATTAAGCAATTGCAAACCGTTAATGATGTTCTAGGAAAATGGTTTATTATATAAGTGCAAGACCACTTCGTTCGTCCGTTCGCCCTTATATGTGCGCCTACGATAATTCAGAAACTACTGAACGGCTTTTAATGAAATTTTAAACGTAAGTTTTTGTCGGCGTCTTTTGCTGATACTGTTTGAAGGTAAGATACTTTTGACCCCTCCTGCAACCACCCCCGTATTTAACGAAGGAGGGGAAATCTTCAAAAGGCTACCCGAAGGCTTGTGTCCGATTCCTACTGACTAACCCCCCCCCCCCTTCAATTGTAGTATTTCCGAATTCGGCCACATTTGGGCCCCTTTTCGTACCTTAGGATGAATCGAATTCCCCCTCTTTGCCGCCGAGAACTAAAGGGATTTAATTTCCGCTCACTCGATTGAATTGAATGTGTTCTAGTGCATGAATTAGGACAAACATCTTCGCCTGGTTTCATGGTTTTCCCATGTGTTTTTATTGTGATTTCGGTTTGTTAGACCATCCCCACATTCCCTCCCCCTAATCTCTCCAACCTCCGCCCGGTCCCGGCATTCGAAGGTCTACCTGGTATTGCGACCTTATACTCCTTCTCCTGTAAGTTTCATTCCGGTGTGGTTAAACTGAAGTGATTGGTGTTGCCACTTCGTCCTGCTTTGCATTGATCTCTCCAGCAGCGCCCAGCAATTTTTTTCTGACCTTTCTTTTCGACGCTCCAGTTATCCTTTCACGAATTGGATTTTAAGTTGGATTGCGGTGGTTCCGCTATCTTCATAGTTTCCAACGAAAGTAATATATTCCCCTCCACCACAGCGTCAGTGTGGCATGCCTCCGAAGAGCGTGAACTTCCAAACACAGGCTGTTTTCCATCTGTTGTATTGAATCCTAAAATTTTGTTCTCCGTTATTTTTTGTTTTCGCATTAGTTACCTAGCTGGATTCTAGGATGCGTGAACGTGTGCCACCACGTGGAAGTGTAAATAACACTTAAAGATCATGGAATGAGAATCACCATGACCTAAAAGGATTTAACTATTTAACCCTTTCAACACACCCCCCCCCCACCCCCTAGCAACTTCTTTTAGACCCAAGTAAAACAAACTGGTTAGTAAGACGTAGTAACAATGTCGGACTGAAAAAACTACGACATCGCGACTACCAATTTCTAGAACAGTTTGTGGAATGATTTTTCGGTTGTAATGACCTAGGGTGCTGACCTAATGTAACTAAAACGTAGTAAATAAAATTACTTGATAGTCATGTAATTTACGTCGTTTGGGTTTAGATTATTTCGAGGAACACGAAATGGTTTCAATATCCGGGAAACGAATTATTTCGTGTTTCTTGATAAAATGTATCAAATATGTACAAAAAATATATTTTTTGTTATCTGATAATAGCTCGGATATTAGTTTTTAACAAGTGTTGTTGTCTAACTTATATATATTGCTATTTTTTAATATTTTATTGATATATGTTATAATTTTTTATTACTAATTTTTTTATTTTGCTATATGCGGATTCGAACTCACGTCTTTCAGCATAATAGTTATGCCATCTAGTTCTAGACCATCGACTACCATTTAAAATATTATTTATTCATGTATATAAAATATCCTACCATATTCACCTTTTTGACGTCGTAAAATCCTTCAATAATCTGGCGTCGAGTCGGCGACTTTTGGCCGATGTAATAAAAGACTTAACAATAGGCAATGTTCATAAATATAGTTTACCAACGTCGCACCAATGTCACTGAATCGATCTTATCTGACCCGCCTTCACCGATGTCGAAATGATTTTGCCGCTACATCGATAGGTCGTTTACATTTTTGCACAAATATAATATCGTGAGATGAGTAAATGACCAAATTTATTAGTCAAGGCAGCGTTCTATATAGTCGTGAAAACTTTAAAGGCGGCTCGCGTCCTTTCGGGAGAATTCTCTTTTGATTTCTAACGAATCTAATTGTAATTGAGAATTTTAAGGAAAAATGGAAACATTTTTTTTCGGTGCATTTTTCTGATCACACTGCTAATTCCATTAGCGCATTTTCCTAATTTATTATAGAATAATTTATTGTAATAGTCTTTAGAACTGTTTAATAAAAATACTTAAATCCCTGATTTCTCATAAGATCTAAGTGCAACATTTCTATAATGAAGTATTCAGTATATGAACATATTGTTCACCAGTAATCAATAATCATAAAAGAAATCAATATATGCAACAATTTATAAATATACCTTTTTAATACTGTAATCGTTTCCAAAATCCAATCCAAAGTACAAAAAATAATATACAATTCTTTCCTAATCCGAGAAAAGTGGCGTTATACATAATCCATTACTATGATTTTTTCAGTAACCGTATATATATATATATATGTATGTGCAAATATACAAATTAGATCATAAATACAAATGAGTAATTTTAATAATAATAATAATGTATAATAATAATAATAATAATAATAAAAATAATAATAATGCTAATATTAATAATCATAATGCTAGTATTACCTTATTATATTCATACATATAGTATTATCGTATTATGAAATATAATACTTTTATAGATACGTTGAAGTGACTTAATTTAATTAACGCATATTTATAGATAAACCAAAATAATTGAAGTCATTTCTATTGTTCTATTGAAAAATATTTAATATTAACCAAAATTATGTTGTTTTTTATATTATTTATTATTATTAGAATTATCGCGTTATGATGTTTTTTTTTGTATTAATATAATTATGAAGAGTACTTCAGATTAAAAAAATAAAAAATAAACGATTATTATATGTATAAATTTCGGAGTGTAATTTAAACTGTCATAAACTATACATGCATCTATATCTGACTATCATATTATTAATATATCTATATATAGTTTCAATATATGAACTATTTGTATGCTAATTATTATACGAATTGTTAAACAAAATTCACTGGATAGTAGTAAAAGTTTCAGTAGTTTAGTTAGTAGTTTCAGATAGTAAAATATAGCCGAAATCTTTTATAATTACAATATGATCAATGTCAAAAATGAATGTTTATTATATAGAGTTATTTATTATTTTTATATTAGATGGATGTCTACATTTTAACATCTCAATTTTTTTAGAAAATTTTTTGTGCATTGCAATTTTCCAATTAATATTTGCGCTACTTTTGTATAATAAAGAACTAGATTTTTTAATTAAAATGATATTTGTTCCAATATATATATAACTTGAGTTGCCTGTTGAATTTGCAGGTATTACGTCATTCGTTGGTTGATCTACCTGGAGCACAATCGTGATCATAACTATAGTAAACTAAAGCTATAGCGGTAGTCAACTACAAATATATATAACTATATAAATTTATCATGTATATGTTAACTATCTATAACCGCATTAGCATCTATAACCAAAAGAGCGGTATTCTATTCCAAGGATCATACTGTTCAATATACTTTTTAAATCCAATTTGTGATATTTTCACCCTCGATGTTTTCATCAAGTTATATACAATATTGGTTGATAAAATATAGTGCCTATCCTCCAAGATTATAATCATATCGCAAAAAGCAAGCTTTAATCATTCGCGGGGAAATAAATATGGGATGTTTGAATTGATACAATATAATACAACCATTTCCTTAAATATAATTAACTATAATCAACTATATAGTTATGTTCACAAAGACTCGTGGTGGTAGAAGGAGGCCGCTTGTCCGTGACATTTTTTATCATTGATATCTCATATCTCCTGCGGTAATATGTCTGTTCCATTTTCCCATTCTTTTCCGAATCATTGTATTAACAGGTTGGATGTTATCAGAGTTATATATAAATTATATATACAATTCGTCTTATTGTTAGTATTATCATTTCAGTGATGTTGCCTTTAAGATTGATATTAGAATTTGATGAACACTTGCTTCATAAACCCTTACTTTTGCACTATAACTCTGATATGTTTATTGCAGAAAAGTAATTAATTAAATGCTAGATAAATAGTCTCAACTGAAGATTTTTGTTAAATGCGCCCGAGCCGAATTGCATTTATGAAATACAGATTTTCAAAAATTATAGAAAATAAATATAAGTATTACGGTATTATACCCATTATAAAGAAATGTTAATTGTGTTAATACATAAATAATTTTTACAATTGGTAACAATTTAATATTTTTTGTAAAATTTCTCGCATGAAATCAAATATTTTAGATAAATAACTAAACTTTTAATTTAAATAATAAACCATGTAACTCATATATGAATTGAATGTTGTTAGTAGCGTACCTAACTCTTCTTTCGTACGCAATTTACTTCAAACCCAACTCCAGATTTCAAAGTTATACGTATTAAAAAATGACAGTATGTTTTTGGTTATGTTGTAAAACGCAATGGAACTATTAAATTTTTGTGTGAAGCATGGACACACATTTGTTGAGACTTGTTGAATACATTTAATGTTGATGATTGTATCTCGTGTAAAAGTGGTTTACAGGTTTAAAAAATATTTGTACAGTTTTAAATGTCGTAAAAGAACTGGACGTCTAGAAAATTCTAATCGGGCAGAATTAGTTGAAAAAGTTCCATTAAATAATTACTATCGACGGGAATATGTAACTGAAGAAAAATGGAAGGAAGTATTAAATTAAACTAATTTTATTTATTTGGAAAATTGTAATTGAAGGTTTCTCGAGTTAGATTTTTTGATAAAAAAAACAAATATTCGTTTAGTCTATCTTCGTGAGCCTTTTTCGATGTCCCTAAAATTGAAAATTGTTAATTATATTTCGTCGATTGAAGCCGTTGTAATGCCAGGACCTAAATAACAAGCAAAATGAATATAAACCAATCACATCGTTCATTAGTTACCTATATCACCCTTTTTAATGCTTCTAATGTAACGCATTTTGAATTATAATATAAACTTTCAAAAATAATACAGATAATTTGTGTTTTACACTGTGTATTCAAATAGTTCGGTTATTTATGTAACATACGGTGTATGGTATATTCGAATTCCTATTACTATATGGTGTTGGAAAGAGCTACGGAAGCCTTAGAATTCCAATGTATGCCGATGTAAATTAAAAACTTATGCTTTGGAAAACCCTTGGAATGGTAGGAAAATATTCCTTTTGCTTTTCCGATGTATATCACAAATTAGGCTACGGAATCGTAATTGTTATTAAAAAAAATACATTCAAAATAAACCTCATAATAATAAGAATGAACGCTGGTATGGTACATCGGTTGGGTTGCAGACTTATTTGCAATATTTACAGTAATAAGTCAAAAAATAGTATTTGTTCCATTTGGTGGTTCACTTTTACAGTACCACAAATTTCTTTGAAATTTCACTGAAATTAAAATTCAAAGAAATTTACTGAACCTGAAAAATGTGCTATTTATAATTTGAAAAAATTATGCACAAGCACAAAAATGTGCTATTTATAATTTGAAAATAGCATAGAAAAATCTACCATAGATACATCTACCATATCTACCATACATACGAGTTCGGTTGGGGATTTTGTATTTGGTAATATTTTTACAACCACATATAAAATATAACCAACACTATTTTCCCTATTTTGTGTTCGTTTCATACACTTGCACTCACTACACAAACGCGTGGACTTGACAAAACGGACTATACTTTAAAGGCGTTTTGTGATTGGTGTGACACGAAAATAGAAATGCTATAAATGTTATAAATCATTTTATAGAGTATAGAACAACAATAATAATAATAATTAACAGAAAATTATTTTATTTATATATACATATACTTATACATACATGAAATCCACAAAATTAATTTAATTATTTCGTAATGTAATATAATATCTAATAAAATTGTCATGTTAGAGAAAAAAAATTAGTATGGTTAAATCAACAATATTATATGTATATAAAATATCATCAATTTTATGTTTAATAATAACAATATTATTATTATTATTATTATTATCACTGTTTATATATCTGTAATATACTTGAATGAATATCAAAAAGGTTCACTCGCATATTTATCTATATATCTATGTTTATATAAATATATTCTAGCAAACACGTATAAATCTAATGGGTGTTATCTGTTATCGGTTAAATAAGTTTAATATACAGATTCGTATATATAAATATATAAAGAACATCTCTGTATATATATATATTTGTAGAATATATACTTGTATATACATATATGTATATAAATATATATATGATATTGAAACATTGAAAACGAAGTCCTCGTTGGGATAAAAAGATTTAGGATAATCTAGAATACATTAGCGGTAGCTTTTTGTGGATTCCTATTCAATTCTTCAGGTATCCATAGTTGAATCCATGTAAATTACGACTTACTGTGAGGCAGTATAAAACATATATAAATATAAAAATATACCAATATCCTATACTTATATTTATATTAGTATATTGAATCGAATTTTACTATATATATATATAAATATATAAGTATAAATATTCTACTTATTCTTATAAAATATACAATTTCCATTTACATAAATATATACATGTTAAATATATGTATAAATATATGTTCCTTTAATAATACATCCTCACATATATGGCAACCAACATATTCGATATGTATATTTGTATGGATGGATAGATATGCATATAGTTGAATGATTTTATAAATGGAATTGTTATATAGGTATATATTTAAAACATACATAAAAATATATATACCTCTATATTTCGAAGGAGTGTGATTTTATATATGAATACGAGTAAATATAATGTTTGCATATTATTTGGTATATCAAATATTGATTGAAAATTACATTCATATATATAAGATAAATAACATACACATAAATCTGACTGCGAATTATTGTTACTCTTTATATATATAAAGGTATATATAAGACGTATAAATCTCTAAAGAAAATAAGTATTTTGACTATATGAAAATATTTTTCGGATAAAACGGATGAAATAAATGAATATTAATGTATTTTTTTATCGCCTTTGATTGCTATTTAAATTATGTATATTGTATATATCGTATACAAATATAATTTTTGGTATATACAAAATTTATTTAATAATCCTTATATTTATTTATATACATATAATATAAAGGTGATTCAATCTATTAAAGATTTTTGGTTTAAGGAATAACATTAACAATACTGGTGTTAAGGAATTTAATCAATTATTATTGGTTTATCTTAAAGGAAATAACAATATGTTGATGATTTTGGGGTCGTTTTTATACCGATTTTTATTGTAATTTCAAAATAAACATTACAAAAAATAAAAACACTTCAATTTATTTATTTTAAATATTTCATTTTCATTTTTTGTTATTTTTTTTATGTATATTTATTTGTATACGTTTTTATATTTGTTTTTTTTATTTTAAATATAATTTTATTTTTGAATATGTAACATATTATTTTTATATAAATCTATATCAACAATATATGTATATAAGCGTATGTGTTTAAATGTAATTTTTTATTTTTTCATTTGAAAATGAAAAACTAAATATAGAAATGAATGTAATACAATTTAATCTTATTTAATCTGCATCTAACATTTTTAGAAATAAGTATATATTTATTTATATATATTTCTCCATATAAATTCGTATTTGTATATGAATATTTTTGAATATATTTAACCATTTTTATGTCATACATATGCATATATATTTTATATTTAGTTATTTAGTATATATATTATTATATACGTTAATAAATAAATAAATAAATATGCATAAATTGTTCAAAGAGGGCATAAATAAATATTTAAATTATATGTATCAAAAATGTATTTTTACGATCGTTGTGGCCGGATTATCCTTTAGACATTTAATAATATACATGATTTCTATATTTAGTAAATAGCAGTATATATATTTCTTACTATACTCGAATTGTAAGTATATTTGTTATTAAAGTAATGTTTATAAAATTGTATGTTTATAAAATTGAGTAATCAAATTTTCAACGATTTATATTTGATCTAATTCAATGATGTCAGAAAACCCGAAATTGAATTCAATTGTATCTATAATATTTGAATAATTATACGGTTTCGGGTTTTCTCCTTTTTGGTTTTTAAACCTCATGTATAACCAAAAATTCTATAGTTTTCCATAAAGCGGTTAATTTATAATCAGAGATGAAATCTTAAATAACTTCCTTAATTCTTAAGATATTTAGAGCGGGCTATAGTTACGTTTCCTGGCTATATCTTATATCTTTCAAGCGATGCATATTTGGTAATTATAGCGCAAACCGTTTACAAGATATTCCCAAATTACCCATTTTTTTTAATTACAAAAATATGTGTTCCAGGAGGTTTTTCATAGATAATCAATTTAAACCATAAGTTTAGAACTTCCAAATGATGATAAATAATTAAAAATGTTCTATATATTTATTTCATATCGTGAATAACTTCAAAACCATGAGAGATATCGTATCGAAACGGCAAATGGCAAACGAAAGATAATTAAAGTAGCAAATTTTTAAGCATGCTGGGGTGAAATTTTACAGGGAGATATGATGCCTCACCTCAATCTTTAGAGAGCAACATTATTTACCTTTTGAATAAATGAATTATTTTCGTCTACCAAAAAATTTAAGTTTGACATTTTCAATAAACCATTAAAACCACAAAACGGAAAACATTGAAAATTTATTTTTTATATATCTCAAAAGCCACTTCAATAAATAAAATTAAAAAATGTTATTTGCAAAATTATTATATTATATATTACGTGTACGAATTAAATTAGATCATAGATGGCGCAACTAGCGTTGAGTGTATCATATATGTAAAGCTTTTTTTGCTTCGAATATGTCGAAACACATGTCTGAAAAAGTTGTTTTGCGGGGAAGTTTAATAACTTTCTTTAATTTGAAGAAAACCGCTGCTGAAAGTTATCGTTTGTTGGTTGAAGCTTATGGTGGACATGCTCCAGCTCAAGCAACTTGTGAACGATGGTTTGTACGCTTCCGAAATGGTGATTTTGACGTGCAAGACAAAGGACGGCCAGGTCAGCCAAAAAAATTTGAAGACGTGTAGAACGCAACATGAACTTGCAATGGCATTAAATGTCGACCAAACAACCATTGGCAAACGTTTCAAATTCGTTATACAAATAAATGCCATTTTCAAGCCAAAAAATCCGCATTATTAATTCCGACACCTAATATAAACACAGCACACCATGATAAACGACTAAGCTCGTTCGATCTCAGTCGAAATTATGTGACTATTTAGTTACTAAAAATTCACTGAACGCATTGTTTTGACTCAAAATAAGGTAACTAAATTTGTACTGAACACAATTTTTAGTTAAAAATTCCCTTTTCATTGAATTTCACTACGATAATCGTAGGAGTTGAGAATGCCTACGTTTATCATAGTGATGTTAAATAAAAAAGGTAACAGTACGTACTTTAATTAACATTACGTAATTTGTCACATTTAACGTTACGTAATTTGTAATCGGTCAGACTTTGTGTTTCTCACGCCATATCAGTTTGTTAATAAATAAATAATATGTAAATACAAGTCTTTTGTTGTCTTGCAAATATACTGGATGTTAACTATTTTCTGTATTTTTCGTTTAAATTCACTATTCGGGATTACAGTGTCGGGTCGAATGGAATCCAGGGTGCGATTGCAGATTGTACTGCTTTCGTTGGATTATGGTAATAGTTATGAAAATCTTACTAGATTTTATTAAGGATATTGGTAAGTCTGAAGAATATATAGAGAAAGATTTCTCAATCATTTCAATACACATTTTTTCTATAATTAAATTGTGTGTTTACACTTTTTGCATTTGTTACATCAGTGTTGGGGGAGTCGGATTCGAAATATTTTGACCGACCTGTAACCTGTGTACATAGTACACGAATATTTCTCTTTTTTTTTTAATCTTATTCATATAATCATTTTAAGCTTAACTACAAAATTTAATAACAATCTTTTAAGAAACTACAACATTTTATGTAAAAAACCATTCTTTGTCAACACAAGTTACTCTTCCCTCTCTTCCCTTTCCCTCTCTACCACCCTTTCGAATTTTAAAGGGTAGAAAACAGGTATGTAATTTAAATGAACATGTAATCGTAAGGCATGTAATGATATCTCACGATTTCTCCACATTTTCCGCATTTAACATATATGTTATATACAATTCTCAGTTTTATTCGTTTAGCTGAAGTAGTATATTTATTATAATCTTTTTACCTGTTTTATTAATGTAATCACCTTAAAACGAACAAAAAATGTACCTCATTTCAATAAAGATATTGAATAATCTTATATATAATTTTAATAAAAATGCGAATTTTTAGACAACACTTTACTAATAAAATTACGATAGATTTCTTTATTCAAACATATTTTTATGTATTATATATTATTGTTATTAATAAATTATTCCATTTTGACTTTATCTTATTTTTATACAATTTCATTTATAAATATAACATGTATATATTTTAGTAAATTTAATCCAACAAATATTTTTCTACAATTATCTCTTAAAATACACTCCATATATTCTATATTTATACAATTATATATATATTTAATATATATGTAACGCAGTTATTTCAAATATGTGATCAAATCAAACGAACTTTCTATATCTCGTTTTTCTTACAAGAAATCGAAAGAGGATGTATTAAGCTCTGGGATTATAGTAGAAAGGACCAATCAAGGGTAAATGTTTTGAATATAAAAGGGAAGTTAAACATATATCTAAATATACATATATATACATATTACTCGTATACAGAATTATTTGTGTATAAAACATAAACTATACTATAACTATATATAGTGATGTATATATACAGATCGCAAGTCGCAACTATACTATATATATTTAAACATATTTATAATGTTATATAATACATTTTGCGTTATACATGCGGTTCTATACATTTCGTACTTGATAGAAGTTTTTTTTTTATTTTCTTCTGCTTTTTCTTCTGTGATACATACAACATTTTGTTCATATAATAATAATGTGTGTAGGGGAGAAAATTTACTATATAACATATAGATATATAATCTACGTTATATTTTAATATACCTACATATAATTCTTGTATATATAAAATAAATGTTAAACAAAGATTTGTTTAGTTTTTGGAAGAAAACCAAATATTATTGCTGGAAGATTAAACATCTAGAGTTAAAACATTTCTTTATATATGCATATATATTATTCATACAATAATACATATAGAAATCTATATGTATACAGATAAAATACAATACAATATAACATATTAATAAACGTTTCACATGCGTATATAAATAATAAATGTATACATTTTGAATGGAATACATTAAATTAGAGATTTCGAATTTCCCAAGAATATATATAATAATTATAATGATAATAAAAACATATAAAATTGTCACGCATATTTATTTTATTCTAAAATAGAGGTATGTTTAAATTAAATTCATTTTATTTGAACTTCAAAATTCTATAAAAAGATTTAAAATCTTAAAATATATTATTATTTTGAGAAAAATGAAAATGTTTTAATTATTTATAATCGTAAACGTATATCTTCTTAATTATTCATATTTAAATTTATTTTATTTTTTGGTATATTCATATAGGTAGGTAGGTAGCCGATGAGATGAATATAATTTATATATATTCATATATTGAGAATTTCATCAAGATTATTAATTTCAAGGTTTTCATTTTTCTTGAACATACTACGCGAATTTTTTTGATAATATCTGCTTAATTTTTCAATGTCTACTTGTATTCTTCTGCCGTTTTCCCTGATAATCATACGCAGTGTGTACCGTTGTACTGCCGTGTAAAGTCTTTTGACCGCCATCGGTAGAAATAGGTATACATAAAAGGTTTGTAGTTTTAGTATTAAATCATAAATGCACTTAGAATTGAACAACCAATTGAAATCAATTTTTTGTTTTCACCTAAGAAATCTTTAGGTTATTGTTCAAATAATAACCACACAAACAGAAATATTATATATCAATGCTCAAGTCAAATTGAAATTTAAAAATTTGAGTGAATTTATTTTTCCATTCTGTATCAAACCCCCATGAAAGTATGTGAAAGTAGTGGATTAGGTAAAAATTCTCCGATATAAAAATTTTGCATTTTTCATCTAAACTATACAGATCCAAAATATGAAGTCAATTGGTTAGAAACATAATAACAAATTTTAAAAGAGCCTTTAGATCTATATATGTGAATGGATGGAAGCAGTGGGCAAGGAAAAATTCCCCCCAAAATAAAAGTTTTACTTTTTTCATCCCTCTAGATTTTTTACCAAACTTACAAAAAATGTCTAGAAAATAGGTTAAAAACAGAACGACATATCTCTAATAATGCCTTAGATTGGTGGATAGCATTTTATTAGAAAAACTGAAGTGGCATATAATTTTTTAACATTTGGTATGGCAAACCCTATATAGTATAGTATTGATACTTCAAGCAATCGATGCAAAACCAATTCAGATATACGAGAAACAAAACAGTCAAAAAATATGCAAGGAATGGTGTAGAAGGAATGCTCTCACAAATCTCATCTTCGAACTTACGCAGCTCAACCAATAGTGAATATGTTAAAAATTTTGGTCGATAAAATTGCTTATGTTAATAGAAGATTGTGCTTAACGAAATTATTAAATTACGGTTCTTTTCACTTTCTTATTAAAAGTTAAAATTATTCGGGTAAGGCGTTGTTTTTTTATTCTAAATTCGCTCAATTAAATGTTAAATATATCTTATTTAATAAGTATCATATCAACCATACCTAATTTTATTAATTTAATTTCACGCATTGTTGTTATATCCTATATATGTATATATACATATAGAAAACAAAATAAATGGATAAATAAATTATCTGCAACTTTTTATTTTCTCTGGCGTAATTGGTAAATGAAAATGTGTATATAAATATATATTAGGCTGGGTATAAAAAAATCCATTATTTTGTGATTCTATTTAACTAACAATAAGTTTTTTGATAGTTTGTTGCCATTTATATTCGTTATGCCGTTGCAAAACAAGCAAAATTTTTGCTCATTTTCACAAGCCACCCATGGAGTCATGTTTACACCACCAAGAGCATTTGTAGGCTACACACGTAGTATAAATTCTTATATAAACTAGGCTAGCGGATTTCCTGATGGGTGATCATGGACGGGTGAGGTTTGGCATTGTCCGGCTGCCCAATTCTGAGACCCCTATTTGCCAAATGTGGTAGCTTCTGGATTATAGCTATCTTCAATTCGTTAAATAGCCGGCAGTAGAGACTTGAATTTGTCATTGCGTATCTACTCATAATGCACGATTCTCTTCCAATATCACAAAGCACAGATATCGAAATTATCGTAACAAAATTCATGAAAACATTCCGCGGGATTGACTGTCAAATTAGCGGTACTATAGATCAAATTCTAAATTTCTGGGCCTGAATCGCCATTTCGCGTATACCAAAGCAAAATTGTTTACTATATATCGAATTCCATGTTTTATTTAATTCTCCATTAACGTGCTATAACTCATAACTATGAATTGATCCTTCATAAACATTTCTACAAAAGCATTTTCCAAGAGTATAAGTACGGGAAGTACATTCGGATAAATATGTCGCTAAAGAGAAAATTTTAACACAAAAAATAATGGATTTCTTTTTCCCCAGCCTAATATATACACTATAAATTTTATTAATCATTTCTTTTTTCAAAAGATGTTATGTCTGCTGTATACATAGTTCTTTTCTCTTCACATCATTAATTGCGCACCCATAACGAAAAAAAAACTCCTTAAATATAAGCATAAACTTTTCCCGCAAAAATGTTCTTTTGTTCTTATATATAATACAAACAAACAAATTATATTATTAAAATATGGCAATGCTATGAAAAAATATACCATTCTATTTACTTTCCTATTTCATCTTTTTAAAATAAGTGATTTTTTTTTATACACAAAGATATCATATGTATATTTCACTTATAAATAAAGACAACATATACAGAAGTAGTGGGTGAGCTATATATTGTTTTATATAGAAGATATTTTATTTTGCCAACCGCGGAATAAAAATAAGAAAAAAAGAAATCAACACAAAAATAATGACAATATAATTTTTTGTTTTTCCATTTCTTAGGGGGCTCATAAAACATATACAAAATTTATACGAAATGAAATACTTTTTTATAAAATGAAAAAAAAATAAATAAAAGAATATATATATATACAAAAATAATATATAATGAAATGGAAAAATCTTGTTTATGAGAATTTTTTATGATTTCTTTTTGGTATAGTACAAACAAATATTGTATACAAGATACACACAATGTGTTCTCTTATTTATATAAAATATAATGCGAAAATTTCTTTGTTGAATCCTTGAATGGTATTTTTATTTTTTATTTTAACAATAATGTCGTTTATTTTATATATTCGACTTTCTTTTATAAGGTCTTCATTTCAATATAATATTATGCAAATTGTTTATTTCTCATATATATATTTTGAACTGTATAGATTCAAAAAATAATGTAAAGAAATCAATAAAAAAATATAAATATCATCAAGGGAAAAAAATTTATTTTAGAGTTTTAAAAAAAAAACAACAGAAATATATATTTGATTAAAAAATATAATAATATTATATTGAATTTTAGAAATGAGACATTTTAAAATTGATTATATGTTATTTTATTTCAGTAAATAATATAATAATTTCTCTCATGGTAAAAAAAAATATTTATTTATTGTTAGGTTTCAAATTTCTTCCAATATTTGTTTTATCTTCATCTCATATATTACGTGTAGGAATTAAAAATGCGGATTTAGATAACCGATGACGCAACTGGCGCTGAGTGTATCGCAACACACCGCGGCCATTTTCTTTTTTTTTGTCTGTCATTAGGCTATAAATTTCAGTATATGTCATTTCATTGAAGTGTAAACAACAAAGCTTTTTTTTGCTTCGAATATGTCGAAACACATGCCTGAAAAAGTTGTTTTGGGGGGAAGTTTAATAACTTTCTTTAATTTGAAGAAAACCGCTGCTGAAAGTTATCGTTTGTTGGTTGAAGCTTATGGTGGACAAACTCCAGCTCAAGCAACTTGTGAACGATGGTTTGTATGTTTCCGAAATGGTGATTTTGACTTGGAAGACAAAGAACGGCCAGGTAGAACGCAACATGAACTTGCAATGGCGTTGAATGTTGACCAAACAACCATTGGCAAACGTTTACATTTTGTTATACAAATAAATGCCAATTTCAAGCCAAAAAATCCGCATTATTAATTCCTACACCTAATATATGTTTTTTGTATATCCAGCACAAAAGATATTTTAAATCTAATAGCATATTATCATATTATATACATATACAAAAAAAAACATATTGTTTTAAAATATTGTAAAAACAATTTATCTATATAATAACGTGTGTCGCATTATTGGTTTTCATTTCACATTTCACATATCACATATATACATAGTATCTTATTGAAAAAAGCATAAATCTTTTTCATTTTATGCTTGACTTTAATAAACCGATCTCTATATATTTTCTGTACGATCTCTGTACATTTTTGTATATTATCTTACAAACAATTATAACGATATATATGTTATGTCTATATTTGTTTTTGATATGGGAAAAGGAAAATCAAGACGTAAAGTTTCTGTTCTGCAACATTTTTACTAGAAAAACATTTTCTTTTATATAAAACATTTTCACCACAGAAAAAGAAAATGGTATTGATCCTATGCAAAGGATTTGAAATTCACTTTCCGTATCTAGTGACATAATATTGTAAAATCAAAAATACCTTTACATACTATAATCAATCAACTTTGTGGATGGATCCAAAAACGATATTGTTGAAAATGAAATTAATTTCCAAAGAATGTGTGCAGAAACATTGCGTGAAACCCATCGAAATGCATGAGACGAAAAACAAAAACGACGTTCAAATGCCTGCAGAATTAATTGATAAGCAATTCAAGAAGCCAATCGAATTCAATTCAAATCGTTTACGAAGATGATATTTTTGTTTTAATCATGAAGCAAAATCATTCTCTTGTGTTTGTATGCGTGGCAAAATTTCGTTTGAATTAGGTCATTCGTTTATATTATTTAATTTTCTGAATTCAAAATGCTTCTATGGATTCATTATTTAGCGTATAGTTTCGTTATTTGGTATAATGCGATTGATGCGCGATACATTTTTACTAATTATTAAAATTATTATCGTTAATTATTTTGATTTTCTGATTTTTCATGTTTTTTTTTATAGTTAAAAGTACTTTATTTCGGTACACATTTTTTTTTTTTTTTGGTTCGTTACTACAGCAGAATCGGTTTAGCGCCCGTAAAACCTCGGAATTCTATTGCTGTGAGCCCGTAACGAAATCACTTAAACAGGTGATGAACCTATGATGCGTTGAATGCATTTAAGTGATTTTGGGTGGTAAATCTATTATAATATGTTATGTGGATTAATTTATGAAATTTTGAAAATAAAAGCAAACATATGAGAGAAAAAAACTTAAACTGAAAAGCAGTAAGAAAAAATAACTCATATGTTTTCATACAATTGTCCAAGTTGCACTTTAGGTGGTTTCATTAAAAATTTTTGTTTCACTAAATCTTGGACAATTGTATATGTGCTTTTAAATTTGTACTGCATTTAAATTTAAATTTAATCCATATATATTACAAAAATCGAAGGTAAACCCGGATCGCGATAACTTGCTATATATATTTATGGGCATTTTCTATATTTATTGAATATCGGCGATGCCTTATATCCAAATATAGAAAATCACCAAAAATATTTATATATATATATAAAAAATAAAAAAAAAATCTGAAAAACAAATTTTTAAATTTTATTTATTAAATTGAAAGCAATTTTACTTGTTGTCTCCTTCGATTCATATTATATTATTGAACGACCTTTAACGCTTTTATTTGTATAATTAATAATGAATAAGATGACCTGCTTTTTGAATGCATTCTAAAGGAGGCCGTCATTTTGGTATTATTTCAAAAGGAGTACTCGACTCAAAATATTTCCACTTATTCCAATAGACTCCGTATTTCAATTAAAAAAATTATTTATTAATTTTTCAAGTTACCACATAATACATATGTATATTGTTCTAGAAGATCTGCGACCGCCGTAGTAGAGCTTTTTAGGATCGACAGTAGTTCTGATTAAACAGACTCATTTATTAAAATCAAAAATTAAAAAGCATGAAGGCTGGTTCTGCTCATGAGGGGTGATGGTGCGAGTTTTTATTTTTACATGTAAAATACAACAACAAATTTGCCTGTGCGTATTTACCCCGCGCTATACAAAAAAGTTAAATTAACTTTAACTTTTTACACCTCACCTAACTAACACAATAAAATTATTATTTTTTTTTATAAATAAATTTGTGTTTGTTTATAAATCACCGATAACAAAACAACTACATTTAAAAAACGGTCACAAAAAATCCCCTAATGTGTGAATCATCTCAAGTGTTTTAATTTAAATTTTCACTAGACCCCGGAGTTTCGTTCCACATGTGTGAACCAGCCTTGACGAGATAAGAATGATTAAAAAAAATGTTGATAAAATCGCAAACCTAGACCATAAGTCATCTAGGGTTGCCCAGGATCGCATATGATACTTGTTTTGTTAAACTTGTCGCTATACTTGGTTAATTGCTGCAGGTCTTCGAGTCACCGTATATTCGTTCGCGTCGCACGTCGTATCTTTTATAGTTGTAGTTTGAACTCAGACATCTTGATTGTGTTTTTTGAAAATATCCTCTTTTTATTTTTCATTTTATTTTTAAAATATTTAAAATAGTAAAATCTCATATTATGTTATGTAAAATTCAGATAATTCAACGCTATAATAAAGGACATATATATTATATATTTATACTGAGTTTGTTATATTCTTGTATCCAAAGTTCATCAATTATATAGGTTTCCCACACGTCATCTTAAATATGTCTACTCATATGATAGTTAATTTTAATCGATATACAATTATAAACTACAAAAATACATATCCATCTATTATATATACATTTCCAATATTCATCCAACTAATACAGTTGAGGTCAAATATATAGGCAAATGTCATGTACAGCATAAAAAAAGTAATCCGATAAAACTCTTAAACTAAATCACATTATTGATAGTAATCGAAAAATAGACACATTATTGTTGAGAAGAATAAATACTGTACATTCAAGATAAATAAATAAAAATGAATAGAAACAAAAAATATGTAATGTATGTATAAAAAAAGCATAAAGTAAAAGAAGTCACTTTTATATTTATAGTATCTTTGAAAATTAAAGCCCGCGCAATAAGTATTTTATTATATGTTGTACATCCATTCAAGACATTCTATATATATAAATATATTTTCTTCTTAAGTATCCTTCCCTAAATATACATATAGGATATGATATACACCCATATACATACATTAATAGTTATTATTATTATGTATACACAAGACAACAACTAGATAGGTAATATGTCTTCGTTTGTTTTCCAAAAACAAAAGATAATTCTTTATTTTCCATGTTATTTCTTTTATTTTTTTATTTTTTGTCATACAACATTTATACGTATATATGGATGAAAATAAAGAGGGAATATGTTGCTCAAATAAATGGAGCATATGTCATATAATATATTATCATTCATTACTTCGTAAATACATAAAAAAAAATATACATATTGTATAAAAGTGAGTGTCCATATAATAAAAATTGATTTAAATTACACCGAACATACAATTTACAATTAAATTGCATTAATTAATTTTGTAAACAAATGGTAAAATTGTGATTAATGGTGGTTATATAATGATAAAAAGTTCACTGATCACACATTAATTTGTTCTATTATGGATAATATTTGGTACAATTATTACTAACTTAAAACCTTAATTTCTCGAAATCATTTTTTGGGCCTATTTTTTCTGGTAAAGTCTTCATTCCAACGCAATTAAGCATTTTAACGTAATAATTAGTACTTTAATTAGTTAGCAGGATAATCAATTAGTCAGTTGAATTTGTAAAAATTAAAAAAAAAAGAATCTTCGTATGTATTGAAAGAAAATTTAAGACTCAGAATCCATTAATATTTTATAAATAACTCATCACCCGTGATGATGGTGATTGATTCAAAAATCCTTAACGAGCCTTGACCTGACCAAGTATACTCTTCCACGTGGTTCTATGTGTTGCATCCCAACCTATAACATCCATCTATCTTGTTCGTAGCATTCCTTTAATGAGAATACCTTTCGAGCTCCCATACATATTGTTACATACATACATTTTGTATTGTAATATGGCATAACATATTGTGATACTTTTAAATTACTAGGGTAATGTAATTTGGAAAATTTTTTATTTTATATTTATTTATTAATTTAAGCTTTTAAATTATAAATTGTTCGGGTGACACAAAACAATGCGGTATTAAACATAATCCGCCACAGGTCTTTCTCGTCGAGGAATAGACTTTCGGTCAATTTCAACCTTATATCCTTTCCAAAGCCGGACAATTTCTGATAAAATCCAAGCCTAATTTATATCAATTATTCTTTTTCCAGCTACATCAATATCGTATGCATATTCCAGAATGTGTATTGTTTTCCAACAGTTTTAACATTTGCATCTCTTATAACCTAATGTCCATTGACAGATTGATTAACAGGCATGAATATGCATGACCCTGTCTAAGTTCACATTTAAGTTTTCAAATCTATTTGAAAGATTTTAATGTACTTTAATTTTAGACTGCGATAGGTTAAAAACTGATGTAGATTGAAAATCCACATTTGTAAATGAATGGGATCAGGTAAACTTGTCATCTACAGTTTAACCGCGTTATTTCATTGTAATTTGGGCAAATTGTCGCCTTCTTATAATACAACAATTGTTTTAATTACACAAATTAATATTCCTAAACGACAATAATAATTAATACACATTGATATGTTCATATAATTTTACTTATTCCATATATATTATATATACATCATATTTCATATTTAATGATTAAATCAAATTATATGATATATTTACAAAAAGCCTAAAAGTTTCCGCCTCGTTTAATGTCACAATAATTGATGCATAAAAAGGATGTAAATATTTATAAAAAAAAAATATAATTATGTTAAGAAAATCGAATATAGGTTGACTTACACAAAGCGATAACATAAGAAACAGAAACATATACCAAATTTGTATCATTTCTTTTTTATGTGTATAACATTAAAAAAATCCATAACATATTATTTGAATATATAATCATATAATATATGCAACAAAATGTAATTCACATTGATTCAAAAAAGAAATGATCAAGAAAAGAAAATAGATCACGAAAAAAATTATCTCGTGAGTGAATGGCATTACGGTTGAATGAATTTTAAAATTTCGTTTATATATAAAAAATGTATTTTAAAGTCATTTTTTTATTTAAAATATTAAATGATATTTATTAACGAATGACAATTGTATCCGATCCCAATACTATACAAATATGGTAAATCATTATTACAATAAAATTAACTATACATACATAATATGTTACTTTGAATGTGTGTCGTTGTGCAGAAATTATTGTTTTTAGCAAAGCATTTAATATAATTTAATGTACTGAAACAGCTTCAATATACAGGACGAATTTTATTATACATTATACCATTATACCAACCAATATAACTATCCGATTGCATTTGGATTGCAACCTTTCGTTAAGTTCCATGCTATTAAAAGGGCTATTCGAATATACCCTTGTATCTTGGAGTACAGGTTTCAAGATACACAAAAGTGTCGTTGATAACAATGAAGACGCTAAAATTTACTCTATATTTCAAATGTTTTCATCGTATTTCGTCACTTTTACGCTTAAAAAATTTAATCAATTAATTTTTGTAATACGCTTGTTACGTACGCTTGCGCAGAAATCAGACCTATATTGTTAAATTAAAATAATGTAATTTTTTAAAACATTGTCATGTATCTACAACTTATTCAGCGTTTAAAACAAAATCCAGATTTCTCAGACTAAATGAAACATTTGCCAGGCTACATTAAGCCTTGTCCATCCCAAATTAAACCTATTCCAGAACATTAATTCATAATCCGATTGAAATCAAAAATTGTTTGCATTCCAAATTAACTCTTTTCCATACCAAATAAACCCTCTGTATTTGGTTTAAATTGTAAAAAATATTGGTTCATGTATTTTATGAAGTGCCAATTAGTTATTTAATTAAATTAGGCGTTAATTAACAAAATTTAATATTTAATATTAGATAAAATACAATAAAATACCTGAATAAAAAATAATGAAAAGTATTTCGTAATTGAATTAATTAATTAATTCGAGATTCATAAAATATTGATGGCAATAAGTTTTAGTTGACAAATTTATTTTAGTTGACAAATTTACGATACTAATGTTTGCGTTGTAATTGTTTGACTAACTTCTAAATATTCCCAAACAGCCAAATATTACTTAGGTAGTAAAATTACAACTGCGATTTTCCAATTTAGGGTACCGCAGTAGTGGTTTTATTACTGGTAATATTATTACCATACTTTGAATGGTTCAAGACATTAGGTATTCTTTTGGTAATTTATATGTGCTCTTTTAATACTGACGGAGGAAATATTTTTCGGTATCGCTGAGAAAGTTATGAACAAATTTCGTTTCGGCCGCCATCTTGATATAACCCCAAATACTTCGGTTTACAAAAAATTGAACAAAACATATTGTTGTTTGTTCAAATATCAGGAATTTTGATCAAGAATTTGAGAAGTTATGGCGAATTTTCAGTTGGTAACTTGAATCCCCTCAATACGAAATTGAGGAAACAAAAAAAATGTGGGTCTCTTCATTTTTCGAGTACAACAACAAATCAAAATTACAAGCCAATCGGCGCCGAACACCGAAAAATGTTCCCTTATTAGCATCAAAATTATCGTAATATTCCGGTAATGAGCTTTACCGCTGTCTCATTTTATATATAAAAGTCGTAACAAGATTACCATTCTTCAATTGTTTATATATCACTACATTATAAAATCTACAAATGAATGTCGATCTACCCTATTTGGCAGTGATTGTGGGTCAAACTATAATTCACTCTTCTATTCCTTAGATACAATATATTATTCATTTGCAATTTTTGCACATTACTTATTATTTAGTCTATTTTATTTGTATTTTTTTTTTTACTTTTTATTAGTGAAGTTTTTGCAAAATAATTAATTGTTTTATTGAAAATATTAAAAGTCTGTTAACAAATTCAGATATGTATTATTATAATATATGATTTATGCCCACATGCACGGCAAAACACTTAAACGACCGGTACTAAAGGCCATTACTGTAAATGGACATAAAATGGAGTGGATGACAAGGATCCGAAATCCGGAGGATTCGCTTTCTTTCGGAGGATTCGCTTTTTTCGTGGAGTCTCCGCATTTTTGAGGATGCTGAGGCGTAGGAGAATGCAGGTTAAAATTAGGGATTCGGAGGATGCGTTTTTTTTTTTGATTTGACGATTTTGATTTAAAATTGACATATATGAAAAAACTTTGAATTTTGGAGCCGGTAACGCGTATCAAACGGCTAGAACCATATCCAAATATTTATTTAAAATGTATGTAATTCTTTTTGTTAATTAGTATTATAATTATTTCTTTGAATGAAATAAAAACTAATATATTTAATACAAACAATTTTAAAATGTTTTTAAAACTGGTTTTTTTTTTTGTAAGAAACGTAAAGAAATGATTAATATTTATCCAATTTATTTTTGGTTTTTATTTATTTGTTATACCGACGACGCTATTTTATGATAGTATTGGTTTCAACTTGAAATATTACTTAAAACTTAAAATAAAACTACTTCCTTTTTTAAACACTAGTTCCTAAAAAAATTGAGAGAAAAAACTGACAATAGACCAAAAAATTAGTGGAAATGGTTGTAAGAAAAACGAATAAAGAATTCTTTACATGAATTAATTCAGTTTCATTTTAGTATACTATAGTTAGTATAGTATATTATAGTTGTTTGTGAATCAGTACTGACGGAATAATGCATAAATCTTATCTTTGGCAGTACCCTAATCTAATCTATTCGAATTCTTAAACTGAAACATACACTCATTCGCATTTACTGGGATTGGACCCTTGTATTATGATTGTATTTTCTCCCTGGAGCAATATAGTAAAGCTTATCAGCAAGATTCAATAATCTTATCTATTGAATCTTGCTGAAAGTTACACACAGATAATTCATTAATTAATAAAATGTTTAATTTAACCTTCCAAACACCTTATCCATTTTTCCTGTAGACAAACTTTATGAAATAATATTATATTGTTATATCGCCGTAGAAAATACGGTCATAATAATTCAAATTCCAGTTAATTTACTAACGCTTTGGGACGGTTATGTGAATACGTTATAGTTACGGTGTAAATACCCTAGGCATGCTGGTATATATAGGGTGATTTTTTAAAAGCTATAGGAAAGTTTTTCAAAAAAAAAACACATAAAATTCAGAAATATGCATGAAATCTTTATTTGAATCGATAGTCGGGTCCATATAATTTAATGTTTGAAGATTATTTCATGCAAATGTTGACCTTGACTGCGCCTCAAATGGCTCAAACATGAGCTTTAACATAACCCCACAAAAAATAGTATAAAGGCGTTATATCGCACGATCTAGGCGGCCAATTGACCGTTCCCGAACGTGAAATAAAATGTTCACCGAACTCGCCTCTCAATAAGTCCATTGTTGTGCGTACTGTGTGGTTTGTGGCACCGTCTTGTTGAAACCAGATGTCATGCAAGTCAAGCCCTTGCATTTTGTGCAAAAAAAAGTTGGATATCATCTCATGGTAGCGCTCATCATTCACAGTTACGTTACGATTCGCATCATCATTGAAGAAGTACGGTCCAATGATGCCACTAGCCCATAAACCGCACCAAACTGTGACTTTTTCTGGATGCATTGGTAGCTCTGGCAATGCTTCTGGCTGATATTCACTCCAAAATCGACAATTATGCTAATTTACGTACCCATTGAGCCAAAACTGAGCTTGGTCGCTGAACACAATTTTTCGGTCAAAAAGTGGATCTTCGGTCAACTTTCCAAGAGCCCATTCACAAAAAAATTTTACGTTGCGGTAGGTCGTTCGGCTTCAATTCTTGCGAAAGCTATATTTTGAAAGGCATCACAATAAAATCCTTCCGCAAAATTTTCCACGTTGTTGAGTAACAGGGGCCCAATTGCTGCGAACGGCGACGAATCGATAATTGATGGTCATCATTAACACTGGCCGATACAGCTGCGATATTTTCTTCAGTTCTCACTCTACGTATAAGTGTGTTGGTGGTTTAATGTCCAACAATGTAAATTTGGTGCGAAATTTAGTCACAATAGCCCGAATAGCCGCTTCAGTGGGTCGATTAAACTGACCGTAAAATGGAAGAAGCGTGCGATGAACTTTCTTAACAGAGCACGCATTTTGATAATAAAATTCAATAATTTGCAAGCGTTGTTCGTTTGTAAGACGATTCATGGTTAAATTATAGACCAAACTGAAGATGTTTGACAGTGAAACAAAACACGAAACGTGCGTCAGCTGTTTACACCAGTGTTGCCAAAAAGATAATAGCTAAAAAATCACCCTTTATAACATTGTTATAACGTCCGGTTGTGTTAACGTCCTTTGGCGGTAATAAAAACATTTGTATGAAAGTTACCAACATCAAAATTTCCTACAATAACTATTTTTAAACACCAAATGTGGCTGCTTGGGTTTTTTTCACATAATTTCTTTTATTTGATTTCTGCTAAAAATTTTTTAATAATTTACAGATAAATTATAGTAGCAATTTATATTAAACCATATATAAATTACATTTAATTTTGAAATGATATCAAATAAAATAGGTAGGTTTAATTTAATATTAATTATTTCAATTAATAAAAGTAAGAATTATTTTAAAATTTATAAACTATACTCCTCAATTTGTGAACACAATTTCAAAATAAAAGTTTAAAATTTCGGTATATCATAAAAAATATTTCCATATTCAAAAAAAAGCACACGATAAAAATATTTTTCGAAATTCGTATTACGTATTTTTATATTTTGGTTTATGTATGTACTTATTTAAACAAAATAAAATACAAGGTGTTCCATATTATAGTATAATGTAACATATTTTAATACTATTTTGTTATTTTTGGTTTCAAAAAAATTAATTAATTTAAATTTAAATTTATAACACAAGAAATTAAGGATTTTAAGGAAATTAAGGAACAGCAAATTTAATTTAACAATTGGAAAAAAAGGTAACAAGAATTTAGATTACAAAAATAATGTTTAAAAATAAAATTGATTTGAATTCAATTTTTTAATTTTGAAATTAATAACAATAATAATAATTGTACTTATCATATCATAAGATTTTTCTCATATTTATTATATATCGCATAATAATCCATAACAATAATATATTTGAATCTTAATTTAATTTATTAACAAAAAAAAAAAAGAAAAGATATTCTCTAATAAAATTTTCTATATAAAAAATATTAACAATAACTATACTATAAATATTTATATTTTAATCATTTAAAAATTATTTTTTTATAACTTATTTTAAACATATTTTGTACGATTTTATGAATTTTTTCTTTCTTTATTTTTATTTAACAAAAAAAAAGGAAAAAAATGGTCTATTTTAAAAAAATATATTTGTTTAATTATGTTTTATGGCCATTTATTATTGGTGATGATTTATGAATTATAATATATTTATTTCTATTATTATTATCGTATTTATTTAAGCTAATTTTTAACACATTTTTAACGTATATATAATAATTAATCTTTAGTATTATAGATATATATTTTTCAGTAAATAATTAATTTTTACTATTTGTTTTAATGAATTTTATTATATTATAACCATATTTGCGGAACATCCGTGATTAACTCGAAAATCTAAATATAACATACCTGCATTTTTATAAAATTATAATTTAATAATATCAAATTTTGATTTATAAAAATTATTTTTTATTAAAAAATTTTTGGTATGGGATTTTTTAGCGCTCATCAAACAGAGAGAATATGGACAAATAAATTTTAATAAACTAGAATATATTGGTTATGACCCGACGATTTAGGACGTATTTACGGTTAAAAAATCCAAAAAGGTAATTCCTGTCGTAATTAACAATATATCCTGTAACCTTTTTTTATTTTAAACGTTAACAATTATTATAAACCCGAATGCAAAATAGTTGTGGTAGATAAACTTATAAATATAATGCATATAATGATTGCATTGTATGTTGGAAATCGATTATTTTTTAAATATTAAAAATAATATAGGATCGTTAGTGAAAAATTCTACTTTTAATTGTTCTATGTATAATTTTAATGGATCGCTTAATTAAATTAAATAAATTAAATAATGAGGACATTCGATCTTAAAGTCCATATTAATAATAAATTTATATTTCGATAGATAATTGAAATTTATATTTCGTATCGATTACATAATAAATACAGTTAACCGTTGTTAGGTACAGTTGTTAGGTTTTGTTATTATTTGCAAGGGTCATGAATTGTCCCATTAAGAAGTGTATTAATTTAATGTTTTATCCGTATTCCTCCCTAATTGCTGGATATTAATGTAACAGATTTGTTAAAAGTTTTATAGCATAAATGTAACAAGAATTGAAAATATATTCTAAGATTATTTGAATCTTGAACTGATGATTTGAACTGAGAACACTTCCGTGAATTGATATTGTGGACATTTGAAGAAGACTTAAACTTTTTAAAACGATTAGATTAAATTCGCATAGGAGTTTCCTACGTATCATAAGTTTTTATTATACAAAAAATATAACTGTCACTTGGTTTTACCTACTTTTTGTCTGAAACTACCCCAACGATTTAACTGAAATGTTAGCAAACACCTTTTTTCATTCTTGAACTGGTTGAATTTGAAGATGCAGTTTTTTCAGGCCATTGGCTCTACTTCCTCATGGCATATTTTCCTGGGAGATTTTTTTGATTCCGAAGTTTTACAGTTGAAATTTGTGAAATGTTACGAAAAGTTACGCAATTTTTTTTATTATCGCACGGTTTTCACCATCATCTCATGCACATTCAAGGCATTATTAGAGATATCTTTTTCTGTTTCTAACCGATTCACTTGCAATCTTGTGAAAAAGATTTCATGAAAAATGGATATCAAAATTGCATTAATACCACGATTAGTCGTGGATTAGTATAAGACCAGGATTAGTCGCCGTATGCCGCCACCCAGGAAATTTTTTTGTTTAGTTCTTAGATGTCAAGTCATATTAACGTAAGTAAACAAATTTGTTAAACAGTATTTACTGTTTTAGAATAAACATTTCGATGACATTATATTCAGCATTCGGATTTAATGTAAGTCATAACTTTATTAGATACATAAACACTAATATAACTATAAATTACTTAATTTTCTATATCCGAAAATACTCACACCAATATAGATTTGGAAATGGAAGAAACCGGAAAAGACCAATCAGAAGAATATATGATTTAAAAATATATGGAAAAAAAAGAATAATTACTTGTATTATGCCAATAATATAATCCTACGAGAACGAAAAAGTGCCACCAATTATGTGAATGCCCGAAAAAATCAACTTTTCCGGTTAACCATCGTTCGGGAATTTTGGCTATGTATATTAGAAATGCTGTTGAAAATATAATATACATTACAACGACACGAGGTACTAAACTCTGTAAATAAAAATAAATTATATAATTATTATAAATAATTATAATTAAAATAAATAAAAATTACAATGAAATAATTATATATGTTTTTTTTTTAATTTTTGCAAATATTGCACAAAGTATTTGAGTTGTTTTTGATATGCGAAAAACATAAAAATTATTAATATTAAAATGTTAATAATGTTAATAATATAATAATAAAATGTTTAATAATGCATTTATTTTTATTTATTGTATTATACTATAACAATTTTCACCTGTGAATTCATTTAATATACATGTGTGAAATATACCAATGAGTTAATAAATATAGATAATATCACATAGAGGGTATATTATAGATATTTATGTAATATTAGGATTTATTTTTATATTTTGTAAATGCGATATGCGAAATATTTCTATGTCTTCCAAATATATACATATATATATTGGATTTTTCAATGCCAATATCGAGCGAGACTCGACGATGGTTGTAAATATTCATATATAATGACATACATTATCCAAATTATCACATTCAAGCGATTGATAAATACGTGTATATGAATTATTATAATTTATAAAATTTTATTATATGCTAAATAATACAATTTTTTCATTTAATTGAATAGTCATGTATATTTAATTTTTTATGCGTTGTAAACAATACATTTTTATGTAATATTTCATGAGAAAAATATTAGATTTAATTTATTTATTCATTAAATCAATAGCACCTCATCAAACATATAAACGCATGCAAAATATGTCAACTTAAATTTAAAAACAATGGAAAACATACACGATGCGATAACCATTTAATTTTAACAATATATAGTATATAAATTCCATATGTATACTTATGTATATAAATAAATAAAAATTCGATTATGTAAAAGTTTAATGAGCATATGACTTAAAAATTTTAATATGTACATATTTGTTAAAAAAAAAAATGAAATAAAAGTAACATTGAAAGTGAAAATTCATATTTATTAATATACAAAAATTCAAATTGAAATATAATAACAATAATATTATTACTGATGATTTAAATTCGAGGTCAACGTTTTGTAATATCGCATATACGTTTTTAAACTCTAAAAAGTGTATGAAAAAATAATGTTTTTACTTTAAACTAATAATAAGTACATGTGTAATGTTTTTTTTTGTTTTAATAAATGTGAAAGACGTTTTTGTACATTCCTTCTTTGCAAAAATTTTAAACACTTTCTGAATTTTTAATTTATATATTTTATTTATTTATTAAATTTTTTACACATATATTAAAAACGATCTCGCAAAATTCACGCACCTTATTTATCTTATTTATTTTTAAATAAATTTTGAGGATTATTTAACAATGACATTGAAATAATTTGCAAACAGCGTTTATAATAATTAAAACCAAAATTTATACATACCGAAACCATTGAGTTTTGAAATCCTCCCATTTCAATGGCCCAATGAACTGTTGGTAATATTCCATAGGCAGCCCATGACACAAATACAATCATTTTAACATCGGAACTAATATTTAATTTTGGAATTTGCATGCCCATTGCAATAGCAAATATTGCACCAACTGTTGTTATATAAAATGTTCGTAAAGTCTATTTGCCGATTGTTATAATTATGGAAAAAAAAATTTAAGAAATTAGATAAATTATATAATACTAATTGAAATGAAAATTTGTTTTTTTTTTCCAAAACTCACATCATGACACCAAAATGCATAATAAATTCCACTGACATAAATTGCCAATAGCGATAAAGCTATACCAAATAAATCATATGATAAAAAACAATCATAGTCTTTTTCCGAACGACAAGAAAATGTATGATAAATTGATGATAAAATCATACAAACCTTGAGAAAATTATAAAAAATATATATTTACTCGTTTAACATTATATTATGATTAAAAGAAATAGATTAAAAAGGTTTACTTGAAAACATATTAAAATAACACCAAACATAAATGTATCTGTCCAACTTGCCGACTGTACCTTCAAAAATTGTATATCATTTATTGTTAATGCTAAAAATAAAAACCATCCAAAAACATGACTCCAAATATTTACCTATATATAAATTAAATTAAAAATAATATATAAATTTAATATTTTCGTTATTCGATATGAACGCAAACTAAAAATTTAAAATAAAACATTTACAGTCTCATTGGTCCACCAAAACATACTTTTTAAACACATTTTTGTTGATAAATATGTTCGATATCCCCGTCGAATAAATGGATTGAATTGCAAATGCCTTGGTGCCTAGATTAAAAAAAATTAAATAAAATAACCTTTTTCATTGATAAAAAGATTGGTATTTTTCAAATAGTTTTTACCTCTTCGTACGTAAGTAATTGACGTGCTTTTTCATATTCATATTCGTCATTTTTGTCCAATTCACCTTTTCTATATTTTTCAATTTTTGAAAAATTTGCTCGTGTATTTGCTTCTAATGTGTTCAATAGTTTAACCGTACTATTTTCTAATTGGCAATCACCAGAATTCTGTTTGTATAAAAGAGAAACGAAACAAAAATTTAAGCAATCATTTTCCATATAAATATCCCAGTTTATTATTAATCTTAAAACAATTATATATTTAATGCCAGTAGACAGCAGAGGTTAGTTTTCAATATCTTATTATTTCATTATATAAATAATGTTTATAGGGAAGAAAGGGTAGAATACGAAACAAAATTTATAGAACTACACTCAATAATATTTAAAAATTTCGGAATTTCGGAAGTTTCATACACACACAAAAATACAAGTTTCATATAAAACAGTATAGATTTTAGCATTGATTATTTCGGATAATTTTGGTTTGGTTTTTTGGTTTGTTTTGGTTTTCAGATTATGAGTATGACTTTGATACATCACAGTGATCTTATAGTGGTTTAAGGCTTTCAAAGGTGACGATTTTGATGTGAGAAACAAATATGGCAAATCAATGAACTAGTTTAAAGTCGCCGAATTGGAAGCATTGCTGAACGACGATGGCCACAAAATCAAAATGATCAAAACCAAATGGCAAATATATTAAATAATAATCAAGTAATATAATTTTTTTTTTCTAATTTCACCACTGAATCACTGCTGCACAAAAAGCACTGTACGAACCTGATTTAACAAAAGATATAGATATAAAAAAGGATGGCGTTTCAAAGGTGACCAGAATATCAATCGGCTGTTGAAGCAACACTATAGGCAAAAATACACAGCACACGCAAAAATATACGAAACCACAAAATAAGAGGCGATCAGGAGCGAACACAGTCCGCAATAAAAAACACTATACCTATAAATCCTATGTATGATCCTATTATTATAGTATAGTATAGGATAGTATTAAATAATTACAGTTACACAAGGTAAAGTAATAATGCACCAAAATGGCCAAGAAATCATTATTACGACGTTTACAGTCGGAAACTTATGTCACACGCGGTAAATACTGGCATGCGGCGCCGTTCTTCGGAATTTTTATTTATTTGTAGTTATGTTACATGCGTACCTATGGATCACGATTTCAAAGCACTTGACGACCTATAAAATTGGGTGTCTTCCTCACATGGTGTTGATCTTCAACAGTTCTTTAACGAATAACGTGTATTTTCTAAAATAAACCTTCAACAAAATATATTTTTCAACGAAAAATTCCAACATAATAATTAGAAGTCGGTTGAGCAATATCATCATTTACAAAAATGAAATTGAATGGGGGGCAGAGCACATTTTATACTTATTAATTATTTTTTAATTTAAATGCGGTACACGACCGGTCCTTTCATACACGCAAACGTTGCACATGCTTGGAGCGCTTCTTTCAGTAGGCATTTTTTACCTAGGAGTACATTTCCTATTTTTATTCACGAACTTGTAAAAAGTTTCTAAAGTATTCTATATTCTAAAGTATAACCAGGGCCGCCGTTACATACAAGAAATTGGCGCCAACGAACAAGGCGCAGTAGTAGCAGTACCAGTAAAAACGATTAAATATTGTCAATAATATAAAATTTAAGCTCTAAATAAAATGATTCAAACAAAAACCTACGGGCAGAGTACTTATAACGACGGAAATGAGAGATATATTTATTAAAAAAAACGAACTCATCAATTAAATTATATTTACCAAAAAAACTTCTATCTTTTTCTATAATATATTTTAAATAATAAAATTAACAATAAGTTTGCTAATGTACTGAATATTATATTCAAACGCACACATAACTGAACTAGCAAATGGGTATTTAATTGTATTTAAAACATTTATGCATTTACGGATTATGTTTTAGGGCGCTATATTTTATTATTTGCGCCACGCTATAATTGAGTATAACCATATTTTTCATCATATAAAATCGAACATAACAATATTAATAAAATTAATATTTAAAAAAATCACAAATAATTATAATGATTATATAATAATAAATTAAATCTCGCAATTACGTAAATTTGATATATTTATTTTATATATGTTTACTTCATATATAGTTCAAATCACCAAATAAGTCACCAACAATAATATATAACATTTATTAATTTGGTATTGAAAAATAGTTGACATTTTACAAATTCGAATTTCATAAATTGTTTTTTAAATGAAAATAAAATTTCTTATTTTTATTAAATTAATAAAAATAATTATAGGTATATTACAAAAATTTTTTAAATTTTCACAATAAATTTTACAAAATCAAAACAACGAAACAAAATTGAAAAATAAATATGTCAAAATACCAAAATATTAAATAAAAACCAAAAATTAAATTATTAAATTAAACATTTTTTTTCTCTTTCTTTTTTTTTTTTATCTTATCTCATAAACTTTAAAATATATTAAAATTTTTTGTAAATTTCTTCATAAATTAACATCTGTCTGTCTAAATCTAAATATTTTCATACAAAATTATCTGTAACAAGCATATATGCAAATGCAAACAATGTAAATAAACACAAAAATATAAACAAAAATGAAAAATATACTGCAGGTAAAACCATCATTTTTTAAGCTACCTCAATAATTCGATTTCAATATAGCAAAATTAAAATAAAATAAAAAAAACTATAATAAAAATTGAATTAATTTAAATATGTTATAAAAAAAAAGAAGAAATAACTCAACTTTATTTTGGTTTTTATTATTATTATTAAACAAAAACTTGATTTGTTTTAATATGACCAATTCCTTATGAATATTTATGAAATATAAAACAAGATATTTGTAAAATATATTCGCATCGCGTCATATGGAATGTCGGAATCTCTGCGTATTATTTATATATCTCAAAATTTGGAAAGGAATTTTTACTACAGACACAGAGTTTTTACATAAAGAAAAAAACAATATTTAGTTTAGACAAGCAACGGCCGCAATGCATTATAAAAGATCTATACGCATTTTTTAAAAGTGAAAAGTTTTCTTCTAAAGATATTTTTTTTTTTTAAATTTAATTTATCATATAACGTAATAAACAAATTGAAGAACTATAGAATGAGTTTGTAAACATATGCGTGCTTATATGATATATTTTTTTATGAAATAAATTTTTAAATTAAAAAACAATATACAGACAGGTAAAATAAAGGTGTAAAATAAAAAAAAACGGGTTTTTGACTATATTGTACCGACTCACATTCACATAATTCCACAATTAATTTTTTTACAATTCGTATACATAATCTTTCTGTATAAATGAACGAACAGGCAATTATATATAATATATCTATTATATATATATATGGCATATACATTAAAAAATTACGACATTTATTAAAAAACAATAATGTTATATCAATAAAGTCTATAAAATATTTTACATTTACTAGAAAAATGTGGTTTTAATAACATTGAATACAATAAATTTTTTTTTTTTTGGTTATCATAAAATGGAAAGGAAAAATTCGACTGGAATCAAAACAAAGAAATGTTAAAAGAGATTTATTTTTGAAAATAAAAAAATAATTATAAATAAGATATCCTTGTAGTAATACAAATTTTCATTTCTTACATGGTTGGGTGTCCTTCAAATATATATTTATTCATAAATAATAATACCATTTTGAATTGAAAAATAAAAGAAATGTATAATTATAATTCATTAAATTTATTATATTAATAAATTTTGACTCATAAAATTCAGACCTGCATCTTAAATACACTATACTATTATTTGAAATGTACTGCTATAAATGTGAATGGAAAAAAGACAAATTTTCCTACAATTATAACAATGATAACTACATCCGCTATATTTTGTAAAATCGAATTATATTCAATTTCTTTTTCGATTTTTCCATCACATCATATACTAATAATATTGATAAAATCTTTTATTGTAGCGTTGATAATTCTATGATAATTCTATATAGAAACTTCAAATTCATCTGTCTGCTAATCTTAAACATATTATTCCTTTAATTCGCGAGGGTACCATTCAACCTATATGAGTCAAAGTTTAAATGGCACAATTAAACTTTGTTTATCAAAAATATATTTTAGGATATCAGAAATTTATGTATACAAGCATTAAACATTTTATTATTTGAATACTGAATACTAACAAATACTGGATTCGAAATCTATAATTTCAAGTTTTGATAATTTATCGACAAATGTAACAGCAAATCGTTGATCGTGAATTTTATGTTTAGCCGTATCTTTGTAGACTATGGCTAAAGCCTCGATTTCTATGAAAATATTTTATTTACCACAAATATGATATTTGTGATATATAAAAAAATGTGCTTTTTCTGAAATTTATTTTGCCTGGATAAAAAAACCGAAATTTAATAATACATACCAATTGCTGTTAAATAATTCCATTTTTTATTAGTTTGTAAATTAACTGGATATTTTATTATTATGAAATTAAGTCATAAAATGTAAATAAAATGAAAAATGAAGTTTGGACGACGGTCAGCCGACGGCAATAGAAGAAAAAATATCAATGTCCGCCGTCAGTCCGCCGTCCAATAATCATAAAAAGCACCGCCATTGAAATGCATGTATTTTCAATTTGACATTTGCCGTCGTCTGCCGTCGGCATTTCATGAAAAGCATTACTTAAATGTTAGATTCCACACCATTTAGTCTCCAAAAAACGTAGACGCTAAATTACCACTACGTAAAATTTTAGGTTTCGAACACAGTATCTGTTGATAAAACACAAAAACCTATAGGTTATAAAGCACACATTTTTTTTTGTTCAATATAAGTTCTCGCCAACAAATTACACTACCGAAAAAATTGTTCCATGATTTAAAATCGTGTCGATGGCCCAAACTTGTATTGCTTCTATCGGACAGTAATATTAAGTATATATAATTGAAAAATCAAATGACAATTTGCTAAATGTATAATATTGGCTAAATGTAAACAAATTTATATTTATTTTTCCACAATATTGTTCATTACTAATATGAGTGCGCATTAGAACGCAAATAACAAAAAAATCAAAACCGCGAATATTGGGAAACACTTATAAAACAACTTAATTGATTACCAATAAAATAATAAATGTTGTACAACATTCATTGATATACCATATAAAAAGTGCATATAGATCTGTCTTCATCTTATCTATATGATTTTGATTTACTTCAAATGAGGGAAAATTTTATAAACACACACGAGGTACGGCGGTCCAAGGGTAACAAATCAAACACATTTCATTTGCCATTGCTATTGTTTCCCTAAAATTAATTCATCTCAAAGATCTTTAATGTATATTCGGGAAAATTTCTAATGTATGATCGCTATTGAATTACCAAATGAAATTCAACTTAAAAGCACATGAAAAGCACAAATTTAAAGGCATCATTGATCAATTTTATTTATATGAGGAGGGATTATATTCTAGTAGAGATTGTTTTCATCAAAAAAATAAAAAAAATATCAGTTTATAGCATTTTGAATTAATATAAAAGAACAAAAATGCCACATTCATGCCACAAAAATGCCAGGTTTAAAATACAGGTTTTTTAATTGATTAAATTAATTATCCCCTAAACAAAATCCCACTTTATTCATAACTTAAAAAAAACAAAAACTAGATAAACATCAAAAATAAAATCAAACATTCAATAAGGTTGTTTTATATTATTTATTTATGATATACGGCGACAATGTTTCTAGTGACTGTGTTTATAAATAAAATAATTTATTCATATTTATTGTATATATAGATAGAGTTGAATGAATGAACATAAACGAGCCTCTAAAATCTGATCATATATGTAATAAGTGATATATTATATATTATGATATTATGTATAAAATATGCTTTAGATATATACAATAATATACATTCATAATATTACAGGGTGGACATAGCGCACAGCTCACTAACTTTAATTAGGAAATGTACGGATTTGGAGAAAATCATTTTAGATAAAAGTTGTATAGAGAAGCGGGTTTTGTGGTAAACTCATCCTTTAAAGTGTTGATTTACATTTTCTCAAAAAAAAAAACAATAATTTTGTAATCGTAATCAATTACCTTTAAAAAAGCATCATTTTCAACAAATCAAGATCATCTGCGAGTTTACCGCAAAACGCCCGTCTATTTCTCTTTACAACTTTCATCAGTAACGTTTTTCTTTGAAATGTTATATTACCAAATAAAAATTACACATTTTTTTTATTTTGTCAACCCTGTACAAAAGAGCCATTTCATATGGTTTTATGGAAAAAGTATATATATATGTAATAGCACGCATATAAAACGCAATTTATAATGCAAAGGTAAAATAAAAAGTATTATCTAATAATAATATATATATAAGATTTAATTTGCGAGTTGTGAAATTATGTAATTTCTTCTGTTTATTTTTCTTAAGAGATAAAATAAATAAAATATATTTCTAAATATATAAGATATGTTTTATTGCATTGTATACGATTGAATACGAATGAATATGTAAAAAAAATTAATTTGAATTTAACCGCACTCGCACTCGATATCACCCAACACAATCGGACAAGTTTAAAAAGTTATATCATATTATATGACAATCAAAATTCGTATATCAAATATCAAACGAACGCGTGTATCTTTTGCTTTAAATTAAATTTCATGTGTGTCTTTTTATTTTAATTAATAACTTATTAGTATGCAGATTGTAATATATTTATCGGAGGTTAAATAAATTATTGTTTTACGCGCCTTTTTTTTTGTATTGCATACATTCATATAGAAAGTACTAAATTAAATAGTAAAATTAATGATAATTAATATTACAAATTTTTGGATATTGATTATATGCAACGGATTTCAAAAGTCATATGCTCAAATAGCATTTAAAATATTTTATTATTTTATTCTTTTCATCGCAATAAATACGCAAATCCATAATCGTGTATTATTTATTGAATAATAAAATTTATGTAATAAATTGTATCTTCTTAATTATATATTTATTTTTAATTATAACAAATTTACTTACTTTATTTGAAAAATTGATATGTGATTTAGTGATTACCGTCGTTGTTACACTCATTTTATATTCAATTATTTAAATTATTTATCTATCCGAGAATGTTTATACACTTTTCTTTTAAATATATTCTATGTATAATAATTTTCAAGAACCTATAAATACATATATAATATTAAGATTTCCGTTTGTTAATATAATAATTATTTTCACTTTACATCATCAAAAAAAAAATTCATTATTAATTGAAATTAAATTGAATTTATTTATTTGATTTTGAAAATAAACTTTATTCATTATTAATTTTCATTCAAATGTGAAAAATTCTTCATTTATATAGATATTAAAAGAAATCATATTTATTTTTGGCAAAAGTTCATTTTTCTTTTAAATGCAATAAAATAAATCGCAATATATTAAATTAAAACCATTTCATAGAATAGGAATCTCGCCTTTACACTAAATAAATTAAACTATTGGTATTTTATAAATCGGAATTTTTATTTTAGTTGCATTTCCAATTTTTACAAATTCTTTTATATTTTCTTGAAACTGAGCGTGAATATTTTAAATTATTTGAAGAACACAAAAATCGAGATATTACGTGGAATATACAAAATTGAAATGCCTATCTTTTAAACTACTAACAACAAGGACATGGTTGATCCAAAAAGTTCCCATTTCTGCTCAAGTACTTACGTAACAAATTAAAAAGACATATTATTTTTGACAAGTTCCATGCCTTAAACCACTAAATATAGAATGTTATAAATATCGGTCGATAAATTTGTGTTTGGCAATCAATAAAAGAATGCATTCTTTGATGTTGTTTTCAGCAATGGAAAACAAGGTATTTCGTGTAATATTTCATAATACTTTTAAAGAAAAAAATGCGACAAAAACCAAAGCTAAAATTGATAACAATTTTGATGAATCTGCCCAGACATTTTCGATAGTGATCGTTCAATTTAAGCACGAACATTAAAAGCCATCCAAAATATCCATAAATGGTAACAATCATAAAGTGAAAATTGGAGAGTTAGCTATAAGATTGTAAACATCTCAAATGATATAGTCTGTGGCGGATCGTGAATGAAAGAAAAAGTTTCAATTTGGGTTTCGTGTTATTTAACGCGGTTGTTCATAAGCAGCTCCCTGGATCCCTGGATCCCTAAAACGATTATGGGATTGATTGAATAAATCATTGGTAGAGCTACTTGAATATAATGAAATCAAAGAAACGCAACTCGTAAAGAAACGTAACAAAACTCGTTTATTCTTTCAATGTGCTAGCGCACTGGTCCACATAGGAACGAAATGAGATGCTCATTCATTTTGTTAACCTATAAATTGTTGATAACTTGCTGGTGGAGAATATGTTGGTTAACATCCATTAATTTTGAGAAATTGTTTTCAAATATTAGGTCGGGAAACTTTTCGAACGCCTTGTAATAAAATAAGTTAATATATATACATTTTATTTAAATTATCATTATTCAATCATGTTTTCTTAATATATAAATAATCGAATATATTAATTGATTCGAAATTTCTTTGACGCAATCCCTTTGAGGGAATTCCTTTCTAAATAAATTAATTAATTTAATATAAAAACATTTGTTTATAAAAATTGATAACAAAAAATATGCTGTCCGTCATATATTATTAAAAATTCCGATAAAGAAATTAAGAAATTTAAAAAAAAAAACAAATTCAGATTTTCTGGAAATCAATAATAATTAAATAATAATCCTATTCTATGAATTTAAATTAATTTTATTAATAACAAGCATATATGTATAAATAAATACGTCGATTAATAACATGATAATGCGTAATTATATATTATTTGTAAATATAAACGTTCAAAACAACAAAACAATCTAACAAAATCAATAATATAATAATATTAATAATTAATCAAACGTAAACATTGCAAAAATAACATTTTATTTGATTAAATTAGCATAAATTCATATAAAAAATTCTATACCAATACTATAATATATTTTATAAACCTACGCGTGTATTGAATATTAATTGTGTATATATGTTTGTAATAATATTTTCATCTATATTTATAATAAACATTTTCATCTATTCGCAATTTATTATAATATATAATATATATTTATTTAATTTTTTTTTAATTCACGTTAATCTTTACTAAATAATTAAAGAATAAATAAAATCGCAAATTATAGTATTATTAATTTAAAAATAAAAATCAACAACAACAACCGATATAATTTAATTTATTTCCGTATGTGGTGTATTCTTTCTTGAATTAATGCGGAAAATTTATTAAATCAACCAAAAAAAAAAATAAATACCAAATATAAAACGAATACTATATATTAATATAAAATACTATTACTTATAAAAATAGATATAATATAGATAAAAAATATATTAATATATATTCTAAAATGGTATTATTTCAAAAATTCGAATTATAAAAAACCAAAACAAATCTTTAAAATAGATTTAAATTTATATAAATAAAAGTACGAAAATTCGAGCGCATACGACACAAAAATTTTCACAAATTTGTATATATATTTAATCAAGGTAAAATTATATTCTTCTTGTATACAAATAATATTTTATATTTATGGTATAATATGTAAAATAACAAAAAAAAATATTTTTTTTGCAAATTAAATATAAAAAGAAAACAACAATAACAACAACAAAAAATAAAAACTACTATACTGAAGGTTAATTAATTTATTATATTGTTTTTTTATTGTTATTATTATGATTTAAAATTTTCGCTAAATTAGCGGCTTTTAAACAAAAAAAAATAAACAAAATAATAAATAAATATAATATATTAAATACGCAAAAGTATTTTTTTAATATATATATTTTGAATCCGTGTCCGTTCAAATAATTTTGTTTTATTCGGTAATTATTTAATGGAAAACTTATGGAAGTGATTCGGGAATAAATCAAAAAAATTTTCTCTTACGGTGAACAATTCTTTGAATAAAATTTAGGTTTTTTTTACATTCAATAAATTAAATAGGGTTTAAATGAAAAGAAAGAGATGATTTTCTAACATAAATTACAAATTAAAAATATTTATGAATTCGATTATCTATAGTTGAGGTATTTATTGAAGTATTTAGTAAGAAATTGTAATTGTAAATAAAAAACAATTAAAAATGTCTAAGGGATCCTGCATTTAATTTTTTTACTAATAATTAATAATTTTAATTTTTTAGTTATACTACTATAAATAAAACTCAATAACTTTTAGATGTTTTAATCCAATTAATAAATCATAGAAGACTGAATAAAATCTTTTGAATTATATTTTCTAACCAAAACAGAATATTTAGAAATAATATCTAGGGATCTGGTAAAAATCAATAATAAAAATCACTTTCATTTCAATCTATCTGAATAGAAAATATACTTAACACATTTATTTAGAAAAAATTATGAATATCTTTCAAATTTCATTGAGACTTTAAAAGTGTTTTTTAAATATAAAAAAAAATGTTTTAATTATAGAAAGTTCAGAAACAATTATATATAGTACCGTAAATATATTGACAAATAACTCTTCTTCAAATATAAGTATATTATACAGTCAAAAAAATCACAAAAAAAATTACAAGTCATTTAACCAATTTTTTGTTGATTTATAAATATATATGAATAATTAATAATGTCAACAATTAATGTGCTAATTTTTTTGTATTGAAAGTACCATCCAAAAAAAAAAAATAAAAATAATTTCAATTTCTATATTGAAGAGTTTTTTTTAAAGTTAAACGACCAGTAATTTATAAATAATGCATTCAGTTCAAGTTCATATAATTTAAAAATTTCTAATCTGAATTAAATTTTTATGCGATTTATAATTATTATATATTTTCCACAGTAAACGCGTTATAATTGTAGTGAATCTAGTACAAACTTTAATGTAATTAAAAGTGAAAACAAGAAAATCAAAACTTTAACAATTAAATATTTTACTTGAAAATATATTAAGAATTTGTTCACAATTTTCAAAAAAAAATTAAAATAATTAAATAAATAAATGACTTCTTTTAATATCATAAAACTTTGTTGAAAAAAAGATTAATAATATATTAATTTTAATCATCATATTTTTAATTACATTTATCTGCTGACGAAATTTTATTTAATGAATCGCGGTTAATCCAAAAAAATTTTATAATTTTTTTATAACATAGCGATATAGAATTCAATTATCACAATATAATTTATATTTTTATACAATTTAAAATTTAAAAATTTAATTAATAATTATAAATTAAAAAATACAAAATTTTATTCATATATACTATATATCACATTTATAAAATAAATTGATGAAATTAAATTTTTTATAATCACTTTCAATTTTTATTTTATTAATAAATTATGAAACACGTCTAATTTAGTCGATTAATATAAACAGACTGAAAAGCACCTGTAAATGGTTAAACAATTTATGATTAACAATATATAATACCTCGTATATAAGTACATAACTTCATATACAATATATGTATATATAGAAGAGTGTATATAATAAATGAAATGAATTATAAATATATAATATATGCATATACACAATATTTAAGTAAATATCGATATATATTTCATATATTAGTGTATATTCGCGATGTGTTGCAATTATTTAGCAAGAAAACATATGATTTTAATTGTATATATATATATATGTATTCATTTACCTTTTGGTAAATATAAAAATACTATACATTTTTCTTAGTCAGTCATCAGACGAAATTAAAAACAAACATAAATATATATAAATATTGTATATGTATATTATTATTAATTTATCATTAATATTTTAATAGAAATCTGACAAAATTATTTCTTCATTTACGCAGCCAAATAAAAAATACAAATTCAATTTGGAATTAATTTTAGTATTAATTTATCATTTATAAACAGGAAAATCATGTATAGAAGATGATTATTATATACTGTATATATAAATGTAGTAAAATACAATTCAAAGTCATTATAATATTTGTGCGGGCGCTATGTATTTTGTTACAATAATCTATTATATAAAATGACAACATACCAAAAATGATAATTGTAAATTTTATTCATTTGTATATAAACATTATTTAAAATCAAAAAATGCATATATACACCGTCAACTATATGTAGTAGTATCGATATCTTGTTTATTTATTTTTGATTGCGAATTACTTTCACGTATCGTAAAATTATTTTTGTACACTGAAAAAAAAAAAAAAACAAATCGGAAACTGAATTATAAGAAGTCTAAACGGTATTCTAAAATCTATAGAGGGTATCGAATAAACTAGAATATATTTGTGTTTGAGATTCTTTTATTAGCGTACAATATACACTTGTATCAGAAAAAGAAATTTTAGGTGCCACGGAAAATTCAAACCAGTTCAGATAGGAAGCGGTAAGAATATTTTAAAAATGGATAATTACTGTAGCCAAGCATATTGTAGAATTGAGGTTTGACAACATAGAAAAGGGAATCAAAGAATGAAATCAAAAACGGCTTCTTTTATCACCCTCTATGACAGTATCCAAGGACTATCTAATCATAACCCCCCCTCCAATAACACCTTTGAGGATTTATTTGTTGAACCTAGCCCTGATTAGTAAGAATAGGCCACATAAGTATAGGCCACATAAGTAACGTATGTAACTTATGTGGCCTATAAATTCCCATTCACGAAAATGGAAATCTTCAGAAATATACGAATATACATGGGAATAAATGTAATGTAAACTAATATAACTTCTAACTTAATGAAATATTTTTTGTAAACCAATACAAGTAATTCTAGGACATTGTTTTAGTTGTCCGTTCAGGATATATGTATTGTGCATTACTTTGAGTTATGATCAATTCGTCACCATATTGTGTGTAATGTTCCTATAGGACATTCGGTATAATTTTTCTATGAGAAATTCCGTATAATTTTCTTTGTACAATTTTCTAAAGGAAATTCTATATAACTGTCTAATGGAAATTCTAAATAACTGTCTAAAGAAGTGTATGTATAACTTTCCATAGAATATAGGAAATTCTGTATTGTCTAGGAAATTCTCTATTGCCTATTCGAAATTCAATAAAATTTTCTAAAAGAAATTCTCTAGAATGTTCTAAGGAAATTCTGTAGAATTTAAAAAAATTTGCGCAGAATATTCAATACGAAATTGATAATTGTCTAAAGAAAATTCTAAAGAAAAGTACGTATAATTTTCAATAGAATAGGAAATTCTGTATAATTTTCAATCAGAAATGCTGTGCAATTTTCGATAGGAAATTCTGAAAAATTTGTAATGGAAAATTCTGTAAAATTGTTTATGGGAAATTCTGTGAAATTTTCTATAGGAAATTCTGTGAAATTTTCTATAGGAAATTCTGTGAAATTTTCTATAGGAAATTCTGTGAAATTTTCTATAGGAAATTCTGTGAAATTTTCTATAGGAAATTCTGTGAAATTTTCTATAGGAAATTCTGTGAAATTTTCTATAGGAAATTCTGTGAAATTTTCTATAGGAAATTCTGTGAAATTTTCTATAGGAAATTCTGTGAAATTTTCTATAGGAAATTCTGTGAAATTTTCTATAGGAAATTAATTTCTGTGAAATTTTCTATAGGAAATTCTGTGAAATTTTCTATGGGAAATTCTGTGAAATTTTCTATGGGAAACTCTGTGAAATTTTCTATGGGAAACTCTGTGAAATTTTCTATAGGAAATTCTGTGAAATTTTATATTGGAAATTCTGTGAAATTTTCTATAGGAAATTCTGAATAATTTTTAATGGAAAATTCTTTTGTAATTTTCTATAGGAAATTCGTGTGTAATTTTCTATATGAAATTCTGCGAAATTTTCTATATGAAATTCTACGTAATTCTGTATAATTTTAATTTTTTTAAAAAGAATTCTGCAGATTTTCTGTATCAAATTCTATCAAATTTTCTTGGTCAAATTCTATATAATTTTCGAAAAAAGATTCTATAGAAAACTCAAAAAGAAATTCAATCTATCCTAAAGAGATCTTTCAAAAGTTTCTATAAAGCAGGATCTACAAAGTTTTCTGAATGTAATTCTTAAATTCTGTATAATTTGCTAAACGGAATTTTGTATTATTTTCTGAAAAATATTTTAAAAAAAATGTATACTTGAATCTATATAATAATCTTTAAAATATGTATTTTAAGCTCATTTTTGATAAGCTTTAAGCTCAGCTTGGAATTGTTATTTTGGTTTTAATTATTTGTAGTACACCATAGATTTTTATGAATTCTGAAAAATCTTAACACGGATTAATTCTACAATTGACCTATATAAATATGAAATGAATCTGAAACTTCATTTAAATAGTCAAAAACCACCAAATTAATTTTTGATTAAGAACGGATTTATGAATAATGATTTTAATGTCAATATAAACGCAATATGCTTCGATGGTTATATAAAAACGAAACCAATTGATTTAATTTAGAAAGTATCATATAAATGAATCACAATATTTATTTTCATTTTAAATATAGTGAAATAGTGAAATCTATAACAATCACAATAAAATATTCTATAAAAATTCAATTATAACAAAATAATTATTATTTATAGAAATTATATATTTTTATTTTTTATATTGACATTACACGATTTCGTCTATATTTTTATATTTTATAAAAAAAATTTCGATATTCAATAATTCAATTATTAACAAATATATAAATAATGTTTTATTTATTTTTAAAAATCAATATGCGGCAATGTGGAACGTGAATTTTAACAATCCTCAAGGTCCAAAATATCCAAAATAACATGAATGGAATATAGTATAATTATATAAAAATATTATAGAAATAGGAAAACCTTTCTTTATAATATACGAAGAATTTCATTCAATTTAAAAAAAAAACAGAGCCATTGCTGTAAATATCACATTTACATGAAGCTAAAGGATCCGTTGATTTTTATATATTCTTTTGATTTCTAACCAAAAAAATTGTGTTTTTGTTGTGTTTAAATATATAAAAAAAAAATTATAAATACACAGTACGACAGTTAATATTCCGGACTGGTCCTAGGAAATACATTAAAAAAATGATTTTTGAAATTTTTTGTTTTTATTTATTCAAAATATTCTCCTCCTGATTCAATACAACTGTTACATCGATTTAATAATGATTCAAATGCGTGTTCCAGCTCATTTTGTGGTATTACCTCTAGTGCGCGTGTAGATGTTGTTTGAATGGTTTCAATATCCTCAAAAAAAACACCCTTTCAATTTCATTTTAAGTTTTGGAGAATTCACATGGTGCTAAATCAGGTGAATACGGTGGATGATTTAACACACAGACTTGATTTCGGGCCAAAAACTGACGAACAACAAGTGAAGCGTGATTTGGTGCATTATCGTGTAACAAACACCAACTATCTGATTCACGATATTCAGGTCGAATACGACGAATCCTGCCCATCAAACTCTTCAAAACTTCGATATAATATGCACCACTGACTGTTTATCAGTTGGAACGAATTCTTTATGGATAATTCCCTTGCTATCGAAGAATGTTACGAGTATTGTCTTGATTTTCTATGGAACTTTTCTTGTTTTTTTAGCTACCGTTTTAGCCACCCACGAAACATTTATACCACCCAAAAACTTGTGTTCTACCCATACAATTATCATCATTAACTTGCTGCATCGATTTGAACGTTTCTGTTGCAGATTTACCAATTAAGCTTTGCGTTGAATTTAATGACTGGTATTTGTTCCATGTTAAAACTTTTACTTCAAATAAAATATTGTTTCACAAGAAATGTCATAACTTTTTTATTTGTCAACCAATGCAATGAAATGTTTACAGACGATAGAGAAAACATCAAGCTTCAAAACGCATGTTCCATCACATAGATCGTCCCGCTTGTTATTGATAGATATGGTTTGAGTTCGGAATATTAATTGTCGCACTGTGTATATTGATAAAAAAAACAAAAAAAGAACAATAAAAAACGACAGTATATCAAGTATATTAATTGTAGTATTATGTTTGGTAGAGGTGGGAATTTACATCTTTTGAAAATATTCCAAATAAACATTTCTTTTTTTTACTAAAGCGGATATCAGACGACAGAATATATATTCTAATATTTATGCTAAAACCAAAAAGAGAAACCATTTATGTGTGAAATATACAGAACTATATATGTATGCATGGAAAAATTACAATAAAAAGTTCTTTTTTTATTATATATTATTTATTTTTCCTACCATCTGCAATAAAAATGAGCAGGCAATTTTGAAAATTAAAATTTTGTATTGATAAAATTTGTTTTTAAAATGTAAGTGAAATAATTTAGAAATGATTTTCTAAATTTCAGAATTTATATTCTTAAGTGCAACAATTATTTCATCAGACATCCTCCTCATTTTTATTTATATCCATTCCGCTCTTATACTTGTAAAAAATCCTATATTAAAATTTAAGCACAAAAATTAAGAATATATATTCTGTCGTCTGATATACGCTTAACTTATTTATAATAAAATTTAGAATGATTAATTAGAATTGTTGTTCTATATAATATAATATTGACGTAAATATAAACCGCAGTCAACGTGTGAAGATGACATTTGGCTTAAATCATTACATTTGATTTTATTTGTATATTGGCATTTGAAAAAAAAAATATACGTAAATTTAACTTTTTTACATATTCTAAGTAAACAAAATATATTTTTATAAATTAACTTTTTAATTTAATGAAATAATTCTTTAAATTGATATATAATAGAAATAATATTCGTCTGTATACATATCCCAAATAGCATTTATTGTGATAGGTACGTTCCAGGAATACTATTTTGTAACTCAATAGTAACAGGCACCACACAAATTTAGTCCCCGGTACGATTCTGCTACATAATGGGAAAATACCTTACCCTATTTTGGCGAATGATTTTGTAGTTGCAGCCACATGATAGTTATGTACCTGGTACTAAATCGGGTACTTCTCAACAAAAAAAATTTAATTATTTTTTTAACTTAATTTTTTTTTAATGTACTTTTTTTTAATTTTTTTTTTAATTCTTTTTTTCCAAATTCTTTTTTTTTAGTTATTTTTTGATATTATATTTTTAATTTTATTTAAATTAATTTTTTTCATTTTATTTATTTTATATATTTTTATTGTTTTTTTTTTAATTTGCTCACTTAATTCTATTGTTACGGAACGGGGTTCGAACCTGCTGTCTTTAGATGATCACGAGTCGCGCTCGCTACCAATTGATCCATCTGATGTATACAAAAAATTTTATCATTTGCAGTAGACTTAAATGTATACTAACATATTTCAGAGTATATTTAAGTGTACCAGGTACTACATGAGACCAAGCTTAGTTTCTAGCAATGAACCCGGTACAATCACTGGCATTTGTGTTGTACCAGTCATTCTATATGAAAATTGTTGTAGTGCCTGTTACTGTACCCGGTATGTTTAAAGGTACTATATGTTACCGTCTTTGTATAGTACCCACCGTAGTACCAGCTACGGTACCAATAACTACGGATTGTACAATAAATTGACCGGTACTATATAGTAACAATATACTGTACCAGTCAGTGAATTTTCATATTAAAATGGTTCGAATATGTACCGGTCATATTATGTTAACATTTAAGATCCCAGGCACATACCTGTCACAACAAATTAGTGATTTTCACTATATTTTATGTTCCTGCCATTATAATTGCTGTTTGGGATATTATAATTTGTATATATTGGCGTTTAAGCACAGACGTATTTTATTTATTATTATTATTATTATTACCATATTATTTTATATACGCAAATTTTTTCGTATATTTTATTATAATAATGAACATTTACATTTTTCTTGTTGGTATTTGGACGTCAATCGTGTCGCATATATTAATTTATAATATCCAAATAAAGCTTATTTCACATACACACTAAAATTAATTATTTTGGATAATACCACAGAAATGGTATTTATTAACTCTGTTTGGTATACCAGAAATGTTTATTATATAGACAATTTGAAAATTATTTTCTTTCCTTGAATAATCATCTTAAGATCATTGACTCGTCGTAGGTATAAATATTAATCATTTGATAAATGATATATTATTTATAACTTGTAAAGAAAATAAATTTCATAAAGCTATAAACAAATAATAATTTTTATATTATTTTTTCTTTTAAACTTCTTAAGAAATTCCTTTTACTTTATGTAATTCAAATTGATTCAAGTTCCTATCGTTTTTAATATAAAAAATTAAATTAGAAAATAACTTTTTCCTTGAATTGAACCAATTCGTTTTATAAAATCGCATAAATTAAAGAACCTAATTTCGAATAATTCATTCTATTATTATATTATTGTTATTTAGAAACAATCGAAGTTTTGTATTCACTTATTCTATCAGACTCATAATTTATAAATATGGTTTTAATACCAAATAATTTGTCATAATCATACGATAGCCAAATTGTTTATTTATTTATAAATGCAAAGCATCCCAAGCAACAAATATATAACCGGCAGCAATTGATATAGTGAATGGTACTGTTAATTGTTACCAGGTTCTTTCCCTTACCATAAAAATGGTTCTATATAGTCGCTGGTAATTGCTAGTACCATATATACTGGCTGGTACAGTAGCGGTGTGCAACTTTTGGTATCTTATAATTATCGGGATTCTATAATGGCTTTGTTGTTGCCTGGTACAGTTTCTGGAACTGTATTATTGGTACATACGAGTAATTGGAACTTTGAATTATCAATTTGAATGGCCGGTACAGTACCGAGAACAACTGATCGGGACTAAACTAAGATGGGTAATTTATAGTCCCAATTTAAGTAATTGGTATAGTACCAGGAAAGTGACAATGTTGCTTGGATTTGGCCGGTACTTTATAGTGCCTTTTTAATGCCAATATAATTACCAGGAACTCTTAATGGTGCCGGTTACAACTAACTAAAAGTATTGGGAATTATAGGTTGGCAGGTATAATATTTTGGAACTGTATAGTGACTGTGATATATTCAGAGAGAGAGAGAAATAATTTTATAAGAAAAGTAATATTCAAAGTAAACCATAGTTCTAACATGTGGTACTTTGGCAGACGTAATATATTACATTGTTGCAGGGCGAAGACACCGAGTTCGATTACTGGATGGAGGATTTCAAAAACTATACACTTTCAATAATTAAAATAAAAAATAAAAAATAAAAAATAAAAAAAATATACTAGAACATATAAATAAAAAAAAATAGTAACAAAAACGAATAATCTAAAGAATTATTTTTTTAATATTGTGGATAAAATAATTCGCTAGAAGTACTATTCTTCAAATGCGAAAATATTTACTCTTAAGATTCAATAAAAAAAAATGTTTATCTTTCTCTCACTCTCCCGCTCTACTCAATTCCCTCATTTTTATTCAGCTCAAAACTTGGTCCCAGGTACATTACAGGGGTTGTCCTGTAACTGTAACTGTAACTAATTTTTATAATGACGAGCACTGTCCCTGGTACTATCCAGGAATATACCAGGCACCTAAAAATCATTCGTCAAAGTAGTGAGCGGTACTTACCTGGTAATAACCTGGGCATTGACGGCCACTAATTTTAAGTTATACCGGGAACTATAAAATTGCAAAATAGGGTACCAGGTAAGGACCAGCCAATATAAATGCTGCTTGGGATATGATTTACAAACCTCGAATCTTGATCTTTGCTAACTTATATATTGTTAATTAAATAAATGTTTTTGTATATATAGAAAAAAAGCATTTTAATTATAAAGTATAATAAAAATATATATGTGTATTAATATATTTAATTAACACTTAAAAAATATATATCATTAAAATGTACATTCATTAAATATACTAACCACTCGTACTATGGTTTTGGCCGTACCGCTATCAAACATTTTCAAATTAAATGTAATTATTTTTTCATTTTTTTTAACATTAAATTTCTCTATATATGAATCATTTTCGTTTGACTATTTCTATGAAAATCACCCTATTCACGTTGCAGTTTGTGCCTATGTTTTGTGACAAAATGTAAAAATGAAATAATTACTGCATCAGAATCGGACCGAATGTTGTTGAGCCGTCCCGTGAGTATATACTCTTGATAAATCGCAATGCTTTCCAATGGTTAAAAAATTCAAAAGTGACTTGAATTGACATTTGATAAACATCATGTCGAACGATGTTTACAGAAACTGAAATTCATCAATTGCTGAATAAAGAACACTCATCCTAATCAAAAACAAATTACTGATTCATTGAATGTTGAACAGCGAACAGGCAACGATTTCTGAACTTGATGTTTGAAATATATGGGAAAAAACTATAAATCTGGAAAAGGGATCCGCACATATGAACTCAATTAAAGGCAGCAGGCAAACCAAAAACGTGCTTGAGATAATCTGATAATTAGCTGATTTATAAAAGATAAATTTTAGCATCGAATTTTCCCATTTAATTTTTTATTAATTTAATTTAATTTAATTTAATATTTTAATTACAGCTCTGGTTTTGTTTCAATTTTAATTTTTTACAAGCTATATGAAAATTGAATTTTTTTTTTTTTTTTTTTTTGTTCGTTACTACGGCAGAATCGGTTTAGCGCCCGTAAAACCTCGGAATTCTATTGCCGTGAGCCCGTAACGAAATCACTTAATCAGGTGATGAGCCTTAGATGCATTGAATACACTTAAGTGATTTTGGGTCATAAATCTATTATAATATGTGGATTAATTTATGAAATTTTGAAAATAAAGCAAACATATGAGTTAAAAAAAAATTTTACTAAAACTAAAACATAATAAGAAAAAATCACTCATATGTTTTCAAACAATTGTCCAAGTTGCACTTTAGGTAGATTAGTTTTTAGATAAGATGAAATGTTTAATTTAAATAACTGATAATCAAAAGTAGGGGGAAATACTAGTTCAGGGAGACTATTCCATAATCTTGCTGTTCTTGGGAAAAATGAATTTCCAAATCTGTTTGGAATGTCTCTGAATTATAAGAGAAGCTAATGGGCTCAGGAATTAGCTTTAAAATTTCATTAGAGCATTCATGGTAATAATACCTATAAAATGTGCACAATGAAGTTATTGATCGTCTATGATCCAATGATTCAATGGAATTTGTTATTGTTTCATTTCTGATCAGCGAAATAGCGTGTTTTTGGATCCTATCACTAAACTGCAAGGTAGTAATTGGTGGGCTGGTGCACCATATGTAGGAATTGTACTCTAGGAATTGTACTCTAGAAGTGGTCTTATAAAAGACCTATAAACTAATGCTAAATTTTCAGAATTGAGAAATTCTTTCGATCTTCTTAATCTATTTCTTTAATGTAGAACAAAACTTTGAAATTTTTATCATCAAAGTGGAAAGTTTTTTTGACATGGCCTTGAAAAATTGGCAAAAATGTACAGCTAGCTAGCAATAACATAATTTGTTTCATGTACACAAATTCCGATTTCAAATGTATACACTTTATGCATATAATTGTTTTCTATTACTTAAATCTTGTCTTATTAATTGGCATTTAAATCACGAGACTATATTTTAAACTTTCTTTCCATACATCAAAATATTTCTATTTCTATATTAAATCTTTATTAATAAATAACATTTGTGTATAGTAAAAATTATAATCGATAGCAATTTTTGTAATTGATCCGTAATATATACATATAAAAAGAAATATTCTTAAAAACCATTCACATACCAATTCAATAATAATAAAAAAAAATATTATTTATTATTAACGATGTCAATTAAACAATCTGTTATAATTTAAATGAATATGACCGCAAGATTTGTGATATAAATTAAAAATGTTATATATAGTTTTAAAACGATTCTTAAATTAATATATTATATTAATTCAAAGAAGAAATAGATTTTCCCCCATAAATTTCATTGGTATCGATAAAAAATTGCGTTTAATAAACATTTTTTTTTATTTTCCTTGACAAACAGCCATCAAAAATAATTAATATACACTGAGAATGTGACTTAAATATATACCTAATCAATCAAATAGGAAGGAATGTGCAATGCAATGATTCTGCAAAGTATTAAGAATCTCTTTTTTTTAGCAGAATTTTCTTTAGAAATTTACCAAATTTTTTTGGAAGTTATATAGAATTTCCTTTAAAGATTATACAGAATTTTCTCTATACATCTAACAGAATTTCTTATAGAAAATTTTACAGAATTTAGAAAATTATACAGAATGCTCTTTAGAAAATTATTGAGAATTTCTTTAAGAAAATTATTGAGAATTTCTTTAAGAAAATTATTGAGAATTTCTTTAAGAAAATTATTTAGAATTTTGGTAAGAAAATTATTGAGAATTTCCTTAAGAAAATAATTCAGTTTCCGAAAACTATTGAGAATTTTATTAAGAATATAATTGAGAATTTAATATGGAATATTATACAGAATTTCCTTTAGAAAATTATACAGAATTTTCACTAGAAAATTATTCCAAATTTCTTCAAGGAATTTATATAAAATTTCTGTTTAATTTATATGAATTTTCTTTTTTAGACCTATAGATTTACCGAATTTCTTTTAAAATGTGTACAAAATTTTATTTTGAAAATTATACAGGATTTCCGTTTGTAAATCATACAGAATTTCCTTACAAGAAAATCACACAGAAGTTTCCTAATTATACCCAGAATTTTCTTTAGAAATTTTTTGGGGATTTCAAAATATACAGAATTATGAATATACAGTAATGGTCAGTTAAATAACACAGTGATTTATTACGCCAAATATTTTAGTTTTACATGTACAAATTATATATACAAAAACCCATTCTGAAAAAATGTGTGATGGACCGATGCATCAAATTATAATCGATGTGGATGGGATGGAAAAGTGTATGTACGACGTCTACTTAATCCAAGCATCAATCCATTATACACATTAAAAACAGTAAAACATGCTGGCGGTAGTATCATGGTTTGGGGAGCGCTATATTGGCATGTTATTGGTCCAATACATAGAATAGAAGGAAAAATTGATCAGTATATATATAAAAACATACTTGAAAATGCAATGGAACCATATGCTGATGATAATATGCCACTTAAGAGGAAATTTATGCACGATAACGATCCAAAGTCACCGCTCGTTGCATAAAAAGATGGATAACGAACAACAAATTAGTGTATTAGATGGGCCGGCACAAAGTCCGGCCTTGAACCCCATTGAGAATTTGTGAGGAGATGTCGAAAAAGGGATTAATGAAAATCGATCAACAAATTTGGACAAGTTGCGGGCAGCCGTGCAAGAGGCTTGGCTTGCAATCCCATCAGATCGATGCGAATGTTTGGGGGAAAGTATATCACGTCGATGTGCCGAAGTAATTAAAATGAAACGTTTCCCAACAAAATATTAAACCAGCTTTTAATCAATTTTTTATTAATTTTTTATTTTGTGATGCAAATACAGCCAAAGTTCGTGGACTGTGCTATTTACATGACCGCACTTAACTTTAAGAATGTTCAGAAATACGTTTTATGTTCAGAATTTTTTTGTTAAAGAAAATATAGATATTTATTTACATTAATTATGAAATTATGTATTTCTGTTTAATTTCTATAACCTCCCATAGTCAGTTTAACACTGCTTCCATTAGACATTTTTAAGAATTCATTCCAAGAAATGGGTATGTTATTTAACTGACCACCGCTATAAGTAACATAAATATAAATTAGTATACGTTCTAAGTTGCCAAAACACTGAACCCCTTGAGGTCTCAGGCTCAGGAACCTCACCAGTTGAATGATGAGCATGTGCATAACTTCCTCAGGCATTGGAAATAATTTTTCCAATGGTCCGAGGTTATACTTTCATATCTAATTGCGTGTGTGTGGGTGTGTGTGTGTGTAGACTTTGTATGTAAACTTTGTTAACCGTCTGAAAGATATTAACTAATTTGATCCCAATGAATAAATGATGACTTCGTTCATAAATTTCTGTAGAAAATTATGCAGAAAATTAATATTTTAATATTAAATTTATTTATCCATATAATTTGATTAAATCTTAAGCGATTATCACAAACACAAACATATATAATCAAAAATATAATCAAATAACTGAGAGTTCGAATTCGAATATGATAAAGGATAAAGTACTATGCCTATAGTTGGATACTTATTGTTAAAAATGTGAGTGATTGAATAAAATTTTATGGCGATAAAGCTCAATAACTTTATGTTCGCTATTTCAACGCCAAATTTAAAGGTAATGACAATATAATTAATGGAATAAGGTTAAAAATGTATGTTGCTCGGGAAATTGTACCTGTGGAAGATGGAAGTACGTACTGCTACTCACAATTACCTTTCCAAATCTAAATTGAACTTTGAGGCAATTTCTGAGATTCAGTAATTGAGAAATCCAATTTAAAAACGTTTAAAGATTAGAATTTTCTTAAAGATTTTGAATTTTCCTAATTACAGTCATGGTTTTTCTCCATATTTTATTTATTTTTTTTTTCATTATTTGAAAATTCAATCAATTTCATAGAAGATATTTCAAAAAGTGAACCTAAAATTTCGTTCCAATTTAGGCAGACTTTAAAAAAAAAAAATTTTTACAGATAGATGGAAAATTTAGTAGGCGTTCTTGATTTTTTTTCCATGAATTATAGCTAATTATAGATATACCTTTCGGAATATCACCTCAGTTTAACAATATCGTGATATTATCTCACGGACCGCTCTTGCTTTCATCAAAAAACTTTTAAATATCCATCCAAATTTATTTTATCAATATCAAATAACAAAAATAAGAAAATTCTGATTCAGATGTAATTTATAATTTGAATTAATTGTATATGAATTATCAATAAAAAAAATTCTTTCCGTTAGTTGTTTGTTAATCAAAAGTTTATGTATTTTTATTTTTGTTGTTATAGTCATTGCGTTGACCATTTTTGCTGCAGTTTCTATACAATTTCGTATTCTTTTTATATATAAATTTTAATTAAAATAAAAATAAATTATTATATTTGTTGTATGTATAATTGTATAGTTATACAGAAATCGGAATTAAATTGTAGCACATGCACACAGAAATATACCGCATAAACACTAAAATAATATAAGTTATATCACGTTATACATATTGTATATAAAGAGATATATATAATAGTATAAATATTTTATTTATACATGGTCAGGGTCAATTTTATAAATATATAAGTACAATCACAATGCAATATATAAAAAAAAACATATAAAAAATGTGATATATACATATATTTATAACATATATAGTTAATAAATGTTAGTTCAGTTTAGTGTGCTATTTATTTTATATTGGCATATTATATATATATCTCTTAATGAAAAATACAACTCTATGGTGTATATAATCGTTTAAAATGCCAACCTAAAGATTATTACAAAAATGTTGGCGTCGTGGGTTTGAATCTTACTGCGAAGATATACAATATGTTTTGTGCTTTTCGGTTTTTTTCGAATCTGAATTTTAACACAGAGTTGTATTTTCTGCTTGCGGTTGGTCGTACGGCTAATTACCGACACCGTAAAATACACAAATTAAGAAACTAACAACAAGAAGGCTGTTGTTGGATGCTAAAACCAGATTGTTGGCTGTATAGCGTAAAAATTAATAATATTAATGAAGAATTCAACTCGGTGGTGTATATAGTTGTTTAAAACGCGAATCTAAAGATTCTTACAAAAATTTTGGTGCCGTGGGTTTGAATCTTACTGCGAAGATATAAAATATGTTTTGTGCTTAACGGACTTATTGCTAATTTTATGATTTAAAATATATTATAGATAGGGAACAAACTTTTTCGGTAAATGGAGTTTAATTGATCAGTTCGTTTTTTTTATCCATATCTATCATAAATTATGTCTCTATAATTAATTTGCCCGTAGGTTTTGGTTTCAATAATTTTATTTAGAACAAAAATGTTATATTATTTAAAATTTTTCGCCCCCAGCACAGCACAACGGCGCCCCGTTTGTTTGCACCATAACATCTTGTATGTAGCGGGCGCCCTGGTTCATAGTACCGCAAGCGATTTTTTCAGCCATGTTTCAAGGCCGTTGGCAGTTAGTTTTCAATTGTACCGTCACCGTAAAAGCAAAAATAGTATGAAACCAAACGGTTGGCGAACCCTAATACCAATCGTCGGTTATAAGCGAAAATTGTAGAAATAAATTAACGAAGAAAATATAGTTCAGTATAATTACAATTATATATATAATTTATATTATAATTATTAAATACGCAGAAAAATCTTATTGTAGATTTATTTATGTATATAGAATATATTTTCTTATAATATATAAAAAAAAAACTTAATTAATTTACCTTATTCAATAGTCTATGAAAACATTGCATTGATGCAGTATCAATAAAATTATCATTGTTATTATTAATATTATTATTATTATTTGAATATTCTAAATTTTGTACCATATCTTCCATTATAGTAAACAATTAAAATTTGCTTTGTATATTTACTTTATTTTATTTAATTCATTTAATTATTATCTCATCAAATGGGTGGTAGAATAACGTATAGTCGGATATATATTGTCAATTTATATCATCATTTCTTTAATTTCATTTCATATAAGCAATTCACAATTTATACTATAAATATATTTAAATATAACAGACACAATAAATTTTTTTTATCTTTATTTAAAAAAATAAATAGGTCAAAAAAAAACAATTATATAAACAAATTAATTTTTTAATTCACATAAAATATATATTTTCCGCAAAACTTAATTTTTTTTGGTATATAAAACTATAATATTTAATTTTTATAATAATTTTTTTATTTTTATAAATAAAATTTTATTTATATTTTTTTTGCATTTAAAAAAATCACTATACAATAAATTTAATATCACCGCAAACAAATGTAAAATATACACTAATAAGAATTAAAAAATAAAACACTGACTGTCCGCATATATAACTTTTTACTGATTCGTCCGTTTAGTTTTTTGTTATTATTTTTTCTTGGCAACAAAAATCAAATAGTTCTCTGGCTGTTGAAAATTTATATATCAATATTTAAAAGTTTGATTTAGCATATATATATACAATAAGATTTAAAAAAATCTAAATAATTTAAGAAGAATATCGTCCGTCTCCTATTTAGAGACAATGAAAATTTCAAATCTTATCGATCAAAACAGTACAGATTCGCTTTATTGGATCGCATATATACACTATACTGTGATATACACACTGACTGAAACAAGTAGAAAAAAAATAAACTTATGCGGTAACAATCACATATATAAATAACGCAATTACATAATCTATATCTATATATTAACATATGTATATCTCTACTATCATAACTTTGTTTTACTCTATATTATATATTGTTGTATGTATAGTCAGTATTTTATTTGTCTACATAGAAAATTTTTTATTAGAATTTTCATTAATAAATGAAGAAAAATAGGATTTATAAATAGAAATTCATTATTGTTTTCTTTTTTTTTTGCTTTTTTTCACGAATGCATGCATATATTATAAATATTTAGATTTAAACTTTTCTTTTTATAACTTCATATAGAATTGTGTATATAGAATTGGGTAGAGAGAAAAAAAGCGTGACTTTATATTTTATTACTATTAATCTATTTTAGACTAGATATATAGATAAATAAAAATAATTTGTATATTAATATATACCGACTGATTAATACCAATTCAAATACATTATAGTATATTTTATATATACAATTGATGATGTGAAAAAATATGCATATAAGTGTTCTAATATTATACAGGATGACCCACTTAACGCCGCCGTACAACCCAAATACAACGTAATAATGGGATTATTTCCAGCAACAAATCGTGCGCGGTTGAACTTCAATCCATTCAAAACAACAAATATAGGTAATTCTAATTCAAATAGGTAATTGATTTATAGATAAATGAATCACATATAATTTTGTTGCTGATAAATTTTTGGCTAGGTCTATTCCGTCTAGAGATATTTAGGAGCTATATAAGAATAGAAAAAATAATATTTCAGAAAAATTGATTTTTCCTCTAAATTTCTTGTGATAAAAACCGATTTTTATCTTATACTTTTGTCCATCAAATGGGCGTAGCTGGGAAATTGTTCGCCAGAATTTCAAGATGATATGATATTCTGAAAGGTGTACATTTTTTTATTTTTTTTTTATTTGTGTGGTGAGGAAATCTTTTTTACGGGCATAGTGTCGAACTCTCGTTACCGAATGTAACGTCCTACCGACTAAAATCTCACCTCGAGGTTTAAGCGCAGGTATACCGCCCCGTGTACTGCGACCCATAGGTGTTGTTTCATTTGATGCGTTAAAATACGCAACACTTTCTTCGACTTTTATTTTGTTGGAGTCCATATACTGTTAGACTTATAACTGAGGATCGGTTGGTCAGCCATAGCAGATCCTCTTGATATGGTAAGACTAATACTCCTAGAGGGCGCCCGGTGTCTGGGAAGTGGGAAGTTCTTAGTGCATTGCTCCCCGGGGCCTTTCTAATATGGGTGTTCCAATCAGTGTAGCCATTCGGTTCATTGCAAACCTAAGCTCTCGCACCACGTCAAGGTGACTTCCGAGCAAACGTCTCATATGTCTTTTATATATACAGGGTGTCCCAGTACAGGGTGCCAACCCGAAACAGGCAGGTTCTACACCTCATTTCCAATCAAAAAATGTATGGCGACCCCATGTCTATCTCCCTTGGTTTTCGAGCTAGCCCGAAAAAACGATTTCGTTGAAGTTCAAGGTAGTACGTAGATGTTATTTACCATATCTCAACAACCACTTATCGGAATCCAATAATTATAACCTTGTTTCTTCTATGAAATATCGGCAATTGATTGAATGGCTGTAATTCTAAAAATTCAAAATTTTGGAAAATTTGTTGATTTGTTGAATCCATAACTGTGAAACTGTGAACAAAATTCGAATTGAAGGATAGTAGAAAAATTAATTTGATTGAAAGCAAACACATTTTCAAATTGAATTACAATACAATAGCGTTCCATTCAATTACCAGGAGTAGGAGTAGGTAAGGGTAGAAAAGAATAGATTTTTTCTATTCTATAGTATGGAATAGTTCGACGTAGAAAAGAGTAGATTCTTTCTACTCTTTTCTACTCATATCTACTCCTGGTAATTGCATGTAACGCAACTAATTTTAATTAATCAATTTTTTAAAAAATATAATTTCATGTAAAAATGTATCTTTTTAATAACAATAGTTTCTTAATATCTTGAATTCGAATATTTTTCATATTCCATTTCATATTCTGAAATATTTGTTGAAAGAAAAATTAATTTTCCACTTTTTGATCCTCAATATCTCTAACTCGAATACAACTAGCAAAAACTTTATAATCAAAAAAATTAAAGGTAATTCAGTACCATATTTGAAGTGCTTCCTGGTTATTCTATTAGGTTAGATAATTTAGAAGTTATGATCAAATTACTCAATATAGTCTCAGGATTACGTGGGATTCGGGTTGTAGGGGGTCAAGCGGTACACCCCGTATATACTTTTATTATACTGGTACTAATCAATTCACAAATATTACTTACACTATCGTATAAATAGGCAATTATATTATAATCATATGTATTATTATCAGTATTATTTAGACTTTTACAGAAGAAAAATTTGTACGTACATTCAAATTTTATTACACTATCAAATAAAGTGTATACTTTTACACTATTAAATATAGTAAAAGTAAATAATTTTATTCAATTAAGTGTATTTTTTCAATTACAATATGAATCGGGGATGCTGACATTGATCGTGTGATAACATGTGATATAACCTATATAATATAAAAAAATCTATTTGGTACATTCAGATTTTGATTAAAATGATTAAACTTCCAAAATTCAATCTAGCATTTATCATATATGTAGAGTAGTATATCTCAATATCTCATTCTCATCATACTAACTTTACCGCGATTTTCTGTGCATCTATGTGCATCTCTGTGCATCTCTGTGCATCTGTGCATCTCTTGGAACCTTGAAATTCTTATGTATTCTGAATATACCTATACCAACTGTGCTAAGAGCAACCGATGAAAGACGTCCGAAGTGACCAAAAACGATAAAATCGACCGGCAAGATTATAGCTTTCGTATTTGTGGAAACCCAAAATGTAATTTTTATTATATATCTTGAACAATCAACAGCGACTATTATATTGTATGATAATTGGACCATTTGTAAGCCGAAATTACCAAAAAGATAATTAATCCTTTTCAAATGTTTCAAATGTTTGAATTAAAGGTTATGATTTATGATTTATTTAATACAGTTATCATTAAAATACAATAATATTTTAAACCATTTCCAAATATCCATTGAAGTAATCAAGAACGATAAGAGAAAAATCATAAAAAAAACTCAGGATTTGTACAATTTTTACCAACGGAAAAGGAACCAAATAAAAAAATAGAAAACCCGACTAAATTATCTTTAGATTCTGAATTTTATTAATCAATTTCAATATCTGATTTTCAATTCGTGTAAAATATAAGAAATTATTTAAAGAAAACTATAAATGAATATATATACAAAAAAAATAATAAAAATTAATAAAATATAAGGTAATTATTTTATTTTAAATAACGCAAACATCTAAATGTGAATTAATTGTTGCCATTTCAACTAATTCAAAGCAAATTGGGCATGAAACTTTTTTTTCAGTCGAATTATTCGATGAACGTGTTCGTTTCCTTTGCGTAGTGTTCGATTCAGAAGCAACGACCGTCGAAGTAATCGGACGCTTACTGGCGGCACAAGGACGACCTCGGCGACTATTACCACGAATACTGTTTCCATTACGGCTATCATTATTAATATCATCGATGGTAACATTGTCATCTGATTGATTTGCTCTACGAGATTTTGTTGATGGTGGTTTCCGTTGAACTTTTGGTATGCCTGTGGTTTGTTTACGATAACGTGATCCGGATTGCTTTGGAAATGCTTCAGGTACATTTTCGGCTAATTTACTATTACTTGCATAATTTACAACAACTCGTTTTAATATACCACCACAACCATCTAGATGATCGTCAAGCGTTTCCCGTGGCATACGTACATCACATATTGGACATGTTATTATTTCAAGATTATGTTGACCATTATGATCGGGATCATTTAGAATAGCACTATTTATATTATTGAATTCCGTTGTTAGTGTGTCATTACCAAATAGATCATCGATAACGGAAGTATCAAATACATCAGTACTTAAATTTGCCAAACTTTCATTATATTCATCATCAATAATTTCAATTATATCATCTGTTTCAATATCATTTTCAACATCATTTATAATTTCATTTTTTATCATCAATTGACGATCTTCCATTGTCATCATTGTATTCCTTGATTCTCTCATACTATTACTATTATTATTATTATTATTATTATTCAGATGAACTATTTCTTTTTCAATTGCTTTTAAATCATCATCCCCACCGCTACTATTACCGCTACTATCCAATACTTCAATTGTTTCGCATATTGTTTCTTGCATTTGTAAATCATCATCATCACCACACGATTTAAATATTATTTTATTTACTGGTAATTTATTATTGATATTATTATGAAAAATATTCTTTTTACTGTCAGCCTCATCGTCCTCATCGGATAAATTAATTGTTTCCAAAATAATTTCTTTAATAGCAATATCATTATCAATTTCATTCCATTTTGATATTTCACTATTTACAATGGAATATTTTGATGTAATTTCATTTTTCAATGGATTGCCTAGTTCAGATGATGCATTAGAAGTTGATGTTTCGGTGACTGCTGTTGTTGGTCTTGTGACTGTTGTTGTTGATGTTGTTGTTGTTGCTGCTGTAGTTTTTGAAGTTCCCACTGTGGATGACGGAAATTTTTTAGACCATACATTACGAACAGTATCCAAGGGTTGTGCATTATTTATTGTTAATGGTATAACTTTAACAGCACTACCAAGAGATTTACCAAGATCAGTATTTACATGTTTGTTGTGGCGATGTGATCCATGTGGATCTATTGGAAAATAATACAAAATTGTTTACTAATAAAAACAATAAAAAACTATGAGATACGAATGATTTTGTAACTTATTTGTCAAAAATAGGTAAAACGAATAAAGAAAAACTATTAAACGTAATGATTAGTTATATAGATCATGCGGACATACTTAAAAGATATATTTCCTTATATTCTGATAATTTATATTATCAATATTAGAAACGTTATTATCAATCTGAGTTATATTCGAGGCGGTGTACTGTTTGTTTTGCGCTCGATCGTGCTCGCGGATTTTTTGAAATTTTTTAATAAAAAATCATTTCAAATGAAAAATAATGATATGTGAAAATTTATCAGTAAAGGAAATCGAATATTATCAGCTGTGATGGGAATGTGTTCGCTTAAAGAAACCCCGATTTAGAGTTTATAATATTGAAAAATAAAATCAATTATCTATGTATTCAACAACTGTTACTATAAATACAATGATCTATAGTGCAATGATCCTTAATGAAACACATTTTCGAATGCAAACAATACGGTAATGAAAGACATCCGGTTAAAAAAACAACGTCAACACTACTGTTTCCATTCCGATGACATTAAACTCTAGATAATAGAATATGCGGTACAAATAATTAAATAATTTAAAAAAAAAAACTTATTTACTTGTATTAAAATCATTAAATCCATGAACATTTGACGAACTTCCAAATGTGTTTGTTCTATTTGATGATGTTGACGATTGTGTTGTTTCTGTTGTTGATGTTTTTTTAACAACTGGGAAAAACTGAAACCAAAAAAAAAAAAAAAAAAACATTAATAAGAAATGAAATGAAAAATTTAAAATATAAAAACACAAATTGCTTAAAATTTTTACCGATGCTATTCCTTTGGTAGAATTTTGAGGTGGTTTACCAGTAATTTGTGTGGACGAAGAAACACCACCGATCGTTGTTGTCTTTTTCGTCGATCTTTTAACTATTTTCTCTGGTTCTGATATTTTTTCAAAGTAACCGCCACACGTTTCATGATGTTGTAACCACCAATTGTCATTGGGACCCGGTGCCCGATTACATGTTCGTCGAACATAACCAAAAAATGGTGTACGATGTTGGCATACGCCATTACAACGCCATATATGTGTTTGATAATGTTGTACCTCTTCGCGAAACGTATGATAAACAGTTATATTTGTACCGGCTGTTCGATTAATTGTTGTCATAATACGTATAAAATTTGGTCCATGTCCACCGTTACCTTCTCGTATATTATTCACAAACAAATAGGCATGTATCATTTCGTGCTATTTTAATATAATATTCGTAAAATAATGGGAGTAAAATAAAAAAAAATGAAATATATATACAACGGTAAAATAATTACCAATAAAGTCTGTACTAAATCTCGTCGTGAACGTAATTTTAATAGTGGTTCACTTAAACGAATCGTACATGATGCAAAACCAAAGCGTTTATCCTTTCGTGTATAGCAAATGCCAGCACATGAGTACATTCGTTTACTCCATTCCAATGCAACGCATTTTAATTTACCTTGAAAAAATCGTGTATCAAATGCACCAAATAATGCATTTACATCTGGAACCGGATCAATAATTTCCCAATCGGGATGGACAATATTAACCGTTTCATTTAAATTAACCGTTGATTTTGATGACTACAACAATAATAGGAATAACAATTGATTATTATAGAAAAATGGATCGAAAAACAAACAAATAATAAAACAACAACAACAACAACAACAAAATCATCTAATATTTTTTGCTTTATTTTGGTATTTGCTTGTTTTAATAATTGATTTTCGATGATATATATTTTAATTATTGTTCTTTTTTAAACACATACCTGTCCCAATGATCGATGATTTCCATAACGATGATCTTCGTTTAAAGCCATTTTTCATCACTTTTTTTTTTTTAATTATGTTATTATTTATAATTTACACACAGATTTTACATTACCAACAAGAGGCTTTTTTATTTCTGTATTTTCTTTTTAAAATAAATAAAAAAATAATTTATATTCAATTACATTTGATTATTTCTTTTATTTATTATTTTTCCGTTAATTATACACAATATAAAAATGATAAAATAATTTAAAATTAAAATAAATTAATAGGGTTTTGATTGGTTCTTAAACAAATATAAACAAATAGAAATCCAAAAAAAACATGAAGAAAAATTATTGAAAATGAATTTTTTATTAAATGAATTTTTTGGTTTCAATTTCAATGAAAGCATCGTTGCCATACCAAGTAATTAAAATTGTTTGAAGGTTTCATTTTATTTGTTTCAAATTTGAATGTGGTTTGATTGTTTTTTTTTTATTCACGAATTAATTTATATAATATTATCAGATTAAGTTTTTTTTATCCTTATAAATCGCTTAAGACATTTTTTTTTAATTTATTAACACCTAAACGCAGGCATTAATTTTTATCATTATCGTTTACGATATATGTAAATATATATGAGTGCTTAGTACATCGATTCCACACACAGTTCATGCAAAAAACCAATCATATTTATACTGTATGTCAATTGATTTGATTGCTTTTTTGTCGCCCTGAAATTTCTTTTTGTGAGCGTGTATCGGATAATTTTTCGTAATCGATTTCGATTTGGCCTTAAATTATGTGTATATCATCATTTTTCATACTCGTGATGTTGTCTTAATATATGGGGTCTAAATTTATCCGATGAAAAAAGGAGTTCTCGGGACAAAAATTTTATATAGAAAATTACCTTATATTTTTCACCCCACAGCTCAATTATTAAGAGAAAACTCCGAGGAATCTAAAAGTTATCCACTTTGAGGCAGGAATTTGGTCCCGTACGTACGGTGTTGGTGTTTAAGATCATTAAAATGCTGGAGGTGGTATTTTGTCTTCGCTTGGTGGATTATAGAATGGACATTTTATTGATCACGGTGAAAAGACGCGCAGGCTGATTTCTTGTTGTATTTTACATGTAAAAAGAAAAACTCGCCCCGTCACTCCTCATGTGTGAACCAGCCTTTTTTAAAACCCTTGAGGAAGGAATTTTTCCATAAAAAAATTAAAGATTCCATCCATATGACTGTTCGCATTAAGTAATGCTTTTCATGACATGCCGACGGCAGACGACGGCAAATGTCAAATTGAAAATACATGCATTTCAATGGCGGTGCTTTTTATGAATATTGGACGGCGGACTGACGGCGGACATTGATATTTTTTCTTCTATTGCCGTCGGCTGACCGTCGTCCAAACTTCATTTTTCATTTTATTTACATTTTATTTAATTTTTATGATTTAATTTCATAATAATAAAATATTCAGTTAATTTACAAACTAATAAAAAATGGAATTATTTAACAGCAATTATTAAATTTCGGTTTTTTTATCCAGGCAAAATAAATTTCAGAAAAAGCACATTTTTTTATATATCACAAATATCATATTTGTGGTAAATAAAATATTTTCATAGAAATCGAGGCTTTAGTAAACCCGCACCCGCACCACCACCACGAGATGTCACACAGCGTTCAAATGAATCATCAATAATTCATTTTGTTTGGCATTATAAAAAAAAACAATCGGAAACGAATATTTTATTTATTATTTCCTATTGTTTACAATTTGTTATCCATTTTTTTTCATTTTTTGTTTTATGGCTTTGCCAAAATGATTACCTTAAGTTTTACAAGAAACATGTAAGATACCTACAGTAGTTTTACCAAAGTTCAGACACAACGAAAATAATATTTTGGAAATTCCTTCTATAAAAACATCGCTGCGGATACCTAAGGATATATATTTATTCGTTCCATATTAATGGTTTTGAGGTTTTTTTAATAAACAATCAAATGTTTAAGGATTAAAAATTAAATTAATCAACTTTTTAATATACACTTACCATATTTTTTGTTTTGTGTAATAAAATCCTTTTTCGATATTTTTACAACAACAATAATTCAAACAACATAAATGATCACCCATATATATATATAGATAATAAATTTACATAATCACGTACACAAACACAACTTTAAAATTAATTAAAAAAAAAATTAATTTTTAATTTGAAAAATTATATTAATTTAATAATTTATAAATACATATAATTAATAGTAAAAACAAAAACTAATTTTTTATTCGCTATAAAAAAAAAAGGATAATTAAAAAAAAATATTTTTAAAATTATAAGTTTTAAGGGTGTAAAAAAAAAAAAAAAAATTTTAATTATTTTAAAAAATCATTCAATTCTATATATAATATTTGAATTTATCAATTATAATTTATATTTATATTTATTTAATTTTTCCCACCGGCAAATAATGAAAAAAAAAAAAAAAATTATAAATAATAAAATTGATTTTTATTTTGGTGCCTATTTTTAAAATTTATAATCAAAAAGTGATCGAAATTTTTATAGATTATTGTGAATATAAAATTATTTATTTATAATATAACAGTTTTTATTATTTACTTGGTGTATTCGCATCGCATATACAATATTAATTATATAAATTTAAATTATTTACCGTTGAAATATTAAAAATATTTATTATTATTTTTTATTATTATCAATTATTGTTAAGCTTTTATTAATTAAATTATTAATATTTTTATTTTTTTATACAGGATGATTAATTTGATATTTATCTATAATTATATATATATAAATAAAAAAAATTAATTAAGTAGAGGGTTCTCTACTAATCGTAAGATTGACATAAATTATATTTTACTTATTATATTTTCAAATAATATTAAATCCAAATAGTTTTTTTTCCAATATTGAGGAACGCCATTTCTTATAGAAGAAATATTTCGCTTCTTCTATAGCTTATGAAAATTATCTAGCCCGATTCATTTTTAAATTTGTAACTTAAATTTTAATTGAGTTTAATCATTATTTAAACTATACGTATATTCCATTTGAAAGTTTAAAATAAAAAAATTAATTTTTCGCTATAATACAACCAACAATCTGGTTTTAGCGTCCAACAACAGCCTTCTGTTGTTAGTTTCTTAATTCGTGGCGTTAATTTTACGGTGTCGGTAATTAGTCGTACGACCAACCGCAAGCGGAAAATACAACTCTGTGTTAAAATTTTGAAATTTGAAAGTTTACATATTTAAATATTGTATATTCACTATATAAGGAGAGCGGCGGAAAGGCCCCGCGGCGAGTGCAATCGTCCGCCATAATATAGGATAATTTTTTAAATGGTTTACAAACATATCCAATCTATTATTCATCTGATCATATCCAAAAATAACTCGTCACAAATCGTCAAAACCCCTTTTTGATGCGATATCTTTAAAAGTTCTCTATATATATTTATTTTAGATTTGTTTCCGAACTAACGTGAAACTATAATGATGATTAATGAAAATTCCCATCATTCTTTCAACAACAAAATTATAGATCAAATTAAGTACATCGTAGTAGTAGTATTATAGTCAATGTTTGTTTAAAAGATCATCGCGCATTAACATTAATTTTTGGTAATGAAAATTCTTTATTTTGCTATTTTTTAATACTGAAATTTTTTTTATGAAGAGTTTAGATAAGTTACAGATTGAAAAAAAAAAAACAAAAAAAAAAGTAATTACATTGCTAAAATTATGTCGATGTATACTCAGAAAAAGGATCCGGATGCATTTCAATTATGGAGAAAAGAATAATGTAGAAAAATCAGATATCTTTTATTAATTCATGTATTTTTGTGTGTGTGTGGTTGCGTGTGATTTTTTTTTTCATTTTCCAAATCCAATTTTGTTTTCCTATACTCCACCACCAAAAGGTTCTACTTATTTCTGTATCACAAATAAATAAATATATTATTTAATATATTTAAAGAGAAATTTTGTTTGTTTGTTTGGTTGGTTTTTTTTTTTTTTTCAAAATAGATAACATATTTTTTTAGTTTGTTTTTTTTTTTTTTTTTGTTTGTTTTTGTTTCTAAATTATTAAAATTTTTATTTTTCCTAACTCAACACGCAAATTTTTTTTTTTTTAATTTTAATTTTTTTTTTTTGTTTGGTTTTTATATTTTTTTTTTTGTTTTTAAATCATTTTTGTATTTTAAAATATTTAATTTAAATTATTACATAATTATTATTTATATATGTTGTTGGTTTTATTTTTTTTTATTTTGTTTCTTGTTGTTGTTGTTGTTGTTGTTGTTCTTGTCTTCTCCATATATTATTTAGAAATACATATCTTTTTACAAATACAAAAAAAAAACCATATCATAATAATAATATTAATATAATAGTAATGATAATAATAATAATAATAATAATAATAATAATAATAATAAAAATAATAATATTAATAAAAAAGATTTTAAGTGCAAGAAATGCACAAAAAAAATAATTGGTTTATTTTAATTTTTCGTTTTATCGTCGTATGCGATGATGAGTTCCAAATTTTTTTTTTTTTTTTAGATGAATTAAAAGAGAAAAATATTATTTGTAAAAAATAAAAAATATTCCATCAGACAAATAAAAAAAAAAAAAAAAAAAAAAAGTAACAGAATAAACACACAAAATTATATCCGTCGTTTAAATTTTTTTTTCTAATTTATATTACACACAAAAAACATTCACTGCACTCTCACACAAACACAATAATTCATTAACCCTTTAATAAATTTAATAAAAATTATAAAAAATTTTAATTATGAATTTACAAAAAAAAAAAAAAACTTTTAATATTATTTTTTGTTTTATGGTTGGTTTACGACGGGTTAAAGAAAGGAATTGATTATTATTATAATTTTTATTATTCAAAATAAAAATTAAATCCAATTGCAAAAAAAAAAAAAAAAATTCAAATATTAAATTTATTTACTATTTATTTCAATTAATTTTTTTTTTTTTTTTAATATAATAAATTATAGGATAATTGATCGGATAAAATAATAATAAAGAAAAATAAAATAATAAAAATAAAGAACAGGAGTTCTGTGTGTGTGTGTGTTTTTTTGTGTGAACTGCAATTCATTTCTGGTTGGTTGGTTGGTTGATTGGGTTGGAGGGTTCATTCAAGGAAAACGAAAAATAAACACCACAGATTGGGTAATAATTTTAAATTATAATAATTTATTTAATTTTTTATTCCTATATACGTTGGCGAATATTATATATGTGTGTGTATGTGTGTGTGATCAATCAATCAATGAATATAATTACTTTTATTTTATTTTTTATTTCGGTTCTGTTCTGTTTTCTACTAAGTCTCTTCAGCACAAAACATCTTAATCTGCATTTCGTCAACACTCTTCACACACGAGACACTTAGTGGTTAAATCATTTTTTCCTTATCATTAATAATTTGTTCATTATATTTTATTTATATAGTTTTATTTTTTGTTGTAGATACAAATTTAAGATTATTTGATTTTTTTTTTTCTTTAAATACAATAAAATATGTTGTTTGTGTTTATTTTAATTTAATAATTTATTTAAAATAAAAAAAAAAATAATAAAAGAAAACATTTCAATAATCAACTTGTTTTTAAAGTTTAGACTGTTTTCTTTTCTTTTTTTTTTCATTTATCTAAACTTTTTATTCGGTCTATTTTTTTTTTTTTTTAGTATTAATATTATTATTGTTTTTGCTGTTGATGGTCGTGAATTACAAAAAAAAAATGATCTGTTTCATATACTGTGGTTTTTGTTTTGCCAAGTCCGTTTGGTATTAATATATTTTTTGTTGTTGTTCATTTTTGGAAATTAAGTTGGGGCGGGGGTAATGTTAGGTGATTTAATGTGATTTGAAATGAAATTTCAATGCTTTTGAGGGTGTGTGAGTGTGTATGCGTTTGTTTGTGTTTATCATAAAAATTAATTGTTGAAATTGTTTCCACGTAAAATATAAATTAAAGAATTTATTAAATATAAATTATTGGTTGATATTGTTATTGTTGTTGTTGAAGAGCAATAATTTTGTTGCAGTTTATAATTTTTGGATTGTATTGATTATTTAATTTTTTTTTTGTTTTTTGTTTAAATTTTTCTGTGTCGACGGATCGATATTATTTTTTTTTTAAATAACTTATTATTGTTGTTGTTTTGAAACGGTTTTTTATTAATTTGTTTTTTGTTTATTATTATTATTGTTGTTTTTGTTTATTGAATTGGAACGCACATTACATAGCATATTTCCTTGTCCACTCTCTGGCTAATTCATTATATTTTTCTCGATCAGTTTTATATATTCTGGCGATTTCGGGAACTAATGGATCATCTGGATTTGGATCACAGAGCAGAGAGCAAATTGATAATAACACTAAAATAAAAAAAATAAAAAAATAAAGATTATTAATAAATTTTAAATCTTATGAGATATTTTGTTTTGTGATATATAAAATTGGGAATGGATATTGTGGTGATGAAAATAATGAGATTCGATAGCTTAGTAAATTGTAATCACAAATTATTAATGGTTTTTTTTATTATTTTTGCTATAAGAACATTAATAAAATATTTCCATTTTTCCTTTCAGGTATTCTAATAATACTACGGGGTGTTCTTTAATATTAAACATTCTATGACCGTTTATTAGTTTAATCTCTAGCATTATTTGATGTCTGGTAGCATGGTGAAGAATAACATATTCGAAAATAAAGTATGTATATGAATAAATTCATTCAAATTTTATTCAAAGTTTTACGCGACCCACAAAAAAATTAATGAATATGCCATTTTTTTTTTTTTTGTTGGTTACTCGTCGGCAGAATCGGTTTAGCGCCCGTGAAACCTCGGAATTCTATTGCCGTGAGCCCGTAATGAAATCACTTAATCAGGTGATGAACCTTAGATGCATTGAATACACTTAAGTGATTTTGGGTGGTAAATCTATTATAATATGTGGATTAATTTATGAAATTTTGAAAATAAAGCAAACATATGAGATAAAAAAAAACTTTTACTAAAACAAAATAAGAAAAAATCACTCAGTTTTCGTGCACTTTAGGTGGATAGTTTTTAAATAAGATGAAATGTTCAATTTAAATAACTGATAATCAAAAGTAGGGGGAAATACTAGTTCAGGGAGACTATTCCATAATCTTGCTGTTCTTGGGAAAAATGAATTTCCAAATCTGTTTATTCGCAAAAAACTAATAGATACAGAATATGAATGAGCCTTTTGTGAATTTCTCGAATTATAAGAGAAGTTAATTGGCTCAGGAATTAGCTTTAAAATTTCATTAGAGCATTCATGGTAATAATACCTATAAAATGTGCACAATGAAGCTACTGATCGTCTATGATCCAATGATCCAATGATTCAATAGAATTTGTTATTGTTTCATTTCTGATCAGCGAAATAGCGTGTTTGGATCCTGTCACTAAACTGCAGTGTAGTAATTGGTGCACCATCCCATATGTAGGAGTGAAGTACTCTAGAAGTGGTCTTATAAAAGACCTATAAACTAATGCTAAATGTTCAGAATTGAGAAATTCTTTCGATCTTCTTAAAAATCCAATGCGACTAGCCATTACTCTTGTTACTATGATCAATTTTTGTTATATTAAAGTCATATATTTTTGATAAATGAAAAATGTGTTTCTGTGAAATTAAAATGCATTCAATAATATAATCAACCTAAGGGTTGGTAGATGATGATTGATTGAGACTATCGAATTATAATTAAAAATGTGTATTTAATCTAATTTTCGTTTACAACCGACGATCGATTTTAGCGAACCACAACTACCTTTTGTTGTTGGTTTCATACATTGTTGCTGTTACGGAGCCGGTAACGAACCATGAGAAAATATGCAACTGTGTGTGAAAATTCACATACGGAAATAACCGAAAAACATAAAACATATTTTATGTCTTAACATTCCACCCCGCAAGTCGCACAAAATTGAAGTTAGAATAATGCAATTTAATTGAATGATAAATTTCATTAACATATTCACAAACTTACAGATGCTCAAGGCAAAAATTGTTCATCAGATATGTATTTTAAGGATAACACAATATTAATTGAAATTGAATTCAGTGGACAAAAAAAAACTATAATGATAATGAATGTTAAAAGTAATTCACATAAATGTATATATAAATAATAAAAAAATAAACTCCAAATTTCACATACCTTTTGATATTGTTAATGCTGGGGACCATTGAGATCTTAATATATCAAGACAAATTGATCCATTACTGTTAATATTAGGATGATATATACGCGTTGTAAAGGCCACTTTCGGTGGTTTAAAAGGATAATCTGTGGGAAAGTGTATTGTTAAGAAAAATACGCCACCTTGATACGGACTGTCAGGCTATTGAAAATAAAAAAAAAAAAATCATATTAATAATTTATATATCTAAAGAAAAAAAAAAAGTTATGGTATAAAAAATAAAAGGTTAAGGTTAAAATAAAAAGGTTAAATTATAACGTGATAGACAAGTAAAACAAAACATCAAAACTTACCGGTCCCATTATTGTTGCTTGCCAATGAAATACTAGAATTAAATTAAAGAATTAAAAAAAAACATTATTTTTATTATATTAACATATTAAAAAAGGTATAGTAATCATGAAATAATTTTTTTTGGGTTGAAATGAAATTAGATATTTTTATATTTCATTCATTCAATCAATTAATATTAAAAATAGAACATGGAATAAAGGAAACCTCTTTTACAATTCGTAATTAATTCCCAAAAAATTGCATTTCTAAATCAACTATTAGAGGAAAATTTCTATTTTATCTTTATGACATAATTTTATTATATTTTATACAGATTTCAGAAACTTATAAATCGTAATGTTTTCAACCTATTTAAAAAAAAAGAAAAACCACTCCATTAGCATATAAAAATTGGTATAAACACTAAATGAAGAAATGGATTTAAATACACAAAATTGTATATACTCAATGACTACCTGTAAATTATAATATATCTATCTATCTATCATCGTATTTATTTATTAATATAGAGCGCATAATTATTTTGACCGATATTTCCATTTTATGTCAATGTCATTAGAGGCAAACTAAAAAAAAAAAAAAAAATAGAAAATCCATAAATAACAAATAAAATTTTTTAAAAAAAACCGCTATATGTAAAAATAGTATTATTGCAAGGTAATAAAAAAAAATTCAAATAAAACAATTGAAAGATAATAACAATATAGCTATTATAACAATAACAGCAAGAAACCAAATATGACAAACACACAAATTCAATCTTTAAAACATGTTTCAATAATAATAATAATAATATTATTAAATAAAAGTATAATAATCAATAAATAGTATTTAAAAATTATGATAACTTCAATAAAATTATTATTATTATTAAATAATAATAAATTTTACCCTTTCCGGGTATTTCCCTAAAATCCCCAATATCAAATGTACATGATAAGATAAAATTTTTTTTATTTATGTTAATAAAAACAATTTTTATTAAAATTCTCCCAAAAAAATCCCCAATAAAATGTATAATAAAAATTAACTAGATTCAAATAAGTTTTTAGGGAACATTCAATATGATAAACTAAATTTGATTGCCCAAATTATATAACCAATGTCAATGTCAAAATCTTATTTTAAACAAATGATAATCAAATTTTAAATTCTTCAATTCATTTCGATGTACTTAAATTAAAGAAACAGTTTCATTTCATTTCAGTTTCACAGTTTCAAATATAAGGGTTTTTTTTTTATTAAAATAATCCAAATATTGTTTTGTTCAAAACTTTATGGATACTTTTGTAACCTATGTCCAAAATCGCTGGTTCACCGGCTTTTATGTCTGTCTGTAGTAGCTAATATAACATTTTCATCAATAGTAGTTATTATTAAAACAGTTAATTGAAAAATTATACTATGGAGTTTATTAAGCTGGAATTTCAATGTGCCATACATACACCACGGACTGTTGTATGAAAAAATATTCTTAATTGGAATTTCTACATGAAAAAATAAAAACACTTTAATGTTAGGAAATTGTCTACCACCACAAAGCAAATTCAATTATGAAAACCATTTGATGGATTCACATTATTTCAGACATTTAAACATATAGAGAAAACAAAAAAATACACATTATATAAATAAAAAACACCTTTAAAAATAAATTATTGCACTGTATACTAATTAATTATTACAACAGAAATAATAATTGTCTGGTAGGCAAACACCTACATAACAGAAAGCACTTACACAAGAGCATGGGTTAAACCAATTAACTATTTATAAAATTTCATTGAAACATAATGTTTCACGGAAATACATTCAAATTGATTTCCAAAAGTACGCATAGTGATGGATCAGAATACATCTGTAGGAATGTAATTGTTTTCCATTTCCATTTTTATAAATCCCCAAAACATCTATAATTTCAAATAACAACTTTAAAATTATTTTGAGATAAAATAACACACCCCAAGAAAATGTGCAATCGTGAGGGATAAACTGATTGTCTGTCATAATACATTTTAGAAATTAATCAGGTCACAAACGCAAGGATGCATTATGATGAAAAATTTCTTCCAAATCTGTACAATAGTTTTACCGAGCAAATATGAGCGAAACCCCCTTTGTTTTATTAGCGTTCAAAACTTTGATGAAACATGGAAAAAAATGTAAAAAAAAAAAACATTGATGAAACTTTAAATTTTTTTCAAATTTAAACTTATAAGTTACATTCTGAACGTGATGTTAAAATAAAAAAAAATATATATATATTCGTTGAATAGTGAATCATATGGAAAAAGAAGAGTGAGTATATATAAATGAAAAATTTATAAAGAAGAAAAAGATCAATAACCCGGCAGATTTTTTTTTTTTATTGCGGTTGGAATCAAAAACAACAATAACCAAAATAATAACAATATAATAAAATGATTGTAAAGAATCACACATCATAACGAAATGAATAATAACAACTACAGCAAGATTAGGTAATAAATTTTTTTTTTTGTTAAATTCTAAATTATTACATTTTCAATTAATTTTCCATAGAAATAAATCCTATTATGAATGTGCTTAATTAATTAAAATCGCGTCACAGGTATATTTTTAAAATAATTAATAAAATTCCTTGTCTCATCAAAATAATATAAATCATCATACAAAAAAAAAAAAAAAACAACATCAGCATAAAAAAAAAACAGTTGTGAAAAAATGATAATTAAATGTGGAAAATTATGATATTTCTATAAAAAAAAAAAAAAAAAAAAGATAAAAATATTTTCTTTTTAGAAAATTTGCCATTTAAAATTAGGAAAAATAAAAATTTTTTGACAAAAATAACATCACAATCATCATCATCTTTGAATACACAATCATTCAACACACAAATATACGATTTTAAAAAGTTACGTGAAAACATCACACATTGATCATCTGAACTATAAATGATACATATACAAAATATGTATATTATACACGGTAGCGGCGGTTGCGGCACCACAATAAACATTTTATGATATTGGAACACGTTTTCGTCATCTTACTCTTTTCTTCTGCACACACATCATAAAAAATCTTCTATCCTCCGTTAAATGGTTAAATTGTTTTATATATGAATATGTTATATGTGATTCAAAAATATATAAAGATTGTTTTTTTTTTTTTGTTGTTTTTCGGTTGAATTTTTTAATAATTGTATTTTGTATTTGTATATATTTTCTGGTATTTGTTGTTTTATTAAAAACAACAACAAAATATGACGCATACAAAGCAAAATATGATATTGAATGTATATATTTATATATATATAAAGGTAACATAAGGCCGTAAGTAACAAATATAATGAAAAAAAAAAAAGTCACTGAATGGAAGGTGCTTTGTCTGTAGGTAGGTAGGTAGGCATAGATAGTTGTTATTTATAAGTGTTGCTTGTTATTTATTTTTTCCTATTCTCATACAACATTGTGTTTTAATTTTTATGACGTCTTCAATAGACTATTATGCGTCATCAATTTGTGTTCTTGTTGCTTTTCCCCATTAATAATGGTGGTGGTTGTTGTTCATTGTTATTATTATTATTATTATAACAATCAGTTAAATACCATTAATTACATTTCATTTTTTTTTTATTTCATCACGTTGCATATGTATATAAATATATAATCCATTAATTTATTAAACTAAAAAAAAAAAAAAAAACTCTAAAATTGAACAGGTTTTCGTTAACGTTTCGTCAATAAAAAAAAAATAAAAATATAATCAGTATTTATATATTTTGGATATTCTGGGATATTCACACACGCACAAACACACACTACTTTTTAAATTATAATTATTGTTAAATTTTTATATTTAATAATACTTTTTTGTTATTAATTAATACTCACAATCATCTCCAACTGGTCCCGCTGAACACTGTGCAGGTGGATCTCTGCCTAGATCTTGTAATTCCTATTTAAAATAAAATATCATCATTGTAATCATTAATAAGATATTTGATTGATTTTTTGTTTTGTACTTTTTAAACACTCATACAAATTTATATTCACACATAAGTTAAATAAAAAAAAAAGAAAAAAATCAATGATTGTACAACCAACCAAAACAATGTATAAATCATTATCTTTGGTCTTATTCTATTTATTCAGTTTTTTTTTTTAGGTTTCTGATTCATTGATGAAATAAATTGTTTTGTTTGAGACATTTTGTTGTATGCGGACATATTTGAAGCCAGGTATATGTGAACTATTTCATAATTTCTCACATATAAAAATCCAAGAAATATTTATCAAAAAATATTTGAAATGATAAAATGTTCTAATGGAAATTATAAAAAAAAAATTGCATTAGCGACAGAAAACCCGAAATCCAATTAAAAAACAAAATTATCTTCTGCTGCAGTTATAATGGTCACAGGATTGTTAAAATTACTTTTTTTTTTTGTGTGTTTTCTGTTTTAATCTGAATGAAATTTTGTGAAATGGTAATGGTTTGATGATGGATGGATAGAAGATTTGTATGATGTAAATTCTTTTAACCAATTTTCTTTTTTCTTTTCCATTGCGTATGTGTATGTATGCATATATGTATATATATATATATATATATATATATACATATTTTAAAAAACAGCAAAGTAATGATTACTGTGTGCGTATTTATATATATATAAATTGCCAATGTATATAATGGCAGAATGGTATATGGTATATTACTGTAATAAGCTGGGCGTATGATACACATATGTATATACATAAGAAAATTCTATTGTAAAAAAACAATCTGCCAGTGTTACTTTAAGAATAAAATTTTCACATTAAAAAAGAAAACTAAAAAAAAAAACACATCACACCAAAAAGCAAAAAAATTAAAAAAAGAAATTCAACTGTACGACACAGCCCATACACTATACAAATGTCGGACACATTTTTCTTCATCAAAAATACATTTGTAATAAAAAATAAAAATTCACTTTTTTTTTTCAATCTTATATTTTTTTTTTTTTTTTTTTTATACAACACACCACACACTTCGTGTATTATAATCATTCATTATTTTATAATAAAACATACCTTATTTATTCGTTTTAATGCCATTATATGAATTAATTCTATTTATTTTGTTAATTTATTAATTAATTTGTTGATTTCTATTATTTTTTTATTTGTTTCTAATTTAATTTTTTTTTCTTTTATAATACCAGACAATGGATTTTTGCAAAACCGAATATGACGAACAAATTATTTTTTCTTTTCCTATGGAAAAAAAATGATTTTTAATATATAAAAAAAAACCGAGCTCAAGATGGCTGCCGATATTTTTACTACAATGAAAATTTTCACTGTATATTTTTTATTTAAAAAAAAAAAAAAAAAAAACTAGCGAAGCGAGATGTCTACGTAATTAGTTTCGTTTAATTTTTTTTACTGTTGTTGTTGTTGTTGCTTTTCGATTGGATTTTGACAAACGGCGAATTCGGTTTTTCTATTCCAGTCGGGCTTTTCTTTTTACTCACGACAATCAAATTTTCTTTCCACTTTTACAATATTTTCTTTATACACACGGCGCGGTTGCGGTTGTTTTAAAAAATATTCAGGCAAAAACAAAAAATAAAAATTAAAAAATAATTTGACAAATTAATATGAAATACTAAAGGCGAAAAAAAACACGATATTATTTGTAATAAATTATTAAATTATTATTATTATTATTAATTTAACATTTATTTTAAACACTTTTAATTATTTTATAAATTAAATTATATGATTAATGTTTTTGTATTAATTTAATTTCTGTACGATATTTATTATTCTTTTTCAAAGATACGCGATGATTCGTTCGACTTCTTGGTTCTTGTTCTTGTCTTTTCGACGAAACGATAACGAAAGAAATAGAAAAGGAAAATATCAATAAAATGATGATGATGATGAAAGAAAAGCGAATGCGCAGAATGACAACAATTGAGCGAAAAAATTGCATTTTCCAAAGAACTCTTTTGCAATGAAATGGATACGCTTAAGCCTCGATTTCTATGAAAATATTTTATTTATCACAAATATGATATTTGTGATATAAAAAAAAATGTGCTTTTTCTGAAATTTATTTTGCCTGGATAAAAAAACCGAAATTTAATAATAAATACCAATTGCTGTTAAATAATTCCATTTTTTATTAGTTTGTAAATTAACTGGATATTTTATTATTATGAAATTAAATCATAAAAATTAAATAAAATGTAAATAAAATGAAAAATGAATATTGGACAACGGTCAGCCGACGGCAATAGAAGAAAAAATATCAAAGTCCGCCGTCAGTCCGCCGTCCAATATTCATAAAAAGCACCGCCATTGAAATGCATGTATTTTCAATTTGACATTTGCCGTCGTCTGCCGTCGGCATGTCATGAAAAGCATTACTTTACTGCATTATTTTAGTTTCGTTAATAAATACAAAAAACAAAAACGTATTTATGAATTTTCAAAGAACTGTTTCGGAACTTTGTTTGGATTTCATGTAAATAAATTAATAATTTTAATTTTATGTTTTATTTTAAATTAAATTAATCTCTTATATTTCTTTATTGTATAGATAATGATCGTTTTATATGCAAAAGAAAATTATTACTGCGATTTACCAAATAATAGGGTACGGCAGTAGTGGTTTTATTACTGATAATATTAATTATATTTGAATGGTTCAAGTCATTAAATTACCAATTTATAACCATAATTAGGCATGAGGTATTTTTATGGTAATGCATGTGGTCCTTTAATACCGACGTTACCACTTACAATGGAATAAAGGGATGCGAATACAGATTCAAAAGCGGAAACAGATGAGGAGGGGGAAGCGCATTTTCCACCGCTTCCTCATAATTGCGGAGTAAAAAAAAGGCTTCGGAGGATCCACTTTTTTGGGAGTCTCCGGATTTTTGAGGTTAGCGCATACGGTACTATGAGCATTACGGTTAAATACATTAAAATAGTGATATCCCTCGATTTTGCAATAGCCCTCGTATTGAAGAATACCTCGCGAATTGAAGAACCTGAGTCTTTTACTATTTTACTAAAAATATAAGTCTTGTGAATTTTTTTATCATACACAAGTCATAATTAGTTAAATCGCTAGTACATAATTTACCTCGTCGAATTAAGCATTTCATTTTATTGTGCTATGGGTGTAAAAATGAATTATATTGTTAAACATGTAATGAATTAATTAAAAATTGAACTTAAATGTACGCAAATAGCAGATGGTATGTTGTTTTTTAAATATTTGAAAAAATAATAAAACCTAAATTTGAAGAACAACTCGATTTGAAGAATTCACTAAAATGTTTACTGTTCTTCAAATCGAGGGATATACCTGTTATTATAAAAAGAAATTTTAAATTACATTTTCATTTAACGAAATTTCATAATAAAAATTAAAAAAATTAATAATTTACTGTATCATCGATAGAATTATCAAAATTCGCCACAACTCACAAGCATACGTCAATTTCATCATATTTTACTTTCGGGCGAAAAATGACAAATTGTTGTTGCGTTTTTTTTTTTATATAAAAAATTATTATTTCATGTTACAATTTTTTTTTTGGTGTTGCGACAAAAAATATAATACAAAAAAATATTAATTAATTTTATAATTAAAAGAAACTACGAAAATAATTGAAAATTTTTATTAGATTATAATTAAAAAACATACAAAATTTGTGGTCATAATTGAATATAAATCAATAACAAAATTCAAAAGCATTTGATTTGTATTATGCAAAATTTGATGGTGTAAAAAAAAAGTGTCTGATTTAAAAAATTATTTTTTTTTTATTATTAATGGAGAAAAAAAAAGTGTTTACAATATAAAATTATTGTAAAATTGTTTTTGTTTTTCGCATATTTATTTGTTGTTGTTATTCTTTGGATTTAATATTCGCGTATCGCGTATAAAATTATGTATTATTATATATCAGGGATAAACAATAATGAATAAACATATAATAACGTTATTGTTGTCTTTCGGTGGGTTTTTTTTTCGTTTCTTCTATTGGTAACAACAAAATTCAATTTAAATAAATTAAAATAATGAAATAATTTTAAAAATTACGATTCTAATCTTAAATATATATATATGTGTGTTTCTGTGTGGTTTGTTTAAAAAATTAATTATATAGTGAAATATTGTTGAGTTTATTGGGATATGGATGGAGGAGAAAGAGGTAATATAAATAGTGGTGGTAGTGGTGGTATTGTGGGTAGCTGTGCTGATGCCAATGACACCCTTACTCCATTGGAGTCTGAAGAAAATAAGGATTTAAATGACTTTAAAAGATATTGTACATCTTTACCACTTTATTACGATAGGGTAAGTTTTTTTTTTTTTAATTTATATTTGATTCGCATTAAACATTTATAACATAATGCCATTGACCGAAAGTCATCCTCCGGCGACAATCAAACAATCGATTACTGTTTGTTTTTTTTTTTTTTTTCATATAGATCTGTCTGAAAATCTTTTGATTGAATTCACTTGCGAAATATATATTATTTGTTTGGTTTTATAAATATATATAACAAAAAATAACAACCAGAATATTCATAATATAATTTAAATTGAATTAAACCGGAAATAAAAATAGATTATTTCATTATTTTATACCTGTAACGCTGTAACATGTTATGGAATATTTTCATAACAAAAAAAAAACCAAAAATCAATCGATTTATCACCATCATCATCGGTGATGATACCATAAACAACAACAATAAAATATTAATGCAATAATCAATATACCAACATCATGAAAATAGAAAAGAATATATATTTTTTTTTAAATATATATTATATTTTGTTGCATGCATTATTTATTATTTGTCTGTATATCAATTACACAATAAGAATTGATATTTTTTGGATAAGACCAATAATGAACGTGTCGTTGTCATAGTATTAATTTTACTCCATTGACAGACAATCGTATTATTTTATCAATATAGATAGTCCCTGTTTTTTCTATATATACGACCGAATTGATTATGAAACATTCGGGATAACCTTTGTCTAAAGGGTATTTTTATGAGTATATCTAGCGAAAGGGAGTCGGAAGGTACTTGAAATTTATTATATTGTTTTTAGGAAAAATACGATATCAAATATTCAATCAATCACTGTGATATCCCAGAGAATATGAGGACACCGGCCGATATAGTGTTTGACCGTATAGAAATTTAATTCTAGTATAGTTATTATCCATTTGTTTTCATGGCTCGAAGATTTCAATTCAGAAATCAATCAACAAAGAGGAATAATTGTAAATAGTCATATGATTAAATTTCACACTTCAATAGGTTGTATTCAAGAAAAATGCAGTCCTGAATTTTCAATAAATTCATTTATATATACAGTACATTCTCGGTAATTGCAAAATTCGATGATTGCGGTGTTGATAATTTTCACATTAACCAGTTCAATTACAGTAACCAGAATGTGAAAAACATGAAAATCTGGTTTTTTCGTGTAACTCCGTAACGGAGCCGAATCGACAAAAATGTTTAAGAAAGTTTTCGACTCCAAATGCGCCATAGAACGTAAAACTGTGGTCGGGATATGGGACATCCTGTATAAAAATATCAAATTTATCATGAGTATAATGGTTAAAATATCAAATGTATCATGAGTATAATGGTTTTTGGCTGAAATTTTCAAACAAAAGCTTAAGTTCGAAGATGGGATGAAGACCATCCTTTCTAACCCCTCGCTTTCAAAATTTTCGATCTTTTTCTCGTGTCTATCTAAGAGTTTTTTATATTTGTACAAATGGGTATAAGTTTTGGGTACCAAATGCAAAAAACAATTTTTTTCTTATCTTATCAGCTCCTTTAACTATAGTAGGAATGTCGTTCGATTTCTGCCGATGAAAATGGTTGCGTTGGTCCGACTGCCCAGCGACAGGTTGTTGTTTTTATTGTGAATGCGTTTTATTTGTTGTCTTTTCAAAATAATTTAACGGATAAAGTACCTTGGGAGAAATTTACGGTATTCATGAATGACATAAAGTTTCTGTTATCTGTAGTGTAATTGATAAAAACGCCGATCCTAAAATTCTGATAAAATTTTTAGGTCTTTTGTTCGAATGCCACTGAAGACATGAATCAATTTTTCTATTCCGTTTCGAATCTTAATTCCAACCACAGGGGGGAATACATTTTAAATTATAAAAACGAACAAAAATTATTGGACGCTAACGCCAATTGTGGGAGGTAAAGCTATTTTTTATTGATCCATATGATTATAGATATGATTCATTTCATTTGAAATCCAGATTCCAACTGGAAATTATCGCTCAAAAATCATTTTAAAAATATCTTGGAAAGGGATCTCGAAATGGGTGGTGAAAATTGATTGAGGAGGTATTTTAAATGGGGGTTTTGGTAATGAAAAACATGTATGTCCGTTCGTCGAAAAACTTTAGTAATTTCTTACCGGTCATCAAATTTTTTTTTTCTTTTCCTGAAAGACAATGGAAAAATTGAAGTAAAGTTCGAAGATCGGTCAAGTGGTTTAGGAATTTCGCAAAAATTAAAATCACGAAACTAAATGAAATGAACAAAATTTTCGGTTTAGCAGATAAATATGTCGGAAGTTTTGGGCGAAAGTGTTACTCGCTCGCTCGTATATGACACTTGTTTTGTTACACTTATCGGTATTCGGCAGCTTCGTGTCGAGTCTCAAAGATTTAGCTTTAGGTAATTTCTGATGTTTATTAATATTAAATGCATTGTATGTTGGATTCGGTGCATTAGTACGGGTCGCTTGTCATAGCTGTTGCATTTTGTTTTAATATATGATTCAATTGATTTGTAACGATTTTGTGTAGACTTATATATAACAATTTATGCAAACAAACGGGATTTGTTATTCGCGTTTTAATAAAATATCTACCACTCTATGCTGATTGTGATTGAATGTTTCCAAACAATTAATTGCTAGATTGCTACCATGTCCCTATATTATAGTTATTAAAAAAACCATTCACTCATTTGCAGACTATTATTCTATAGATTATTCAATTCTGGGAATTTACAGTAAATGATCTGAAAACCTATGTATTAATATATCCAGTGTATGTAAAAAATTGATGTATAGAATAATAACTATATAAAGGTATCTATCGCACATATCATATTATATCCACCTTTAGGGACGTTAACAGTAAAATTAGTTTATTACCACTCTCATTATAATTTATATGTTTGATGAATGAAATTTATAAACTATATATTTTATATTATATATGTATATATTTTTTTAATTAACTCTAATATACAAAAATACCAATGAAATGTTATTAAATTTTTTTTGTATAATACACATTGCGTGTTATATTTTAATTATTTGTTGAATGCATATACAAATTTTTTTCATAAGAATACAATTGATTATTGCTATTATTATTATTATTACGAACGAATATATAACATTTTTTTTTATATACATAATATAGTTGATAGTTGGTATTTTTATAATTTCATTTTTTTTATATTTGCTAATTTTTGCAAATATGGATTTTATATAAGACAACAAAATAACATAATGTATATATTCTATTTGGTTGTTTAAGTAATAAAAGAAAACAAAATTAACTTATTTATTATATATAAATTTATAGTCTTCCCGTTGTTTCAGTAAATAAACCGTCATACATGTCATAAATTATCTTTGTTTTAAATTCACTATTAATAAGGACGTTCGTATAGTTTATGGTTATGGAAAATTTATTAGTTATGGTGGGAGATTAAAGATAATTTTTGACCGCGACACTTTTGATCTGGCGGTTGAATGAAAAAATGGATTATTGCTATTATTATTATTATATTATTACGGAGGAAGCTTTTATATCGGGAAAATTTGTTCTGATCTCACTGCTGCCACCGGCTCCCAAAGAGACCTAAAGGATGTAAGCATGTTGTCACCCTGGCACTCCAGGGGGGCTTTATCCAATACATACATGGTTTCTTGTCTAGGTGTTGTTGTCTTGTTTCAGTTTCAGTTGTTGCCATATTAAATGCAAAATTTCGTAAGGTGAAATTGAAATTTTTATCTTTCTAATTTAATGTAATGTTGACACATTAAATGTTTTATTAATTTCTTGGGTTTTTTTGCAGAATAATTACTTCAAGAAATGTATGATTTATAAAGTGTTTTGAAATCTAATAAAATTCATTTTAAATTGGAATTTTTTTCAAATATTTTCTCAACAATTGTGTCACTGTACAGTGAGGATCGTTCAACAACAAATGAAATAATTTCTTTGACCTAATTTTTCTTTCTTATTTTCTAGACAGAAAGTATTACAAAATTGACTTCTCAAAAACCGTTGTCTTTTATGCATTCTTCCTATATTTTTTTAAAATTAATATTGTCAAGCGTCTTTTTACGATTTAGTTAACTGTAACACATTCAGGGGACTCATATTTACAATAGAAACCGCATGTTTGTATTGATATAACTAGCAAAAAAAAAAACGCTAGTTTAAAAACTACTTTTGCCGTTTTAATGCAGACGACTTGGATAAATTTAATGATTTAGTATAATCTAAAATACCTCACAGTTCGATTGAGAACCATTCAATGGTTTACCATAATAGAACATATAAATTCAGCGATAAAATAAAATCCCGAAACCCGATTCAATGGTTGAACTACATAAAATTTTAATATAAAATTATGCGCCACATTAATATATACAAATAAATTCATTTCCAAAATCTCCATTGAATTTGTGTGAGAACTCCTAGATGGGATGGGATTAGATTGCCACCCGTTTTTCATCAAACCTCCAAATCCATAATTTCTAGTCAATCGGTTGGCAAAAGGACGAGATATCTCTTATAATCACTTGGATTTGTTTGGCAGTTCCTGGATGGAATATAATCATAAAAAATTTCCCGGAATGTAATTTTTTGCTTTTGATACCAAACCGCAATATCCGAAATTTCAAACAAATCTTTAAAACTCATTGAGATATACGAGAAGCAAAAAAGGTTTGAAAAAAGCAAGCAGGGGTGGGGGGTGGGGGGGGGGGGGGGGGTTAGAAGGGAGGCGGTGACTACCCCATCTTCGAATTTAACCAGTTTATGTTGGAAATTTCAACCAAATCGGTCAAGTAGTTTCCGATAAAAAATGGAAGCAATCGACCAAGCGAGCGCAAGAAATCGGAAAAATGTCCAAATCCGTGACCTCAAATTTTTTTTTTCGAAAACCAATAACAAAATTGCACTATATATTGCTATAGTGCGTGCATAAAACTAATAGCGTATTCGATTGGATTGTAAACCGTGAATTTAAAAAAAATCAGAACTTCTCAGAGAAATTTCTCAGTACAGAAATAATTCTGTATTAGAGTATATTCAAAAGAACATTATTAAATTTCCGATTATTATTATTCACAACAAAAAACAAAAATATCTCGAAATAAGCACGAATGCACGAATACACGAATACGAATTATAAAAAAACACTGAACTTTTTGACAGTACTAATTTTTATGTACTCAGAGCAGAAAAAAAAATGTAATTTTCCAATCGAACAAAAAAAAAATCCGTTTAGCGTATTCCAAAAGAACATAAAATTCAATAATTCTCCGTTTGAGTATGTACCGTACACTCCAATCGATTACGCTATAAATCTAATTTACATCATATGATTATATTTATAAAATTCACAAATTATGACGTATATAATTGAAATGATGAATATATGTAGAAAGAAAAAAAATATCATCGAATCACATTTATGTGTGAAATATAGTATGTGATATAAAAAAAAATCATGTCCTAATTGTAATGTTAGTTATTAAAATGCTTTCATCACAACGAATTTTAATTTTTTTAATACATTTTTTTCCGAAAAAAAAAATATAAATAGTTAATGATGTGGCATTATGGGATTTTGTATTTTTTTTTTAATAAACAAAAATGTGTATAGTTTTTTATTCACGTAATAAAATTATAAATTACACAAATGTTGTCGGTATATATACATACGCATAATATAATTACTCTGTTATCTCTTACACAGAATCTAAATATGCACTATAAAAAACATCCACCTATATAATGATCTTGATAAAATAATAATAATAACATATAATTCCATGTGATGATGATTATATTTCATTTATTCCCCCATTTTTTTCGTTTATTTTTTTTTTTTTTGCAATGTTGTAGTAAACGTAAATTTTATATATATATAGATTTGAAGGTAAAATGTAATTAATTATTGTATGTAGATAATAGTTCTAAATTGCGATGAAATAGAAACAATACTTTTATGATATAGATTTGATTGAATCAAACCGAATTATTGCAATATAATAATAATAATAATAATGACAAGTGAACATTTTTCACATAAGCAATATGTCGCGCATTTGAAATTCATCATATTATATTATATATGTTATATATAATACCGCAAAATTAAATATCATACTTCATAGTTCTCTTGCCAATATTTGCCATGAACATTTATGAAATTCAATATTTTGTACACAAAATATTTACGTTTCCTGATTCACATATGTAATTCGTATGATTTGTTTTCATATATAATTGATAGTATGATTTACAATAATATTAGGTTGTCGAAAAAGTATTGATAATTTTTATAAATAGATGTCATTATAATTGAATATTTCAAGTAGTACTAATCTGATCAGGTAACACTAACATATGTTCGAAAGATGACATTTCGTAGATAAAAAAAAAAAAATAAATAAAATTTGTTTAGTCATTTAAAAGTTGTAGTGCATTAAAGATGAGCGAAATTAGTGAAAAAATTCGATACATTTTACAATTTTATTATGAAAAAGGTGAAAATGCAACGCAGGCACATGAACAAATTTGTGCAGTTTACGGTGAAGGAATTTTATCATCAAATCAACAGCCTATAGATGGTTTGCTCGATTTCGTTCCGGTAATTTTGATGTCAAAGATGCACCTCGTTCTGGTCGACCAATCACTGAAAAAGTCGATGAAATCATATCAAAAATTGAAGAAAATCGACACGTAAGCAGTCATAATATCGCTAAAGAACTAAACATCCATAACCAAACAGTTTTAAACCATTTGACAAAGGCTGGATACAAGAAAAAGCTCGATGTTTGGGTACCACATGAATTAACACAAAACAATTTAATGAACAAAATTTCCATTTGCAAAACGCTGTTTAAAAGGAACGAAATCGAGTCATTTTTAAAGAGAATGATTACAGGTGATGAAAAATGGATCACATACGATAATAATGTACGAAAAAGATCTTGGTCCAAGAAGGGTGAAGCTCCTAAAACAGTAGCAAAACCTGGATTAACACCAAGAAAGGTAATGCTGTCTGTTTGGTGGGATTGGAAAGGAATCGTTCATTATGAATTACTAGCACCCGGTCAAACCATTGATTCCGATCTCTATTGTCAACAATCAACAAGATTGAAGCACGAGATTAAAAAAAACGTCCAGAATTAATCAATCGAAAGGGTGTTGTGTTCCATCATGACAACGCCAGACCACACACATCTTTGATGACTCGGCAGAAGCTGAGAGAGTTTGGCTGGGAAGTTTTAATGCATCCACCATATAGCCCGGACCTTGCACCTTCAGATTATCATTTGTTCCGGTCTCTGCAGAACTCCCTTAATGGTTTAAAATTAAATTCCGCAGAGAACTGCAAAATGCACTTGGATCAGTTTTTTGCCCAGAAAACACAGAAGTTCTACAGTGATGGGATAATGTCTTTACCAGAAAAATGGCAAAGGGTCATCGATCAAAACGGCGCATATTTGGTTTAATATTTAAGTTCATTTGAAATATATAAAAAAATCGTTTGAATTTTGTAAAAAAAATTATCAATACTTTTTAGACAACCTAATAAAACTATTAAATTATTAAAAGGATATACGAAATAAATTATTCGCATAATGATTCATATATAGAAATTAATTTTTATATACCTATATGATATTAACAAAAAATCGATTTCATTATATGAACGTTACCGAAAATGGAATGCATTATCCAAATCTAATAAGAATAATCGGAGTGTATTATATGATTAAAAATAAAATTTTTTTATATGAACAGGAAATGTAAAGTCTCTTCCATATCCGATTAATTTGGGTTTATTTTATATGTATCTTAATGATACGTTCTTTTCTTGAAAATCGTATATTTATTTTGTTATTTTATATAGTATTCAAATTGTATGAAGAGTTGATTGGTGATAAATTCAATCTCACTTTCCCCCTCATACTGTCATACCGTACATGCTCTCTGTTTCAAATGTCAACTTCTAGAGTATTATTGATAATATTTATCATAGATCCGTTCTTGAAGACAATAACTATAAAAACCATTTTAAATTTATATATTATATTTTAATTGATGATTTTGCTTTTATTCACAATTAACTTTGGAACCCATCATCAATCTTTCCGTTTATTCTTTATATTTGGCATTTTTTTATAAATGAGGTGTAAGATAATTTGACTGAAAAGTAAACAAAATAAAAGGTTTAATATAGCGATTTTAAAGAGGCAATCCGTTCATTAATAATATTTACTATTCATATTCATTCATACATATTAAACGGCATCTTATCAACTTAAAGTCCTACTAATTTGACATTTATTTGACAATTATTGAAGACAACGAAGCGAGCGAAAAAACTCTCGGAATTATTTTTTTTTGCATTTTTATCAATAAGATCCCATGTTCAAGTACAAAAATAAAACAAATCTTAAAATTTGTTTGCCAAAATAACACAAATAATTTATTTTAGACGGAAAATAAATGCTTTAAAATCGTATGATTATAAAATCACGTTGATAATGCATGATTTCTTGCAAGACTTGCGTAAATCTTTCAAGAGATTCTAATAATTATATTATAAATTCGGAGTATAGCTAAAAAGTTTTCCGTTAATAATATACCATGACTATTCAGTTCCGATAAAAGGATACAAATATCAATTAAACAAAATCGGTTTCAACGAATTTTGCATTTTAGAATACCGAAAACAATTTAATTTTCTCTATTGCATTAAAGCTTCTGCTATCCATAAATATAATTTTTATTTTATATATTCTGTCTTGGGTTGTTGTAAAAAGTATTTGTATCTGAAAACGATTTTCTTATAGGGATTTTGAACGTGATCATGATCGGTCGAATTCTATAAATTTAATATTTCAGCGATTTGTTATGTTGAATTGTTGTTCAGCGGTTTTCATCATTCATCATTACATTTATTTTGCATTCAGCAAACCTCAACCGGCCTGCCTTTGTGCGGTGTATGTTCGACATCAAAAACGGTTGAACTTTTGTGCACAAGTATTGTATTGACCTAATAATACACATTTTTTTTCAGGCACTTACAATAATATTTTTCTTTTTTGGACAGTACTTTTTCCCTTACTTTTTGGTTATCAAATAAAAACTATATTACTTAAAATTTCGGCTGTCAAACTCAATACATATACTGATATTGCGGATTAAGTGCGTGAACGTTTGACGGTAAACAAAATGCAAATAGGTTCTCGGTTGTGAATAAAAGTAATCACTTTCCGAACAACTTTAAAAACCTAATATTGTGTATTGAATTTTAACCATTTGAATTTTATAACGAAAATACGCGTAATTTAAATTTAATATTCAAAGTTGACGATTTTATTTCTTTCTATATGTTTTTACTATGAAATAATGATAGGTTCTGATTTTATTTTATGAATTATAGCAACTTATTTTATCGAATTGCTTTAATAATCCCCAATTCGTCATATAAGAGACTTTTGCAATACGCTGAATTTTAATTTATTTTAAAAAACCAAATATGATAAGACATTTACCTCTGTGTTGTATACCCTTTCATATATAGTATATATCATTACGAATTGTATATAAAAATAATTATGAAAACAATATTTTATCTTATCTTTTGTGTCTGTCAAATCATTTTGTTTAATATATATAATTTTTATATACAATATAGTGAAATGAAAATTGCACATGATAGTGCAATAAAAATGTAAATTTGTATTTTTCACTCGTATATCAACAAATGATTATCATAATTTTTGTGCGTCACAAAACAAATTAAAAACAAAATCTATAATAATAATAATAATATCAAGTATGTAAAAAAAAAAAACATTGATTTGATATTTGACCAACAACCATCAGAGTTGAAGTATATATTATTAATAATGATATTGTTTTTTTTTAATTTGATTTAGATATAATATTTTTTAATTATTCAATTCATTGCATTTGCTACACTTTTGTTATTATAACAAATAATTTACAATATTGTATACTGCTTTTTTTTATTACAAATATGCATTTATAATAATTTTGTAAAAATTTGTATATAGAATTGTCACAAGGTTTTTTTTATACACTTTTTTACTATTATAATTATTATGATATTATAAACTCTAAATGATGCGGAATATGGAATTTCATTTATATTCATTCATATATTTTCGTTTTAAAATAATTATTATTGTACTATTTTTTTTGTATTCCGATTATTGTATCGCATTTGACCTGCATTTGAATGAGAGTTTAATTATTTTAAAATAAAAAAAAAATTTTATTTTATATTATATTTCTATATGGATAATTCATAATTGTTGTATATAAGAATATAACATTTTTTTTTTGTAATGCAATGCAATAATATATTTTATTTTAACCTTGATTTTTAAACTTTTTGCACATATGTAAACTTATATAATATATTGTTACAATTATTCTTATCTGAATATTCGGATCTGATCATCAATATGAAACATTATGAAAACCATAAAAAAAACCTTAAAAAATAAATGATAAAAAATAAACAATTAATTTTTGCGATAAACATATTCATGTATTCTCATTTAACGTTGTAATAAATATTTTTTTTATAATTACTTTTTAATTGTAATTTTTATTGTTATTGTTTTGCTGTATGAATTTAATATATGTATATAAGGTCTGCGATCTTATCAAGAAATGAACGGGAATTGAGAAATTTTGATTAGTTTTTTTTGGTTTTTTTTTTGTTAGAAAAAAGGAAATTATTATTTTAATTATTTCAATATTTTATTGATAAGATATGAAAAAGAGACATTTAGAAAATTTGTAAAAGTTTCTTTCTTTGTCAATTAAAAGAAATTCCCTTTTAATAAATTTAAAGAACTAAAATAATATAATTTTTAATTATTAGTAATACAGAATGGTTTAGTTTTACGCAATTCAATTGACTTTTGATATTTAATACATATAACACGCGCATTTCAAATTTTTTTGTAAATTCACTAAATTTTTAAGATAGATATTATTTTTTTCTAATAATCTTATTAAACCAAAAAAAAATATCAATAATCTGATTACCGTCCAATATCTTCAATTTTTCGCAGAACACTCTTTACGCTGCGCATCATTACCTGGATAATGTTTAAATCAACTTCTTTCAATTTACGTTTCATACGTTAAACTAGGTTCCTTTATTTGACCTACCCAACCTTATTTTACGTTATCATGAGTAATATCCATGATCCTGGTATAGGGTAGAATGGGGCAGGATCGGTCGGTATCTATAACGCTAATCTATCTTTTAACGAATATATTAATGAAATTTCCTTTTTGTCTATGAATAACTGATATATGTGTGTAAAACAATACTTATTAAAATTGAGCAGTTGAAGGTAAACCGATAAAAGTACAGTACGTGTTTTATCTTATATTACAAGTAATTTTATTATAAATTTTAATCATTTTTTTCCTTCAATTACTTTGTGAATTCATATTCGTTTTTGAGTTTGGTGGTTGTGAAAAGTGTTGCTAATTTTTAATTAATTAGATTAGCGATTAATTTTTTAATTTAATTTCAATTTGTTTCCATGTTTTTTATTTTGAATTAAAAAGTGCATATGGTGCACATTCGGTCAAGTTATTGTGGCGCAGTTTCGGCCATCGGCCAAATACTCCAATTAAGTTATCAAGTAAGAATAAAGATGGTTATCTTCCAATGTCTATTAGAAATCGTACGAAAATCGTTGCCGTAAATCAAATCGGCAACCAGGTACTGAAAAAGCTTTACAAAACGCTATTAAAGATGTTATTAATAAATTGGAATCGATTAGATCGGCTGCTATGAAATGTGAAGCGAAGTACCATTCCAAATTACTTGAATAAATTTTTATTATATCATATTTATAATACAATTGCTTTGCTATATATGGCCGACAATGCCTTATGGCATGACCGAAGGCGCACCGGTATGGAGCACCTTCGGACAAATAGAGTATTTTTTTAAACGCACATTTATTTTAATTCATTCTTCTTTAAAAGTGAATTGTAGCTTTTGATGCTTTAAATTTGTGTCCCAAACGACGAGTTGGCTCACCAAGTGCATTTTCTGCAGTTTTGATGACTTTAGCCTGGGTTGGGAAAAAATACGTTTTTTTTTTTTAAAAAATCAAAAACGTTTTTTTATTTAAATCAGTTTTTTTGATTTTTATTAAATTAAATAGAAATATTTACTAATTTTGAAAAAAATAAAACGGTATTTATAAAAAAATATTTGTTTTTGAATAATTCTTTACAACAATTCGGTTACTTTAACAGAAACAAGATGGTTTATTATTCTTTGGTAAATAGTTGATGAATGAATACCAGTTATGCAGCTTTTTCAACATCTAACGTGTTTTGGAGTTCGTGTAAATAACAACAAGCTTTTAAAAACATCAGTTGCTTCTACATCAGGACTTCAGGAGTACAGTAGACGCAACCGCCGATAAAGAACATTTAAATCTTTATCCGTAATTTTAATCATTGCTTTATGCATTATAGCCCATACATATTAAATACGGTTCCAATACATGTATTAAACTTGCCAAATAATAGAATTATGTGATATATAATAAATATACTTATGGTGATATAAAACAAAATGAATTTAAATAATATAAAAATTTGATGATTTAAATCGCAATTTAAATCATTCCAACCCTGGATGTAAGTGCATATCTCTTTCTCAAATGTTTTAATGTGATATATAGTTCTTTCACATTAATATACATTAAATTTGTTGCAAAAATGTATGCATGTTTTCCAAGTTACAACATGAAAAATTGTGTACAATTTACGGCAAAAACTTATGCAACACGTGTTATATATTGAATTCATTTGATGCTGTTTAATTAAATGACATAATTAACATCAGTTATTTATCTATTTGATTGTCAATTGTTGATATAAATACGTTTCTTACAGTCCAATATTCTCTGCGTATTCTTTTTACCATTTTAAATTCTCATTATTTCTTCATTAATTCTATATTATAATGATTTTATTAATAAAAAAATTCTGTTACATAAACAATATAAAATTTTCTAACATATAATTTTTTTTGTTTATTTTTATTTAATTTATGTTATTTATTGTAAAAATAAGTCATTGTTTCGTAATGAGTTTTTTTTTCATTTAAAAAAATATATATTGTTATTATTATTATTATGTTTGTGCCACGCGTTTGCAATTGCCATTTTTTTTTCAATTCAATTTAATCTGCAAAAATATTAATACAACATTTTCAACATGATTCAACTGATGTTTTTTTTTAATATTATATTTGAAAAATTATAATAATAAAAAATTAATGAAATATAGTTTATGGCTACTTATTAGTTATATATTTAAATATATATAGGTAGATAAATAAATAAATAAATAATTAAATGAATAAAAAAGTTATAAATGATGAGAGTCACGTTTTTTTAACATATACGAATACAATGAGAATGCAAGTAAAATAATACAATGAAATGAATATATGCATTACATATAGTTACATATAGGAACATGAATTTTAAATAATTATTTAAAAAATCATTATCGCAAATGTGCATGTTCATATCATGTATTAATTTTTTGGACACAATTTTTTTTACTGTTCTCTTCGAACCACCAGTTTTGATAGACAAAAATATATTCGAAATATCATAAAAAGTGTCGTCCCATGGGTTGTTGCTGTATCCTTTTTTGGAAACTACATAACCGATTAAGCTAAAACGTTCAATCGTAAGCGTTTAATATAACTATTATTGTGATTGAACTTGTTATGTTCGAAAATAGGATATGTCAAATCATCCTTTCTATCCCGCCCTTGTAAAATGTCCGATTCCGATGTTTCGTGTAATACCAAAGAATTTTAATGATATTTACTTGCAATTTTTGATATATACTCTTTAGGTAGCATATGCAAAAAATTACAAAAATATTTTCGGATAACATCGGATCCTAACAAATCTAAGATATTTTTAGAGATATCTCTTTTTTCTGTTTCTAACCAATTAATTGAAATATTGAAATTTTAGATCTAAAGGTTTGATGAAATATGGAAAAAATAAAAACGGTTGGCAAATTTTTTCTAATGTCACCTCTTCCATTGAAATGTAAAGAGTGTTTTGGGAATATTAGTATATAAAATATCACTCTATATGTTTAAATATGATGGAAGATTATACATTTAATACTCCTTACCCTCATGCGATTTTTATTACATAAAGTCTCATATACGCTACAATTATTTTTCTTTTATAGTTAGTTTGAATTTAGTTTGATTTTGAATTTCTTTAATAGTTTCAATTCTATTTTTAATATATATATATAAAATATAATAGATATGTACTCAAGGATATGTAATGGACTTTATTTATATTTATCGGATTTATTATTAAAAAAAAATAAGCATTCCAGCAATAGAATATTTCTCGTGATTTTATCTTTTGTTTTAGTTATATGTGCTATTCTTTTTTTGTAAGATATTTACATTTTTATTAAAATCTAAACTACGCAAGAAGTATTTTGGCAAATTTCGGCATAGGTAAAATATATCTTATAGATATTTTTTAATATAATTTTTCCAATATAATTTTGTATGTGATTATTTAACACGTTCGCTACTACGGTTTCATGGTGAAAGCGTCCACCACAGGCAATGATTTTGACATTACGGTAGAACAAACAGTTAAAATCATTCATATATTTCTGTATGTGAACTTAATAATTCAGTTTAAAAACACAATGCTTTTAACGTACTTTCATAACGCGTTTTAAAATCTTTTCATAAATTCACAATAAAAACCAGGCAATGGGTGGCGACTGGCAGACGCGGTTAAGGAACTCCATTAAAAATGTATAGCGTTTAATTTTTTTAACTCATAACATTCATCGCTCCCTTTAAAACTAACCGCCTATATATTTTGCTACAATGAAATTAAAAAATAAGTTTCTAATAAGCCTAAAACATTGCCCGGATTCGATTTGTGAGCAGTTAAAAAAAGAATTTTAATTGTTTCACTATTTATTACAAAGAAAAAGCACGAACTTGTAAAAAGAATCTTATATTTCATATGAACATTCAATTTAAGGTATGATGAAGAAAATCGGTTTATCTATATCGATAAAAAAACTACAATCAAATTTTAATCATTGTTCTGATCTCTGCAATTATATCAAATTATATTAACCATATTATAATCATAGTTTTAAAATTTGTTTTAATTTTTTATTTAATTTTATTTTTCAACTATGATTAGAACAAATTAAAATTACTGTGTATAATGCGAATAATATGATAGGAATTCCCATACCGAACGAATTTTTATTGGTGTTTTTTGTGTGTGTACATATATCAAATATCCGTATAACCTTGTAACTATTCAATTTTTCTTAATTTGAATAAATGCAAAGTTTAATTCTATATTTGATCATAATAATAAGATAAACATAAATTAACATTTTGCATATATTTATTTGTATATATTAATTCATATACATATAGAGACTACAGCAGAAAGATATAGACAAAAGGTATTTTACAAATAAAATCAGAAATATTTAACAAATAGAAAAAAAAATAAACATAAGTACATTTTATAAAAATATTATTTTATACATATAAAAATAATATGTACTTATATTATAAAAATATGAAAAAATAATAAGATAAAATAAATATTATTAAAGTATTATTACCTGTATCCATATATCTATATTCAGCATATTGTTGTTATATGTACAATTTATATTCATATATATAGGTATATGTAGGCTTGTATTTCATTTGGAATCATTTTTATATTATTATTATTATTATTTTATGTTTAATTCCACCAAATTCAATATATTATGCATGTAATGCCTGCGCCATAGAACCGTGGGTTTTGCAATTATTTTCATATTATATAAATAATAATATTTTTCATATATACATCCAGCGCCTTAGAAAGAGTTGCAACTAGAATGTTGCCATGGGCAATAATGAAGAAAAAATTAATCAACGCCTTTCAACCACAATTAATGAATTAAAAAAATTATTTTTACGGTATGGGAAAATGAATTAGATGACAATTAAATAAAAAAATTATATGAGTCCATGCGGAGAAGGACCAACGAAATGAATGAATTTGCTAATAATTAATAACAAATGCACAGATATATTTTATGATTTTAATTATATATAATTATTGTTTGACTGTAAGTAAACTAAATAAAATGTTTTTAATTTTTTAATAATTAAATGTTAAATGTAAAATATTAATGTCCAAATGCCAATAATGTCAAAATTCTATTGTGCGACTCTTTCTAAAGCGGTGGGTGTAACTTATATTGAATTATTTTTTTTATATTTATTTATCTTATTCTCAATGGGTATTTATTTATATATTTTTAGTTATATTATAAAATGTTTTCTATTAATAAAGTTTGTATTATAGAGATGATTTTGTGTTTCCATATAAATATGCAAAAAAAATTCTGCAGTGTAGAATTGCATTTTATTTTACGAAACATTTTTTTCGGTTTAAAATATATGCTTATCAATTTTATTTACAGGAGTTGTGCCTCTATTTGTTAAGGCTCTTTAGAACATTTTTATCGAAAAGAGAAACGTTAGCAATAAACCAAATTAATTAAACTATAATTAGTAATTAAACTAAACTAATACATTACGTTAAATCTAAAAATTAACTACAGCGTGTCAAATGAAATTCATATAGCTTAATAGAAAAATATGTTCCTTTACATATATTGATACAGGATTTAACAAATAAGATTATATATCAATATGTAATGTTTTTGCTATATTTTCTGTATTGAAATTTATGTGTATGGATTAGTTAAAACAGGATCACCGATTTTTAAACTAAAATGAAACACCTTTTTTCCAAACTTACCATGAACTTTATTAAAACAAATATGGTGCATTTTCATTCGAGACGAGATGATTACTATTGTTCTGCTAAAACCATTGTGTCATCACTTTGTAGAACTTCTGCGAGATTTTTGAACAAAGAACTGTTGAAGCAAATGCTCTTCATTTGTCCCCTTTAGAGTCAACTTTATATCGTTACGCAAGTTCTATAGTTGTCGACAAAAATGGTCATTTTTTCATCGCCCTTATAATATAGAAATGACAGCACATTGTTTCGTTTCAACGGTGATTCACAAAAGAAAATTCAATTACAAAATTACAAACCATGTAACAAACTGATTCTTATATTCATCCTTTTGGGAAATAGCTTAAAAGTGTTTTGTGCTTGATTCTCAAAAGAGGTGCTAGCTGTTTATGTACCGTGGTTTAGCAATTTTTCGATTTGATTTAATCTTTTTTCGATGTATTTGAAGTATGTAACTGCACCTTCCCCGAAGAAAAGCAAATCATTAAAAACCATTCCATCTTATACATATATCAGCATCAAAATATCATATATTCAAAGTTGCATATACTTTTTGAGGCACCGGTATAATAACATTTTATAACGTACTGAATTTCTTGTTTATTTACACCAATTTTCAAATAGATATAACTTTTTAATTGATCGACGAATCATACAAAAATCTTTTCTATTTTTTACCTCCTTTCGTGTATTTTTCTCACCTTTCGTGTGACAATATTAAAAGCGCAAAATATTAATAGGTGCGCGCGAATATATGTAATATATATTCTGATCTATAGCCAAAACGGCGGGCATTTTTTTGCTCTGGGTTATTTTTTACGTTATTTCATCCTTGTACGAGCGTTTTCCCTTAATAATTTAGCCAGCTTCAACTAAGATAAAGGTAGCAATTTTCTATAATTTTCTATTTTTTTGTAAGTGGACCACATCCATATTATCGTTAAATAAAAAAATAATTATCAGTAATTTTAAATGAATCGTAGAGGTCGAAAGTTGATTTGCTATCAATTTGTTTCGTTTATTTTTTAACAAAAAAAAAGTAATTGTGTATATTTTTCTGTGTAGATTATCACAAAACCCGTGCCAAATTTAAATATACACATATTTATATACGTATAATGTATTGCATATGTAAAAAATAGCCCCAAAAAAACATCATAATAATGAAAAAAGTATATATGTATAAAATGGTGATTTTTGAAATATGATGGTTCAATTAATAAACATATAACGAAATGTATGACTCGTGTAGGATTACAATTATTATTAATTTTTTCGAAAAGATATTAATAAATATATAAAAGGAAAAATAATAATGAACGTATATTACAATGATCAGTCAGCACCATCATCATTATACGTATATCTAGAAATTTTCAATAATGTTATTATTGTACTACAAACCATATATATTTATATTTATATAATAATAATAATAAATTACATTTCACATTTTAATAACTTCAATTTATAAATTAAAAAATTTTAATTGGTCGAAAAAAAAGCATATATATAATTTGGTCTTCAAATTATTAATGCGGTAAATATTATTATTATTATTTTTTTTTTGAGTTTAATAGATGATGAAAAATTAATACTTATATTTTTTAAAACACGGATTTTGTTAACTGTTGTATTATTTTTTCTTTTATTTTTTTTTTAAATTGTTTATACAATAGAAAATAACTATATATGATTTTTTAAAATTAATTATCCAATACTTTATTTGGATATTTTAATAAAAAAAAATATTTTTATTATATAATTAATTTTAAACATAAAAAAACTCTATATAGAATAAAGGATTTTATTATTATTTTTCTTTATGGATTGCCTTGCTAAATGATGCAAATCCAAAATTATAACATTCAGAAAATTCTATATATATTAATATGCATAAAATTTAAAAATAAATTCAATTAGGTATATGTTAAGTACGTCAATATATATTTAAAGAAATATAATATAAATATACAGTTCATATATTTTTAAATTGACTAATGTACGCGCTTTTTAATTATATGAATTTGTGTTTAATATCTATATATATATATATAAAATACATTTGGCAATGCGGTAAAAATTAAATGAAAGATTTAGATTACTAAATTTATATGTATACCATTAAATCCGGAAGCAAAATTAACATCAACAATCTGCAGTTAATTATATCTGTGTATCTGTATGTATAATAGATCAGTATATGCCATTATAATTATTAAGTGATAAAAATGTATATAATCTGTGAAGATTTTGCAAAAAAAATATTTAAAAAGTTATCTAAATAAATTACTAATTTAACCCAGCACGTTCTTGATTATAAATATACCATATATGCGAAACATTTTATGAAAGTACCTTTTATTACTCTGTGTGTAATTTTTTTTGTTTTACATTGCTTATTGAATGTAAAGTTCTTTTCTTTTTTTTTTATCTTTCTTTGCACGTAATAACAATAAAAATAATAATAATAATGTTTATTTAAAATGCTGTAAAGGTACAATTTATTTAAATTTAATCTTTTTTTCATTTTAATATGTATATATAATATGATTGACTGAACGAATGCATGAATGAATGTAAATGTTGAAGATGAACGCACGATATTTTATTTGATTTGTTGAACTGCATGCATTATTTCATCTATGCACTCTTACTATATCAAAACACTGTTAAAAATTAATTATAAAGAATCCTTTTTTTTCTTTTTTATTTTAATCGTTAAAGTATTATTTTTATAGATTTTTCTATTATATAGCATTTGAATTTCACTGATTCTAACAAAAGCTTTTATTTTTAATTGATTTCACGTGAAGAAATATTATTGAAATAATCCTAGTTTTATAGTAATAATTATGGGTTTGTTAAAAATTTTTTGATTACATTTTTAATATTTTTATATATAATCGGGATTAAGCACGTATACGGTATAGCAGGAGATAAGACTTATTCAGTTTTTGAAATATGAAAATTATAAACCCAATTGCTGCATTTTTCTCCGCACGAATCATGAGTTTTTTATCAATAAAGTTGCATAACTAAGCTCGGTTGTCTTTTTCTGTTTCTGCTCCATACTACTCGACTGATTTGGTTGAAATGTTCATAATTGGGGTTAAGATTAATCCCCACGCTTCCACATCCACTTCCATTTACAAATCCAAGAAATTATTTGAGATATCTCATTCGGTTATTAACTAATTTTCTTGATTGGGCGCATGTAGATTGATAAAAAATGCATTTGAGTATTGGCTCTTATTGTATTTATCTGTTTTTGTTTTATAAAGAGCCTGTAAAATCACCCAAACTTAACGATGATGAATTGGAAACTTTATTGCGTTTGTAAATTTTTTTCCATCACAATTCGAATTTGTTGTTGCATTACATATAGATCAATCAACTGAAATCAAAGAAAAGGTTTTAGCAAAGGTTTTAGCATCGAATAGTATCTGAAAAATGGATTTATCATGAGAATACCAAACGTAAAAAATCTTAGGTGAAAATGGCTTATCGCCATCAAAGCGGGATATTCATTGCAATAAAGTTACTCTCTAAATATCTGCTTTAATGATTGTATTGCATCCAAATGTCGGAATTTTTTCAGAGATAGAATCTGTAAATTGCGTGAAAGGTTGTAAGTTTGTAAGCGTACAGATAGAGCATACTTTAAATAAATGATTTTTTACCGAAAAATTATATTTCAAAAAGTTATATTTATTGAATTTTTTCATTATAACATATACAGGGTGTCCCAGTACAGGGTGCCAACCCGAAACAGGCAGGTTATACACCTCATTTCCAATCAAAAAATGTTATGCGACCTCATGTCTATCTTGCTTGGGTTTCGAGCTAGCCCGAAGAAACGATTTCGTTGAAGTTCAAGGTAGTACGTAGATATAATTTACCATATCTCAGCAACCAGTTATCGGAATCCAATAATTATAACCTTGTTGGAAAGGCATTTAACCCTTTAACTCTTTCAAATAACATAAACATCGACGACAACCCGTTTTCATGCTATAGCTGGTCAAATACAAGAAATTTCAACGGCTTCAATTATTTTTGTTGAGGCCGAGGTCGTCATATATTTTTTGATTAGAAATGAGGTGTAGAACCTGCCTGTTTTGGGTTGGCACCCTGTACTGGGACACCCTCGTATAAAGTATAAACTTTTTGTATTATTAAGGTATATATTCCAAATTTGTACGGCTGAAAAAATTCAAAAATCTCATTAAAATTCTTAGCATTCGGCCATTTATAATGAAGATGATTAGCTATTGAAATTAAAAATTATGACGTTTATTAAGTTCTTATATATCTGATGTTTTATTGATATCTATCAAATTTAGCCTCCAAGTTCTTATATGAAAGGATTTTAATTTTAATCTAATAAGCTTATATATTAATTTTTATATTTAAAAAAAAAAACATTAAATCTCTTATACAAATATCGAAATTCAATAAATTTAACGAAAAAAATCTTGAAAAATTGATGTGTTATTGAAATTTTGGTTGTTATATGTTTTTTTTATACCCATACTTTGTTAGATGTTTATTACTATAAATATTATATATAGAAATATTTATATAGAAAGCTGATCTATGCAAAATTTATAAATGATTTTTTTAAATATTTATTTAATCTTATATAGATATATATTGATTAAATGTGCACAACCAATATAATTTTTAATCAAAATAATATTTATATCCAGTATGTATGATATGTTAATATATACTTATTTGTCATACATATATTTAGATAATATCGCATTTATATCAATATATACTTTGAATCAGGGACTTTTTGTCAGGTACAGGGGAAAAAGTTGGTTAAAAAGATTATTAATAATTTTAGATAATTTAAAAGAAAAATTACAATTTTATTTCACATTAGGGTTAAATATTTATCAAAACAATTGAATCTAAATCCTTTTAAGGGATCGGGTTCGATTTTAATCCCTGCTGTAATTTGTATATATGATTATTACTATACCACATCCACAATAATATATATATACTTATTTTATATTTTCATTGCGTGTCCAACATTGCCTCTATGAAAATATTCAAAAAAACATATTTACAGATACATAATACGTTTGCATATCCGTTTATTTTATAAATATATTTCTTTTTTTTTGTTTTGTAAATATTAAATATATACAATCATTTATTACATGAATGACTGTATATATTTATTAATTATTTATTATTATTAACAGGAAATCTGTGTAATTATTATTAATTTTGTTAAAAAATATTGTAATGTGTAATAAATTAATAACCATACTTATTATAAAAAAATGTTGGCAACAATCAGTAGGATATTGTTGTTGATAATTTTTTTAAAATAAAATTTAATCTTTTTAAATCTTTCTTTTATATTAAAATTTATTGAAAATTTCCGATTGTATATAATTACTTGTCGATATAGAAAATTATGTATTTCAATTAGTTAAACGGCTTCTCTGTTTTCATTGATTTTTTTTTTTTTTTGATAGATTCTCTATTTAAATTGATTTTCAATTTTCAATACTCGCAATTAAAATCATAATGACGCGATTACGTGATTGCTTTTGACCTTTGTAATTATATATTTTAACTAAAATTTCATACATCATATATGTATAATTTTTTATTTTCTATACCATATATTTTCAATTTATTGATTGATTCGTGAATTTAAATCGAAAAAAAATAAAATAGAATTAAATAAAATCAATAAAGTTCGATTTTATTTACTTTATTTATATATGCAACTATATGTGTATATTATATCCTATTATTATTTTGTAATATATACATTTTTTGATGCGTCAGGTAAAAATATTAATCTCTGTTATAATATATAATGTATAAAAATATTTTTAAACTAAATATATTCGTATATATGATTATGTAAATGCAACCAAAAAGCTATTATAATTAAATTAAATTTCTCTGAATCATCACATGTGTATGTCCATCCAACTATATCACGAACACAATTTACTATCCCAATCTCAATAATCAATATTCGTGTATCGATAGCTATATAAATATACTTAAAGGGTTTTAATTTGAAATTTTTCTATTTAATTCAAGTTGAAAATAAACATGAAAATTATATTTATGAAAATAATTTACTAATAATTTATTAAAAAATTAATAGTAAAATCTTTTCTTATCTAATCTGGGTAAATTTCAATTGGTGCACATAAACACGTGTTCATAAACACTTTACGTTTTCCAAATTTTTAAACCCAAATAGTTTCTATAACGAATTACAATGACAGAACATCCATGAATTTAGGTGATAAAAGTATACTGCGATACGCGGACGGCATATCCATTTGAGAAAGGTTCGATTTCTGTACAGATAAAACGGTGTATATGAAGAATTTTTGAAAAGACATATATATTTCTCTAGCTCCGGTGTCTTTACACTGCAGTGAAAAATAAATAAATTGTTAAACTTTGTTAATTTTGTTAATTTTTACTCTTTCTCACCAAATCGACCAATTTAGCGGCAATTTTTCGCATTTACTTTTGAGTTGGTTAAGATCGAAGATGGGTTGCACCGTATCATTCATTTTGTGTAAATGTAAGTGTAAATCCGTTGGAGAACGTTGTGGTTGATCTGGATTACCAGCTATTGTTGATTCTAGTTGTTGTGGTGGTATGTTGATGTATAGTCGAGGAATGTATAGGTAGTGGAATAAAACGAACTTTGCACGTTTAACAATTATTTACAATCACATTTATTCCATAAATAATTTATTTGTAGTAGTTTATTTATTTACACTTGTTTATAGATTTATTTATTTACACCACTTAAGTATTTATTATCTATTTAATATATTTTAATAATCACTACCGCATCTGTACTATTTTGTGGTTTAGATGAGTCTATGTAACTGGTTTGCCACTTAAGTGTAATTTTGTTTTTGAAAAATGTCCATTACATAGTTTTACACAAAGTACATATATACATTCGCATAGTATATATTGGAGTGGCGAATGAGATGTTTTTAAATATAAAGTGTACGTGTGATTTGTAGTGTGTAGGACCGCCACAATACCTTGAATTATTAGAGATATCTCGTTCTGTTTCTAATAAATTTATGTAATTTCTATAAATTCTTTTATCTTTTTACTTTCATTTTCATTTTTTCAATTTTTATTTCGAATCTATTTAGTAATATATCAGTAGCAAATTATTCTGATGATCAAGTATCTTAACTTCTTGATTTTTACATTAACAATTCAATAAATTTATATATTTATCTATCTACAGGAGCTGCAAATATATAATTAACATCCTAATGTTTTGTTATTTCTAAATAATTTATAAACGAAAATTGTTTTTTAAAATGCCATTTGATTTTATTAATTGAATACAATTTGATGACTTTCCAAATTCCAATGTGCCTATTGCATTAATGTCTTCTTTTTTTTTCATTTTCCATCACTTTTCCTAAACAATATATCAATTGATATGTATACTGAATCCGAAATGCAAAATTTCGCTCATCTGCGTTTTTGACGTCAAAAAGGGCGGTGTTTACCATTAAACTGTAGCCCGAAAACATATGGTTTTTATATGCTAATGCTATATAAAAGTTATATAAAATTGGTCAACGATTAGCCGCTACATTAGTGACCAAATTTGCCGTACGTGAAATTTTGTATTTCGTATTCATTAGTAATCGGATTTACATTGAACAATTTTCTAGAGTTGCTTTGTATGGTACGTGGAGAGTCCGCGCAAACGGGAATTATGGAGCGGGGTATCGTTCATTATTCACAGAAATTGCTTTTCCAGTTCCAATTTCAATCAAAAATGGACGAATGATCCATTTTTCCTGAAACACCACACCTAACTGTACCAGCTTTAATTTTCTATTTTAAAACAGCAATTAATACAATTTAAAAAATAAAAACTTTATGATAGTCATTAGACAGAATGTATTTCTTTTTAAAAAAAATTATCTAATGTATATTTAAATTTATAAATCTATTGATTTATTGACTTTATTGATGAACATTTTTTCATATTAGAGCTTGCCGCGCAAAAGTCAAATTTTTTTCTATAATTCTAAATATAAAAGCGAAATTCAATTGACATTAAAAGGTAATTAATTAATATTTTATTTGGTCCTATATATATCTCTATATCTTATATGCTATTTTCTACCCATATAATATACCTTTAAACGCCTATCCTATAAGTTTTTTTTTATCATCATTTCAGGCTCATACAAGTTGGATATGACTCTATGTCGACATAGACATATAAAACATTGATAACATAACATTTTGGGAGTAAAGCTGAACTATTTCTTTATCGCCATAGCAACGCAATCAAATTTTTCGTTCTATTTGTTTATTTTTTTTTATTTATATATTTGATTCTACATTCTTATTGGTTGTGATAATATAATGTATTCAAATATCAATGAATATTTGATAATTCATTATTGATAATTCATTTTCCCTTATGTTATTGGTTTTGAATTTGGGTTATTTTCTAACATGTTTGATTTAAACATATATGTTTAAAACAATTGTGAGAAAGTGATACAAGATTTATTTAAATGGTATAGATTATTGTATGAAAGAAATGGAGATATACATAGACATAGAGTCATAGAGTCATATCCAACTTGTATGAGCCTTTCATTTTATAAAAAATTAAAAATTATATAAAAACTTAAAAACACCAGATATAATTCAAATCGAAAATGATTAACACAATAATAATCGCCGAATAGTAAATGTAAAAATGTCCATATACCATAAAGTTTTAATGATAATTTTTATTTTAAAAGTATTAATTTATAATATTTTTGTTTATATATTTTACTAACTTTTAGGCTTTACTTTAATATGTAATTGCTGTTATTAGGTGAATAGTTCGTTAACTTCGACATTCGGCAAATATTCATATATACATATTTACGTGGTGTATGAATTAACCTATAACAATTCCAAAAGTAGTTCAATTGCCGTGCGAAATCAGCAATCATAAATTCCCAGCCATCGATAAGGCATGTTTTTTTTTTTTCATTTAAACAACCCGTTTTTTTTTTTTATCTTTGATCTTTATAAATTTACGCGGGAACCATTTAATATCATTATTAAAATTGCAAATCTAATAAACCTTTCCAAAAAATACAGATTTAATATTTTGTTCCTTTCCTGTATAATATCAATATATATTTTTATTAAACAAATTAATAATTTTTTGCCAGTAAAACGACGCGGTGTATGGATCTTATAGGAATCTTCTGGTTTAACATTTTTCTTTTGCATATTGTCCATATTATATAACTCACATTTTCTAATGTATTAAACTTTTTTTTTTTTCTATACATGCATGTATATTTCAAGTTGTATTCGCGGGCAATCCCTATATATATATATAATATAAAATACAGGGCACATGAAAAAAATAAATTAGCAATTATATTAAAAATTAAAATTTTTGGTTTGTGTATAAAATATATAAAACAAACACACAAACACACACTTCCACAATAAGAATATTTACCTTTTCTGTATGGAAAAAATAAATATGTGCAGGTGATATGAGTTTTAGCGAAGCATACGATTTTAATATGCAAACAAATGAAAAAAACGGGGTTTTAATATATTTACAAAAAATTATCATAGCATAACGATATTGTAAATATCCCTCATATAGGAAATAGAATAGGAAATGTCCCTCATGATATATAGGAATTTATAAATGTATATTTAAATTCTTATGCCTGTTGAATACAAATTGTAAATGTGGTTCAACATCCCAAATAATTTGTATTATATGAGAATAAAATTTAATTTTCTATTCCATACGGCACATACGAAAAAAAACACAATTTCTTCCTATTCATTGTATATAGTTGACCATATCAATCAATCAACTCATATTCATTTCACAATTAAACGTTTACGACATTTTATTTTCTTAAACAATTTACCATATGACGAATATTTTTCTTTCTATTATTATAATCATCATTCATTTAAATGAAAATTACGATGAATATAAATATTTTAAATAATATTTTTGTTATCTCGCATATTCTACAGATTTATTTATTTAAATAATATATACGTCATTATATAATTGAACAAACAATGTTACGGAATATAAGAATTGTATATTTGTTACTTAATTAATTTGGTACAGTTTCGTGTATATTTACAATATTTACTGTGTAATTTTATTTCATATGTATTATCTTTATTGTATTATATTATATGTTCTATACAATTCTAACATTATGCGAAAATTGATTAAAATCGTATAGGATAACTTTTGAATAACATATGTAAAAGCGATAGCGATCAATTTGAACTTTAGCAGCATCATGAATGAATTAATCGCAAATATTATGAAAATGTGAATAAATTGATATTGAATTAAAAAATACGCTCTGAAACGGGATGTACCTACGTGTGACCAGAAGGGATTAAATTTACTATACCAATCAACTAATCATTAAATTTTAATATATATTGATGTGCCACACTAATGTTCCATAAAATCTTGGAACTTTAAATGAGAATGGATGGACCAGTGGGATCAGAAATTTTCTTTTCAATTCTCAACAAATCTCCAAAGCCAAAATGTAAATTGTTTAGAAACCGAACGGTAAATCTGATGGAACTAGATAAAATGTCAAGGGATATAATTTTGTTATCAATAAACCCGTATATCCATAATTACCGGTAAATATTTGAAATTCATTCCAAAAAACCAAAAAAATGTGGAAAAACGGTAAATGGGCAAATGGGGATGGGGTGGGGGGGGCGTAAGAACGAATGTTCTGACACACCTCAACTTCGAACTTAACCAATTCCCACAAAAAAATTTTGTTAAGTATTCAATCAAAATGAAAATTGGCGACAACCGAGCGAAGAAAGTTGCGAAGTTTTACATTTGGGTCTATAAAAACTCACCACGATTCATGTAGAAAAATGAAAAAAAAAGTGCTTTTTCAACACTAAACTAATGAACTACTTTCTATACCGAATGTGCTTAACATTGTAATAATTCGTAAAATATGGCTTTTAATTCCGTATAGTGATATTGTTTGCGCGCATACGCATATTTGTGAATGAATGTATAAGTTAGGGGGAAACACAATTGTTGTAAAACAATAATTATTTATGGTCAGTGCTCATTTTAATCATGATACTGAATTTATAAAAAAAATGATCTGTATATAAAAAATTGTAATATAGTAAATCCTTTTGTTATACTTACCATACACACAACAATTATATTTATATGTGTGCAATTGTGCATATATAAATAATGTATGAATTATTTTTAATTTATATATTATATGAAGTATTTTATTAAATAACTTAAGTATTATATTATGAATTCAGTATACTTGCCTAGTTTATCTGTAAATTAAATAAAAAATATTCAAGACAACTCGATTTTGGAAGAAAAAATACACCCATTTTAGGATACAACATAAGAAACTTTCCTTTCCTGTTTATAAATAGTTAATAGAGAATATTGCAATATTAAGTCGTTATTGATAAAACCAGGAACTGAACCCGGAACTTGAGTTGGATTCGGGTTCATCAACAAAATTTTCGGCTTCTAGTATTTCTATAGTAGTTTTAGGTTTGGCTTCGGGTTTTAGCGCCATGTTATTTCAATTATTTTTAATTTCTGGAATGGAAAAACACTAATTCACTAATTTTAAAGTTAAATAGTTTTATTAAATTAAATAGATAATATTAAATAGTTAATAGAGAATATTGCAATATTAAGTCGGTATTGATAAAACCAGGAACTGAACCCGGAACTTGAGTTGGATTCGGGTTAATCAACAAAATTTTCGGCTTCTAGTATTTCTATAGTAGTTTTGGGTTTGGCTTCGGGTTTTAGCGCCATGTTATTTCAATTATTTTTAATTTCTGGAATGGAAAAACACTAATTCACTAATTTTAAAGTTAAATTTTAATTTTCACAGAAATATCAAAATACGTCTATAAATTTTCGTAACCATTCATGAAAAAAAAACAAATTTTCCAACAAATCATAGTCATATATGAAATTACATATCTGTAAACATAAAATCGTGTTTTTAATTGATGAAATTAAATAAATTTGTATAGATTAAAATAAACTTTATATACATATACTATATTTTATAAACAATCTTATATATATATATATATATAATTGTTATTCACATTCACACATTAATGTTTACAAAATTACTCCTGGCTGAACAACAATTTTTTGATATAATTTGTCTAGAATTGTTGGGTTTGTTTCCAAAATTTAAAAAAAATGATTACGGGAAGAATTAATATATATATATCAACCATATTTAATATCCCTCACCCTAACAGTTCTGTATAAAATCAGTTGATTGACTGATTCACAAAAAAAAAATTCAGAAGATAACGTTGGAGGTGATTTTATTGACTAACATCTTATTGTTATTGTTATTGCATTAATCTTACTGTTATTGCATCAAATATGCCGTTTAAACTCTTTCAAACATCCATATCTTTTTGGTAACTTTAATTTTTGTACATACACAAAAAGTTAGTATTAAAAATATAAAAGAAAAAAGAAAAAAATTTAATAAAATGAATATAAAATAAAATTATACACATGCAAATCAACACAACCACATAACAAGTACAACAACAAAAACACGAACAGTAACAATAATATTACAATAATAATAATAATAATAATAAAATAACAACATCTACTAAACTAAACTCTTTTCATATATATACAAATGTAAAAAAAACCTCTTTTTTTTATATTATATTATAATACATATTTATAAATATAGTTTGTATATTTATATTTTCAAATTGAATAATGAAAATGATTCATACCCACCACCATATATTATTATAGAGAAATCTAACGAAATCAGAAGACGTTGAATGTTAATCGGGAAAACACGTTAGTGTTGTTTTTTTTTCGGTTTTGTTTTTGATTAAATAAATTTTGCGTCATACACTTGCACACGGCAATATAAAGATATTTATTTAATTTTTTTTTTACCATGAAAAAAAAATTATTAATAATTTTTTTTTACTATAGATTGAATAAAATATAGTGTGTATAATTAATTAAAATATAAACAAAAAAATTTTACGTGTCTTGAATTCTTTTCGTTTAATTTAGTTTTTATTTTGTTATTTGGTTTCTTTTTTAACAAGAAAAATTTTCTTCTTTTATAGAAAAAAAATTTAATTTAAATATTGTTTCTAATATTCTACTAAAATAATGATGTTTGTGATGTTTAACATAAATTATTATAATAAATAATTTATTAATTTGTTTATAACAGATGATTATTTAAAAAAAAAAAAAAAATCATCAAAAAAGAATTATGTTTATGTATAAAATGATTACAATTTTAAAGTGATGTGTTTTATTTGTTTTTCATTTGTGTATATTGATGAAGAAAAATTTTGAAAAAAAATATATATAAAATAATATACAAAGAAAAAAATTATTATATGGTTTTAATTATAAAATAAAAATATATTGTGAAATGAAATTATTTTTATATTGTACTTAATTTATTTCAATATTTAATTTCAATTATTTCTGTTTTTATGTTATACTATAAAAAAATATAATATAGTGATTTTATTACTCATATATAAAGAATACCTGTTGGATACATTATTTTTTTTTACCTGTCCTTGTAACTATTGTATGGTAAGTGATTGTCTTTATATATATATATATAATTTATTTAATATTTAGTGTTTCTTTTTAATATTTATAATATATAAATAATAATGATTATTGTGCAGTATATGAAAAAAAAAGTATCTTTATTATAAATATTTTATAATATTCGAATTCTTTGTGTGTTAACTTCAATAATCTCAAGTTTTTTTTTCCTTTTTTTTTACATATTCTATATATTGTTTCCGTAATATTTTTTTTTTGTATATATACATATATAAATATTTATATTTATATATTTTTAGAACATCTCTGTCTGTATAATTATAAAAAAATATATCGAGATTTATAAATAGATTGAGTTAATTTTTTTGCCTGCCGATTCAATGCTTTAGCGAAAAAAAACGCAATTTTCCACATTTATTACTTTTTTAATTTTTAAATATATAGTACCTACATAAAAAAAAATGTAATAATATGATTTTAAACATTGAAGTGCGGTTTTGATTATTGATATATGAATATGCTTAAATATTTTCACGTATTTTTATGTAATAAATATCTATATATATATATAATGTAATCAATATATAAACACAATATTGTAATTTTTTTTTAAATATAATATAAACTTACAAAAACAAATTCAAACAAAAAAAAATAAAATATTATTTGCATTCATATATCCATATATCCATTTATAGAAAAACACGTGAAAGAATTTTCTCTATATTAGTATTTATATTATTATACGTTCACAAAACTGACTATATAAAATAAAAATACTTAAATGATCTGTTTTATAACCTTTTTATAATTTAATTGTATTGGGATTTTTGTTATTATATTTTTGATATAATAATTTTAAAGTATTACATATTTGTAAAATAATTTTCTCTTTATTTAGAAAATTTGCTATCTTATCATTGTTTTTCTATTATACGCGTATACACATTGACGTATCATATGATATTGTATATAGAAGCTAAATGTGTATCATATCACATATACTTCTATTAATACATATATTTATTTATATATAAAACCGCATATCAACACAATGTTTGTTATTCATCAACTTTTATATCAACAAATATGGAGAGATAATAAAAAAAAAATATAATAATTTATTTATGGCAAATTATAAAAAATTAACAATATTTATATCTATATCTATACGAGCATAAGATGACGAATAAGAATAATATATTGTTAGTTATGTATTTCTCAATTATATATTTCTTTATATTGAAAGACTTGTTTAGTGACCCGTATTTTATACCATACGAATAAGAAAAGTTATAAATACAGTGTGATTTAAAAGGTAACATCCGTTTATATATAGAGTCGCTGGTGATTCTATATGATCAATTCCATATCGGTATTGTTTGATAACATTTTTCTGTTTTGCTAAAAAAAAAATTCTAAAATATGCGTAACTACTTGTCTTTTACAATATTGTACATAATTAAAAGGATTATACAATTATGAGTGAAAAACTAATTGTTAAATCCATAACTGTTTTAATTTAATTGATTTTAAAAATTTTTTTTTACAAAAATTCATTTTTTATGGAATACCACCACCGATTACGTCAAAACAATCAATGATTTAATGAATCCATTTCTATTTGGGATACTTTAGGAAATTTCTGCCACTAAATATTGTTCATAAACATGTTATTCTATATTTCTTTGCATTACAAATATCTGTTTAAAATTTCCATACCTCATTCTGAATTAAAAGCCTAAATTCAAAACAAATCATATATTAATTTCTATTTAAAATGCATCATGTAAGCTGCGTTTCATTCAATTACCTATAATAGGTAAAAGTAGAACAATCTACTCTTATCTGTTCTTACTTACTCCTGATAATCGAATGGAAGGCAACTAATATCACCACTTTAACTGTATGACCAGTACCTTTTAGAATACCCTGTGTATATTGTAAACCATTTGAATGTATATTTTAATAACTCATAGTTCTTCATATGTAAAAGTCTTTTATTTATTAATTTTAATATATATAAAAAACTCTTTATATTTAAAAATTTTTATTAATTCAATTTAACTTTGTTTAAAACGTTTTATTATATATAAGAATTTTTTTAAATTTTATTTTTCTATTGTATATACAAAAATAATTGTATTTTATAAGAAAATATTATGAAATAATAATACGATATGTATAGAGAAACGAGTGAGTATCCAATCCGGAAAAAAAAATAAAATATTTTTTTTGTTTTTGGTTGATGTTTCGGTTTCAGAAATATTGGTCGATGATGATGTAATAATTTTTTTAGGTTGAAATAAAAAAAAAAATTATTATTTTTTTATTTATTTCAATTTAATTACAATTATATTCCATAAAAATATATAAATAATAGAATAAATTGTGTGCGATGTAAAATAGTAGAATGATAAATGAATAAATAAATATACGAATGTAATCATTTTGTTATATAGACAATATAGATTAGAAATGTTTTTATTTTTAATTGTATTTATTTATATAAATATTGATGAACAAAAATATAAAAAATGTATATTTAAAATTACCTTTTCGATTGGAATTTTGTTTTGTTCGTTACTGTATATACGGCAGAATCTATTTAGCACCCGGAAAACCTCGGCATTCTATTGCCCGGAACCCGTAACGAAATCATCTAATTTAATTAGGTGATGAACCGGTGATATATTGAATACATTTAAGTGATTTTGTATGGTGGAACTGTTATGGAATATGAGGATTCATTTACGAAATTTTGAAAATTAAATCGAACATATGAGAGAAAAAACTCAAACACAAAAGCAATTAAGTAAAAATAACTCGTATCTGGTTTCAAACAATTGATTAATTAGATTTTTAAATGATTGGCAGTCCTAAGAAGGGGGAAATACTACCCCTGGAAGACTGTTCTGCTGGTTCGAATAAAGTTAATTTCATTCTGAATCGCCGGTTTTTTAGCTATTTTTCTCCAATTCTTAAGTTTTTTAAAATGCGTCAATTTTCTCGTATTGGAAAATCCAAAAAAAACACTCTATCTAATCTTTCTATTCTGCTTATTTAAAAACAAATTAGTTTTTAATACAAATACATTTATCAGTTATGTCAAATTTCAATCTGTATATTCTTTATTCAATAAATATTTTTATAATAGTTGTAGAGAATTTTCCAAAGGAATTTTGCTTCAATTGTCTTTAAAGAATATTGTTTACTAAAACATCTTAACAAAAAATCAACAGTTGATTAAATCACTTCTAATTAAGTATTTCAGCAAACGAAACGAAAAACAAAAACATTTCAAAAAATCTTATTAAATTAATTTGTTTTTTATTTTTTATATAATATGAATGTCTTTATATATACTTAAAAAATGGAATTTAAATTTCCGAGGTCCAATTTGAATGTTATAAAAACATTTATTGTATTTGATTATCATTCAATATACAGCAAAAATGTTTGTATACATATATATTTAAGTTTCCATACGGTCATTTAATCAGAATTTTATATGTATATTTTTATACATGGTCATTAACGGCCTTTCTATAATTTAATAATTCATTTTTCTAATACTCTGATTTCATAGTTTCGAATATACATACATAAATACGCAATACTGCAATTTTCTTTATATCCATTATCTTATTTTTATTATAAATGTGTGATGTTTTTAAATATATAAACATTATATCAATCATAAAAATCTTTTCTTTTTTTTTTCGTTATTAAAATAAACCTACAAATGAATAGAAAAAAATGTATATTATAATAAATACATTAATAATTTTTTATTAGTATAATGCGTTAAATAAATAAAATGTTATCATTTGCAAATAAATAAATAAATAATTAAATTTGATATGATTTATCTATATTTTGTTTTTTTATATTTGTGTGTTGTGATAATTTAAGGTGATGATGATTCATATATTTATTTTTTTTTTAATTATTAACACATTTCTATATATATTTAAAATTAAAAAGTAAAGATAATTTTAGTGTTCTAATAGAAGAAAAATAAAATGTGTATTTATAAATTTTTTTTAATTTAGTTGTGTGTGAGAATATATTTTATTATAATTCATATGTTTTATTTGCCATTTTATATTTAATTTATAATACAGTTTTATATTTTTTAATTTGGTATGAAAAGTGTGAAATGGTCCATGGAAATTAGTTGTGTTTTTTTTTTTAATTTTCCTGTTTTATTCAAAAGTAAAACATAAAAATAAGATATGATACTGTATGTGATTCATTTTTGTTTTTTTCCGTGCCGGTTATATTTTCTCAAAATTAAAATATCTATGTTAAAATGTTAATTATTTTGAATTATATTAATTGTTTTTTTTTTTTGAATAAATTTATTATTTTTTGTATATAAAATATGATGTGAAAAAAAATGTTCAATTGTATTTAAAAACCAAATTTTGTATATACATCAATATTTCGCATAGATTGTAAAAGGAAATCAATATCGATCGTCTTGTGGTGGTACACGCAAATACCTCCAAAGTCTTTTATTAAAGTGGTTGTCTGAAATTTAACTGAATAACTCTAATTAAAACTAAAAATGCCGATAGGCCAACACCCGAAATAGGAAACATGTACTTGTTGCCAGGTGGGAAATGGGGATTAAAATTATTGCCAATCAATTCCTCATATAATTTTAATATAAATAGATATGTAATACTATTATCCCAAATCTGATCTAATCTAATGGATAGGTTGTAAACGATTGCATCAGAAAAACTTCCTAAAACTTTTTCATTTTTCATCAAACCTCAAATCAAAAATTTCTAATAAATTTATTAGAATTGGAACGAGATTCCCCGGAATGTTATGTAATTTTTTGCATTTGGTACCCAAACCTATATCCAAAATATCTAATAAGTATCTTTAAAATTCTTTGATCAAAAACAAAATTCTTCAAGGTATGCCGGCAAGATTCGATATGGATGAAGTAGAAAGGATGGGTTGACATATTCCCTCTCCAATTTTAACCAGTTCGCGCCTATGCGCCTAAGCTCTACTAATTGAGCTTATTTTGAAAATTTCAGGCCAATCGGTCCGATTAGTTTCCGAGAACAGTAACAATTTTCAGTTGACCGTACAAAATTTTTGCGGCAACCTTTTATTTTCGTTTTTGTCGAAGACTTATATGCATAATGAGATTTATCGCATTGATTAATAAATCTGGGTATTTTTTTATTTACCAAATGTTAATTATTATTCAAATTTTCCGATTAATTATACACAAACATATTTCATTAATTTCTATATGTAATCAATATATACTTTAAAGACATAATAATTTATAAAATTTGCAATTATAAACTGCAGAGACGGCAATACCATATAAAATGTTTATGTAAAAAAAATCTTAAAACTTTTTAAGCAAAAAATTTGTATTGTAATATTATCCTTATGTAGATATTTGTATAAGTGTTATGTTAAATTGAACAGCTGAATTATACCTGCAAAACACCTGTCACCAAAAAATAAAACAAATAAAATGCTATTAAATTTCGTTAACACCAATTCTATTTTATCCCTGTCCCTATGTATACATAGTTCTTCAATTACAACTTTAAATATAACATTATAATAATATGTATAATGCATATGCCTTTCTATTTTTTTAATATACACCTAAACCTACATATGATTCAGGAATATTTCGAAAAAGAATAATTTGTTTATTCTATTTTTTTTTTTAGGTATGTATTGTGTTTTATATTATATATGGTGAACGTATAATTCACGTTCGTTCGTTCATTGCTGAATATATATATTTAATATTGATTTTATTCGATATGTTTTTCATTGTTTATCAATATAAATATTGCATATACACTAACTATATTTGATTTACATAATCCAAGTATTGGATTATATTTACCTATTTTATATATTGATATAATATTTTAAATAAATATACAGTTTTTACATTAAAAGCTGTATATACCTTTATTATATATACATATGTGTAACATTTCTATCAACAACAAAAATGAACCTGTTCTGTTTTTTATTCTTAAATGTAAATAAGATATGGTATTTTATTTTTTTTATTTTGTATATATAAACGGATATATATAGTTTATATAAAATGTAGATCACATATATAAATAAACATAAATGTGCCGATATCTTTTCATATGCACTATAGGCCAGAGAATCGACGTTGAGTGTAGTTGAAAATATAGTATATGATTTTCAATTTCATAGAGAAACAGATTTAAATCAATTTTCCCTCTATCGCTTAATAAATGTATATACTCAATTTGATATCACTTTATTGTTGAACTCGTTAATTGTATTATAAATAATTATCCAATTCTTTTCATAATAGAACTGGTAGTCGATTCCGACAGAAATTTAGACAGCGAAATGTATGTCTAAATTAATGGCGAGATTAATGATATCTCCCTCACAATAAATCTTTCTCATCAACAACATTTATCTTTAATGTGAGATATTTTAATTTTTTTTCATTTCTTCATCATAGAATTTTAAATTCTGACGAAACGCAAAATTCTTACATCTCACTGTCTCACTTTCCTCCTGAAATGCAAGTATTTTGTAAACTCTTTACCGGTTCGAATTTACACAAGATTATGAAAAGAATTATCTGTATTATAATATTTGCTTATATTTAAACATCTCGTAAGGTACTATAGATATATTTCAATTCAAGATATTTACTTGTATTTATAAGAAGAAAGAGTAGGTTTTACGGTAACATTTTCCTCATTGCTTAAATTTATCTATGTACAGATATTGGTACACAAACAAAATATCTATATATATATTTCCTCACTTTAGAAAACCAATAAATGTTTTCAATACCAAATCATATTGTTTTTGTTGGTAATAAGAATAACGCTAATGCGATGTACCAATTAAAATTTGCCTTAAAAATACTACCATTAAAGTATTCTATGTAATAACTATGTATAAAATTCTACTGCAATTTTTTTCGTATACTCTTACATGTATGATCATAACATACATTTTTAGATTTATACTTGCATGGTCGATTATTTTAGAACAAATCTACATTAATAAATGAGTTTATGTAACTTTTTACATTCATATATATATAGACATATTTTATTTATGTTTTTTGTCTAATAAATAACACTATCGCTGCGATGTAATTAAAATATCCGCATTCATCGACTATTTAATCATATATTAATGATGTAAACTCACAGAATGAATGGTATATATACCGATATTTTTCAAATCTTGATTGATTGGTGATGTAAGGTGCCTCCGGCTTATATATTTGTATAGTTAATATTTCCTGATTGACTCTAATGCAATTTTAAAAAAATAACCAAAAATATTTACATACTAATACTAATCTATAATAAAGAAATACATTTCAGTATATATATAGAAAAGAATACAAACAAGGAAACATATGATCAAATTTGTACATTTATATAAATAAATATGAAATTCCATGTATACAGACTGTTTTACAATATAAAAGATAAAAATTCACATTCAGTCTATTTTTAATTAAATTTCATTCATATATTATAATTTCGGAATTAAAAATTTACAAGGTGTTTTTTAACATAAATGTATAACGTTTATCTTTATAAAATCTCTTTCGTCGTCTTTTCAGACGTTACAACCAGTTCTGACAGATTTCTTCAGAGTTCATCAAATGGAATCAGTGTTGATTATATTACAGAAATTAAGACATTAAACACCTATGAATTTTGAAATATTCCAATAGAAGATTTCCACATTAAGCTTATCCACTTTAATCTTATTAAAGTTTCCACGGTATATTTTTAATAAACTATTAATCAAATCGAATTAAATTTTAGTTCAGAAGTTTATTCTATCGACATTAACCAAAAAATCACTCACACACACTGTAACAAATTTTATAATGTTATTAACAACAATAAAACCATTAGAATACAGGAAATCATTATTTTACAGATGGCATATAATAAAAAACTTGAAAATATATACAAAAAAAATAATACAAAGAATATTATTATTATTAAAAAAAAAATAGTTTTTTTTTGTATTGTTCATTATATACAATAATTTTATGAAAAATTCTATATATACTATATACTTTTGTGTATTTGAATTAGTTGATACATTTATTTATTATATATACCTATACTGAATAAATTTAAATATAAATTTTTTATTATATGCGAAAATTCACAATATTATAAAATGAAATGCACTATACGACGATAGATTGTGATATTGTTAATGTTTTTTGAATAAATTTCTCAAAATACCATACAACTATTTAAATTTTCCCCAAAAAAAAATGTTTGTTTTCAATATACGCGATATATAGACTATAATTTAAATCTCATATGTGTATTAGGTGCGTATATACTATATTTATACTTGCGATGCTGCTAACCGGATGATGTTGTGTATTTTCACTATACAAATATTTTTTTATTTATTTGTATTTATAATGATAATAAATACAAATAAAAAGTAACAAATCAAATTATAACCAATCCCATATTCATATAGTAATACTTTTCTGAATAATATTATTTTTTAAATTATAATCAAATAAAATACATTTATAAATGTTTATCAAAAATTAATTTATTATTATTATTATTTAACAACTAATGATGTATGTAAAATGCCAACATTAGTTTTTAATAAGCACTATGGCTGCTAGGGCCTTTGGCTTTTACCGGAATTAGAAATCATTAATATTATAATTATTAATGTAATTTTAATAATGATGATGAGTATTTGTTATATACTTTCATATATAATTGCGAGTATATGTGTGTGTAGACTTTGTTAATCTTTGGCTGCGTCCGACACAATATACCAAAGATATTCATTAATTTAATCCCAATGAATAAATGGTGACTTAGTTCATGAATTCAAATCATAAAAAGCACAGAAAAAATTTTCCGGCTAGGATTTGAACTCGTGACCACCCGCAATTGGGTTGGATGCTTTATCAACGGCACCACCAAGTCGTTTAAAAAAAAATTAATTTAATTGCACTTGTTTAATGCATATATATATATAAACTCTATATATATACAATACAAATATTATTTTTATACCGTATCATCGATAAAGTTTTGTCAGCACCTACGTAAAAAATTTTTTAAGGTTTGCTTATATATAAATAAAATAAAATAATAATTCCTGTATTTGATTCACTCACAATCAGATATATATTTATTTATATAATAAGAATTTTTTACTTCAAGCACAACCTTTTCTGTGTTATAGTCTGTATATAAAATATACAATTCGCGATATGCCTTGTTTTTTTGTTCGAACCAATTTTCGAAACATTTTTCCCGTTTCGATTGAGGTAACTCAAAGATAAATATTTGTTGATCACGTAATTATTTTTATTAAGTAATTAGATGCAAAATCAGACCTATAAATTAAATATTTTATCTGCTAAAAAATTACTTTGTTTAAGACATTTCATTTTCATGCGATAGAGAATGATTCGTCCCTTCTTGTTCTTTTTCGAAAATTTATCCTAAAAATTCTGGCTAACAAAGTTGTATAACATACCGCGTATTAACTTTTTCGACGTCACTTTAGTTAAATATGTCTTTCGGTTTGATTTCGGTTTTGTTATGGATTTAAGTGAATAGATCCACACGATTAGACACCTTGACAGGTGTTATACACGCAGAATTTGATGATTGTTGATCGTATTTCTATAAAGTTTTGTTTTACCTATCGACAGCAGCGTTTTTTTTTAAATCGTGTCAAACTATTTTTGATCCAATGGCCACAATTCATTTCTATGGAGTTGAAAATTTCTTTTCTTTGTAATTACTTAATTGAGTTAAAAAATAAAAATTACTTTCACTTTAATTAACAAAAAAAAAATAATCACGTTTTTAAATATAATTTTATTTATTTTTTTTTTCGAAAAATTATTAACCTATATACTATTATATTAATTAAAATTAAAATGACAATTATGTATTGAACACGATAAATATCCCATATATGAAATTGATTTTAAAGAGGTTTATAATGAAATATGTTATATATGGCAATTTTGGTATATATCAGTGGCGAGGTATGAGAAAATTTGTCGCATATACTGTGAAAACTTTGTCCCATTTTTCGTCAAGTACCACTTGACAACCACACTTTTAGTTGTACTGTACAAAGAAAATGGGACAAAGTTTTTCACACTTTCAGTAATATCTTTTGTAAAAATAAACAGATTTCCAAATTTTCTTCTACGAAAATTCAGAATTTACAGAAGTTTTCAAATGATGCAAAGAAAATCACAATTGATTAAAAACAATGACTGTTATTCAAAAAATCAAAATTAGGAAAAATGGATTTATCGGAAAATTTTGTTCAAAAAAATGTTTTTTTTGTAGAATAATTGGTATTTAACCATTTAATTGGTCACTTTTAGAATATTCTATCGTTTAAGTCAATCCGGGCAAATTTTTTCCCGCCTCGCCACTAGTATATATATATATCATCATATTTGATTAATGCGTTGGTTCAAACATTTTTATATTTTGTTTAATAGTGACTCGATGAGGTTCTTTGTCATATTTTTGAGAATTGAAAAAATAAATGATTTTTGCACTATCGTAAATTATAAAAATGTTGATTGTGAATTGTCGATTACCTTTTTTTAATGCCAATGCCAATTTTTGGTCAAAGCGTTCACATTTTTTAATATACTCTTTTTATTACAACCAATTTTCGGTTCGTTTTAGATTGACCAAAAAAAAAATTGATCTAGATCATTGGTCAATAATTTACACTATAGAAGCCGATCCTTCTGCGGCAAAATTACAGAAAATCTATTATTTTTGCATTAAGAGACACCTTTTAAAAGAACACTGTTGATATGGAAATGGATGATGATACTGTGCGATTGTGATTACATCAATATCGATATATAAATATTTCTAATTTCATATATAAATTATTGTGTCATATTTTTTTTCTATACTTATATTTATTTATATGACCATATGGCTGTACATAGTGCAGTTCAATTTGTATTATATACATACATGCATACGAGTAAATATGAAATTGTAATTTCATCAATTTTCTACATTTAATTGAACAATTGTATTAAATTATATATATATTTTGTGTAACAATTATAAAAAAACGAAATGTATATATGAAAAAAGAAACATAAATTTGTTAAATCATTTATATATAAATTGTATTTATTAAATATATGAATGCACATACCTTGTATAGGTAAATATTATATTTACCATATTACATTTATACATACCCATATAAATTGAATGCAGATATACTATATTTGTAAGTTAATTGTGTACAGTTATATTCATTTCTTCTTCCGTTTATGTACAATGAAAAAAAAATGGTGTCAAAAGGCGCGTTATAGATTAATATTATTATTAATGTTATGATTACAAAATATATATAATGATGACGACAACGGCGGCTATAAATAAAGTAAATATTAAATTAAAAATAAATAAAATACCATAATGCACTTTTCAAACATCTATATATTAATATTTTATCTTATTATTTGAATTGAGTACTTTTATATAAATATAATATAAGGTTAAATCCATAAATTCAAATATATATAAGCAGCACAATTGACAAAATAAAATTGAAATGATGAAATAAAAGGTGTAAATAAATAAATAAAATTTATCTTATAAATATAAAGAAATGATATTTCATTTTCTAAATACAACAGAAAAAAAACAAAACAATTTTTTTTCATTTTATTTGACACATCGATCAAAAGACATATTTTTCTTTTGTATTTGAGTGTATGTTGTTTTTTTTTTTTTTGATTTACAAAGAAAATGCTATATAAAGTAATGTTTTTTTTATATAAAATTAAAAAAATTGCATATAACATATGAGATGTTCTTTTATCTTTTTTTTTTTATTTCTTAAAACAAATGGTTTTTCTTGTTTTGTTTTATTAATTTTAATATAGTAGTTGTTTTATATAGTAGGTGTTAAAAATATTCATATATAATTTTTTTTTCACTGTAATTTATTATACCTTTTATAAATATATATGTATTTATATATATATTTTTAAAAAATTACCACCTTCTTTTTATATAAAAATCCTCCTCATTACAAATTTATATATATTCGTTATTGTTTCTGTATATATATATAGATTGCTGTGTCTACATATATCTATTAATCAATGTGTATATATTTACGTAATTTTAATTGTATCTCCATATTCCATCAATAAATATAATTAACTACATATATGCGTAAAAAAGGTTGATTGTAGTGTTGGGATTACTTTATAGTGACTTATTTATTTAATTTTGAAATTTGTTTTCTTCTATTTTTTTTTTCTTTTTTCCACGTTCCATTGCAAAAAATGCAAATGCAAAAATGCAAAAACAAAATGTTGACATGTTTCCGTCGTTCCTGCTCCACTTTTCCTCGGAAACTTCAACCAATTTGGCTAAAACTGTCAACATACGTAGAATTTTTACAGGATTTGGAACCAAATGTGAAAAATTACGTTTCAAATTGTTAATCTTGCACCAACACATCCTATACGAATACATGGGATTATGTACAGTTCATGTAAAATGTTTTCTATCAGGTTTCTGATTCCAATACTTCCACTACTCAGTTTCGTACATGAGTTATTAGTTATGTCTCTTCGGATTTCTAACTGATTTACCTGAAATTTGAATTGAAATTCATGTTTGAGGAAAAATGGAAAACTCTCCGATATCCTGACGCATACAAATCAAAACATTTCATCAAATCTATGGTAGAAATTTGGTATTTATATATAAAATCTCTACGTGTATAAGTAATTAAATTGTTTTGTAAAATTATTTCATATAATAATACTTTTTGTATACGACCGCAAAAACAGAAATGATTAAAATCGGATAATTTTATATCGCATCAAAAATATAATCAAAATTCAATAAAATTATACCTTAAAAAAATAGATAAATAAATAATGAACATATATAGATAAAAATTAAAATTAAAAAGAAACATTTTAATTAAATGTAAATTAGAATTAAAAAAATTAATCGAATGAATCGGCTTTTTTTTTAAATATATATAAGTCATGCATCTTTAATTTACATGTTTTTTTTTATTATTTTGCTTTATAATTGATTATTAGAAAAGTATAGAGATCGATTAATTAAACCATCAAATTTAGTATTAATAGAGTAAGACACAAATGCTCTGAATGAATAGACCAGATTTTTTTTTCTTATAATTGAATTGTACATTGATTTTATTTTAATTTATTCAAACGCGTATAATATCAATGGAAATCTGATATCAGCAATCAGATCTATTATTAATTGGCAACAACTTAGTCTTACATTTGAATTTCATGTACAGCAACAAAAAAAAATTGACTATAATTATTATAAATAGATATTTCTCAAAAATTTTCACATTTATATATGTATAATACAATTTTTTTGATCTACTTTTTTTGTTAGCTTAGCTTTAGATTATTATTATTATTATTGGAAATTTGATGATAGTTTGGTATACATTTAAATAAGAAAAAAAAAATAGGATGATATTAGAATAAATTCGAGAAGAAAAATGTTGATGAAACTTGATTAATGACATAACCATAGTCGATTAGATGCATAACTGTAAAGGGGTTACACTCTAAATTGTTATTTTCTCTATTTTTTCATATATTCCAATTTTCGTTAGCGACGACGGCGACCGACGATTGGTTTTAGCGTTCGATAACAATCTTCTGCTGTTGGTTTCATAATTTTTTTTTTACAGTGTCGATAATTAGCCGTACGACCAACCATGCATCGCATGGGAAAAATGAAACTCTGTGTGAAAATTCAGATTAGATAATAACAGGCAAAACACAAAACGTATTTTATGTCCTCTGTAAGATTCGCGAATTCACCCCACAGTTTTTGTGAGAATTTTAGGATAACGTTTTTTATCTATGATAGTTATAATTTGAGAAATCGTTTACACCGGCTTCAAATATAGTATTCTTGAATCTTGAAATTATTTTAGAATCTCTCAGACATATAAAAGTTTTGCAATTAACGATTCAACATTAGATCACACAACGATCTTTGAATTTTAAAAATAAACATTATCACAATCATCACATGTCTTATTTCAAATTTCGTTTTATTGAAACCCAAACTCATAAATGTATTTCAACCTAGGAGAAACCAATTTTAAAGATTGTGGTGTTTTTTTTGTGACTAAATAAAACCTTTTTTTTTTAACCAATTTAAACCGAAAAGTTTTCAAAATTAATAAAGTGATCAACAATTCATTGGATCAACGCTAATAAATAAATTTGTATATTTCGTTATATTGACCAAATTTAGATTCACTTGAAAATTACTTCGCGAGTTTGTTACTTTTTTTCTCCATATTAATGGTGTGAATTACTTCATATTTGATATATATATAGTTTTTGATTTCCATGTATGGTCAAATCTATTCTTCTTCTTCATTTATACAACCTCTACGGCCTTATGCGATAATGTGAATTTTGCAATGTGAACGTGTGTTAATCAAAATTATAGTATATCTTTTTTTTAAAGCCATTTAATTTTTCTAAATATATATTTTTTATAAATCCACGATATTTTTTAGTAAAAAAAAAAGAAAAGAACCGGTTGGCATCGCATATATAGATACTAAATATATAGTCTCAATCTCAAAATGTAACCATCATTAATATTATATATAAAATATGTATAGGATGTTTATATATATATAAATTGATGATGATTTAAATATTTATGTATAGTTTTTGACCTCTATGCTGTTTTTTTGTGTAACAAAAGCGCTAAAGATTTTTTTCCACTCATCATTTTTATTTTTTATTTTAAATAACAATATGCACAAATCTTAAGCATATCAAACACTTTTATTAGATATTCATATATACATATTATATTTTAAAATAAAAGCTATATTGCTATACAATAGATATAGTAGATGTAAAAGAAAAAAAAATTGGTATAGAAATAAGAAGAAATAAATACACTTATCTATTGGAAAATAATATAGTATATTCTTTACACATTGAAAGTAATAGATAATTTTTGACTTGATATGTGGCATTCGAAATACATAAAAACATTTATTTTATTATAAAATGAACAGGTTATTTTAAATGAAATTATAAAATGCAATTTATTATGATTTTTTTTATAATCCCTTTTATTCTATCGGTATTTCATATAATATGATTAGGTATTGAATAAGAAATTAAATTTTGTGTTAATCGTTTGTTTTGATTTTGATATATGCCTAATTATCCTAATAAATATTAAAATGATACTGAATGAGACAATGATAAGCCCAAATCAAAATCACTATATATTCGATAACATAACAAAATAATACAAGACAAAAAATAAACAGTGATCTTTTGATTTCCTTTTAAAACTCCATTCTTTATATTCCATAAGAATTAAACAAAAAATTAATAAAAAAAATTAAGATTTTTATATAAAATATGAAAAATAGAATTTTTACATACATCCAATATATGTATAAGAAGATGTTAAGGTGAATGTACCTTTTAAATAAATAAATATATAGATATATGTATTTTTTTGTACATTCATATATAGACATAAAAGGTATATAATTAGCACATTGAAACTATATATAATATATTTTTTTGCATTTTATGTTTTCGCCATGTGACAGGGTTATTCTAAAAACAGACCAGTTTGTGCGAAAACGAATCATAATGAAATCGCAAATTTGTAACTTAAGATAATAAACACAAGATAAAGTTTATTTTGGCTGGTTTTTTTATAATAAAATACGTAAAGTACTTCTTCCTATATAAAAGAAATGTATTTTCCTCGATATTTCGGGTACCGTTATGTTTCAAGGTTACTCAAGGTTATAGAAATATTTCTTCCTGGCTCATCTAGAACTTTTATCACAATTTATTTTAGCCCAAAAATTCTTCCTTTTTGCACAAACGCATCTGTGGTGTTTTATTATTTTTTTTTTACCAAGTAGTGGAAATCTTCAAAATACTACCCGATTCCTACTGTCCGATTCCTACTGTCTAAACCCCCTCCTTCACTGTCATCCGTATACTCTCTGAATCCGGAAATGGGCGGACAATGAGCGCGGCCGTTTCTTGATGTGAGCAACCGAATCAAATCTCCCGCCTTTGCTACACGATATCACCTCTCTGCTGTCGAGGGCTAATATGATTTCCTTTCCTTTGTGTTCTATTGAAGGAGTTAGGGCCACCATCTTCGCCTGGTTTCATGGTTTTCCCATGTATTTTTGATTGCCGTTTCGACTTGTTAGACCTGTGTTTTATTATAATAACCCTGTATTTAAAAAAAAATATATTTGTACAATTACATGTTCTCCATAAAATTGGCATCGCACAGCTATTTATATATTTGAATAACTTTACCTGTTGTATTTCTATATATATATATATAAATATGTGTTATAAGACACGAAGACTATTCAAACAATAAGAAGCATAAAATGAAAAGCAAAAAAAAATTCTTTTTTTTTTTACCTATTTGAGTGATGTATTTCTATTTGCCTATATCTATTTTTTTATCTTATACAATATTATCCACTTTATTTCTTCTTGATTAGTTTTTAATGAGAATTATAGTAGGACACAAATTAAAATGTCACATCGTATCGGACGTTTTTCAAAATTATCAAGAATCTATATATATATATAAAAAAAACTCATTTAATTTGGCTTATATATCACTTTTTTTTGTTTGTATTATGCGAAATCAATATCTTCAAATTGCGTGTGTCACATTATATAGAAAATAAAATATGATGAAATAAATGTATAAATCTTTTAAATAAAAAAAAATAATAAATACAGTAAAACTCTGATAAAACATTGTAAGCCGCTTCTAAGATTTGACAAATTGTTAATGTTGCCCGATTTTAAATGGTATCGACCGAATCATCATAGATATTTCTGCGTACAAAAATGTCTCTGTATGTGCCCGAATTCGTTAAATTTCTTCTTTCATCATTTTGGATCACCATAAAATAAAAATGAATCAAAATTAAAAAAAAATTAAAGTTCCATAATTTATTCAAAATCACGGGAGAATAAGAAACAACCAAAAATGTTTGCATGTAAACAAAACCAGCATGAACAACATTAACAAAAAGAAAATTGAACTAAACACGGAATTGTTTTGAAAACGAATCCCACAGATTCGTACAATATGTTAATGAATTTAGGACAATACATCACCTTAGCAATGGACATTCCTTTCCGCATGCAATATTCAACCGAAAAATTGTTTTTTTTTTGCGTTTTTAAAAATCTATATCCCAGTCACCTGCTTAATTTGACTGATTTCGGTTTGTTCCTGTGAGTGGGTCAACTTACATGGATTTTAATGTAATTTGAAATTTAGTATATGTGAATAAATAAAAATTAGATCATTAGATTACCATTATTGATTTGAAAACGGACAAATAAATCTAACATTCATTCAATAAATGAATATATACTATAAAAGGTCAAATAGACTGATATCATGTGTTTATATATATATATATTTATATATATATTTTTGTATACTTCACTCATTTAAATTTTATCACAATAAAATCTATGAGTCAAAGACGGATATATAGAAGTGGAAAAAATATATTTATACGTATGGATTTAATAAATATACTTATAAATAAATAATTAATTGTTTTTTTTATTCAGTCAGTATATTTTATTCATTATTAATATAAAAAAAAATAATAAATTAAAATAAAATTTTTAGGAATTGGAAAGAAGTATATATATATATATATAGGAAAGAAAGTTATTTTAGTAAAAATTATCTTAAATATATATAAATAGAAGTATTCGTACATAATTTTGAAATCTTATATTTATTTTTAGTACAAACATGCAATATTATAGTAAACCTACTGTATTGAAATTACATAAATTTGTATATGCCAATCTCATTTATAGAAATGTATTTAACTCAATTTAAATTAAAAATAGATACTGTCATACTTTTTGTCAAATAAAATCTATTTTATGTATAAAATTCCTCATCTATTATACATATATATATATATACGTATGTATATCAAATATATTTGATTGATTGAAATAATAGAAATTACATTTATTTAAAATATAGATCAGTTAATTTTATTTTAGTATACACGACACAATATCACATTCAGTTTTTTGAAAATCATCTGATATATATACTTATATAAATTCATTTACTATATACATTTAAACAGAAATTACACACTTAAAGTTTATTGCACCTATGAATATCATTATATATGTATATTGTTGTAAATATATAATATTTTGAAGGATAAAATTGATGTTTGTCTTTTTTTTTTTTTATGAATAATAATATATTTAAAATTATTCAAACACCGTCTGTCTCAATGATATTTTCCGCAAATTACTTGAACTATAGTACTAGACTATAGAAAAATACATAACTCTAGTTCAAAATTATAAGAATCAGTTTTTTTTAACATTATTTTAACAACATTATCTATTATAAACCACGTATATCATAGATGAAAAATTATTAGAATTTATTGTTTTTATGCGCAAATTAATCGTTCAAAGTTGGTGTTATGAAAAGAAACGAAAACATCCAACAACGCCATAAATACGTACCTAGAAAAGGCCGCAATTGTAAGAAATGGCGTTTTATAGACGTTATAAAGATCATATTAAAACCGGTATTGACGATTCTAAATCGATGAATAATTGCATTTGATCTGATTTGGTTTGGTGAACGTTTGTTTTGCGTTATGTCAAATTCGGAGATTGACCCGATTTAAAAATTATTAGCACTTCCGATCGCCAAGTACCGCGTTGTAGGAAGTTAATCCGTACTTCCTCAAGAATATGTTTCAAGAAGCAGTGGACTCATTTCGATTTACTACCATTTGTACCACTACTATGCATACTGACAAGTACACGTAGATATACAGAAAATATATTAAAAGAAAAACATTTTAATCAATTTTCAAAATCCAAAATATTTTAAAACGAAAAATTTTATTAAATGAAATCTATATATAATATTTTTTTCAACATAACAAAATATATTTGTACCATCATAAATCATCAAATTATTTTCATACCAAATTTTTCTTTTTATTTGTTTGTAATTCTTTTACAAAACACTCAATATTTTTCTATTTCAGTATTTCATTTTTAAACAAATTAATATCCATATTGTACATAAAAATTAATATCAATATATATATTGGTAAATTGCAAAACCGCATGTGATTGTAAAGGCATATAAATTATTCATTAATTAGTATATATATTCAATAATTTATTCATTCATAACAATAAATAAATATTGATTTTCAGTTCATAGATCATCTTATATAATTACCCCAGAAATATTTTATATATTTATGCCAATTATTTTGCAATAGTATAATTTTTTTTTATATACATATATGTAATTATTTTAATCATTATGCGTAAATTATATTTCTTATGAGATACAATAACATTTTTCTTTTCCATATAAATATATTAATTTAAAACAATTATTGTAATTGTAAAAAAAATTGTTGCGTTTATCAAATATAAATATTCTAATACGGCTGGTTTCAAATGAAAGGAAATTATTTTTTATTATAGAAAGCAAGTTTTTATTATTTTTTTTTTTTTTGTAAAAAAATATATATCAGGTTTCAATGAATGATATGTAAAAAAATTACCTTTGCACCTTCAATTACTTAATATATGAAAAATGAATATAAATAAATGTATATAGAAAAGTATTTGTTCATTTATATTCATTTGGCATATTCATAAATAAATTAACCCGATATATAAAAATAAAAATGTAAAAATATACAATAAACTCGTGCTATACGGGTTTTTTTTCTTTCGTTATAGTACTCAAAAAAAAAATGCTGATCAGTATGTCAAATGGATATGACCAAATGTAAAAAAAAGTAAAACAATGATTTATAAAAGACATTATTCTGTAAAAATTTCACTTTTTTCATTTCTATATTATATTTATAGAAAAAAGATTTGTTAGGCTTGTTTTTATTTTATAAATTCGAGAATTAACACCTATCTATATATATATATATACATATACATATATATATATAAGATATCATATAAATATAAATTAAATATTTTAATAGCCACCATATAAGCGACCTTGTCACAATTTTCGCTCGTATATTTATGAATTGTTATGTTTTCCGATTTGAATTACATATATATGAGTGTATCTTTTATTTTGGTTTTATTTTAAAGTGAAACTAAAATTTAAATTAAAAATTAATTCTATATATACAAGTTTATTTTGATATGCTATACATACAAAATTGTCATTTTTTTTTTAAATTTATCTGAACATCTGACATACAAATAACTGGTAAAAAATATAAGTATATATCACATAAATATTTGTTTATTCGCATGGATATGAAGTCTACTATATAACAAATATAAACGCTTATAGCACACACATTTTGTAGACACTCGATAAACAAATCAATTGAATAAATTATACCAAATATTTTTTCGCGTAAAACTATTGGATTTTGAAAGTTTTTTTTTTTTGTAAATTTATATAACTTTTTTTATATATACAGATAAATTTTGTTTATTTATCTTAATTTTTTATTTTGTTTGCCAATTTGATTTATGCATTTTAAAAATAATTAAAGTAAAATCAAATTAATTTGTAATGTATAAATAAATATTTAATTGAAAAAAAATAATCATTTAATTGAAATTTGTTATCTATAATATGCATATATAGAGTGTATCAATAATAATATACTAGCGACTATGCAATATATATAAAATAATTCAATTAAACATGAAGTTAATGTTACACATTGCAAAGATTGTTTTGTTTTAATACATATATATATATATATATATATATATATATAAATATAAATAGCAAATATAATTGATGTTGTATATAACGTCATTTATACAGAAATGTTTTTTATATAAATGCGGGAATGCTCTAATTGTTTCGAAAATTTAATTATTTAACAATTAAAACGCCTTAACATTTTCTGTGTATATATTAGGTTGTCGAAAAAGTATTGATAATTTTTATAAATAGATGTCATTATAATTGAATATTTCAAGTAGTACTAATCTGATCAGGTAACACTAACATATGTTCGAAAGATGACATTTCGTAGATAAAAAAAAAAAATTTAAATTTGTTTAGTTATTTAAAAGTTGTAGTGCATTAAAGATGAGCGAAATTAGTGAAAAAATTCGATACATTTTACAATTTTATTATGAAAAACGTGAAAATGCAACGCAGTCACATGAACAAATTTGTGCAGTTTACGGTGAAGGAACTTTATCAAAATTAACAGCCTATAGATGGTTTGCTCGATTTCGTTCCGGTAATTTTGATGTCAACGATGCACCTCGTTCTGGTCGACCAATCACTGAAAAAGTCGATGAAATCATATCAAAAATTGAAGAAAATCGACACGTAAGCAGTCATGATATCGCTAAAGAACTAAACATCCATCACCAAACAGTTTTAAACCATTTGACAAAGGCTGAAAAAGAAACGAAAAGAACAAGAAAAAGCTCGATGTATGGGTACCACATGAATTAATACAAAACAATTTAATGAACCGAATTTCCATTTGCGAAACGCTGTTTCTGTTAAAGGAACGAAATCGAGTCATTTTTAAAGCGAATGATTACAGGTGATGAAAAATGGATCACATACGATAATAATGTACGAAAAAGATCGTGGTCCAAGAAGGGTGAAGCTCCTAAAACAGTAGCAAAACCTGGATTAACACCAAGAAAGGTAATGCTGTCTGTTTGGTGACCATTGATTCCGATCTCTATTGTCAACAATTAACAAGATTGAAGCACGAGATTAAAAAAAAAACATCCAGAATTAATCAATCGAAAGGGTGTTGTGTTCCATCATGACAACGCCAGACCACACATATCTTTGATGACTCGGCAGAAACTGAGAGAGTTTGGCTGGGAAGTTTTAATGCATCCACCATATAGCCCGGACCTTGCACCTTCAGATTATCATTTGTTCCGGTCTCTGCAGAACTCCCTTAATGGTTTAAAATTAATTTCCGCAGAGGACTGCAAAATGCACTTGGATCAGTTTTTTGACCAGAAAACACAGAAGTTCTACAGTGATGGGATAATGTCTTTACCAGAAAAATGGCAAAGGGTCATCGATCAAAAGGGCGCATATTTGGTTTAATAAAGTTCATTTGAAATATATAAAAAAATCGTTTGAATTTTGTAAAAAAAATTATCAATACTTTTTAGACAACTTAATATATGAATATTATTACTAATATTACATTTTATATATACGAATACAGACAAACCTTCTACAAATCGGTATGTATATACGTTACTAAAAAAGACCGCGTTGTAAAACATATGTACACTGATAAATAAAATTTTTTTTAACAAAATAAATCAATACAACCTATAAGTTTAGAAAAAATAAATTAAATTCTGTGAATAATCTTATCTCGGATTCATTTGCATTTCCGATCAGTTTTGGGTTTTTAAAAAACATGTTATTCAGATGATTTTTTACTTTTATATTTTATTTTGAAGAGTAAAAAATGTAGCAGATTTATCTGTAATTTTAATAAAATATGTTTTATTGTATAATGTTCTGTAACAATATTTATTATACAATTTTGTTTTAAATAATTACATTTTTGTATATTTTGGTATTGTATATACTGTGAAATTTATTTATTGATTTTTATTTTATTGATTATATGCGGCTATTAAGTATAAAAATAATTTAATTTTTAGTAAAATTTTGATATATAACTCTGAAGTATATATTTATACTTGTGGGTTTATATTAAGCACAAGTTATCTACCATTTTTTCTGACATATATATGGACATTTAAGTGTGCCCTTATTACCTTACAATCATTATAACATTTAATATTTTCCGTATATTGTATATACATGAAAAATGTATGTTAATCAAACTGATTTTAAGTCAAGAATTCGTTTAAAAATAAAAATTAAATTCTTTATTAATAGGATTTCATCGTAACGGCCTCCGTGGAATATTCGATAATAATTGATGAGGCCTATCTACTCTAGTTAACTGTAGATCGTTATTTTGTTGGAATAGGAAATGGCATTGTTAATTTCGAAGAGATAAATAAATACAGTTGTAAAATTTGTGAATGCATTGGTTAAACTGAAAGCGTCTCATAGCAATATGGACAACAATTTTTCTATATTGTAGTCGCTAATTTTCTTTTAATTCACATTTTGACGAATCGCTCTTATTTAAATTCTCGACTTTTATTTCAATTAGCTTTTACATATGCAAGACGTTGTGACTCTGTGGGTTAGTTGATAAAAAAGGCCAAAATAAAATTCTTACAAAGTTTGGGGTTGTTACTGAATACATAAAATATGTTTTATGTTTTTCGCGGTTATTTTCGAATCGGATTTTAATATACAAAGTTGCCTATTTTCCCTTGGTCGTTACCAGGCTATAATTACCGAGACCGTAAAAGTAAGAAATTTTGAAACAAACAACATGAGGCTGTGTCGCACGTTAAAACAGATTGTTGGTTGTAATTAGAATTATTATTATTATTAAATAAATGTAAGGCGTTATATTTACAGTTATTTAAATTTATTTTGGATATTCTTACGTTGTTCGACATTTAGCCTACATTTTATTTACAATATAAGCTTATAATTAGGCTTCCTTTTCGTAGTCTTTCATTTCGTTATTCAACATTCTTAAACATTCAACATTCTTAATATTTACTATACTGTATGTATATATACTATATGTTTATGTGTTATTATCTTTAATTAATATTTATGTAATGAAACTCAACATCCATTAAACTTTGTTATTATATTTGCCATTTTCATTATTATATAACACCAAAATTAATTGCTCATTTCTATTTGGCCACAAAAAAAAAATACCACCATAAAGATTGTGAGATATTATTATTTTCATCCAATTATAAATATACCATCAAGGGAAAACTGAAACATTCAATTGAAATTCTTATATAATAATTGTTTTTACTATATCTACTAGCATATCTATTTCTATATTGATGCTATTATTTATTACTATACCATTGTATATTATTAAGCAAATAAACACATTTGCTATGTACCATATTAAATTTATATAATCATTTATGTAATGTATTTACACTTAAAAATGTCATTACAATAAATTGTAAATTTCCAATTGTACTTTTAAACTTTTTCTGTATATAAAAACCAATAATAAAATGGTGATGGTAAAAAATAACAATTACACCTGACATTTTGCCATCGCATTTATTGTATATTCCAACAATTTTCTTATCTTGACAATATATTTTATATAGTAATCGATTTTAATAGGATTTCGATTTTTATATTAATATACACTTTAAAGTAAAATAACATTTATATGATTATTATTTATATACTTTATATAATAATATGGAATTCACCAAAATGACAATCAATTTGCCACCATATATAACACCTTCAGTTTGTTTTTCTATATACTTGCTATTTTATATACAAATATATAATTTTATCATATAATGTCCATGCAGTACGATGGATATTAATTAAACATAATCTAAAAAAAAAAGTTTAAATTTTATTATGGCAATCAAAAGATACTATATAAAAAAAAATCTTTGTTTTATTTTCTTATATATTTTTTACTGCACACATTTTCTATATATTAACTTATCATTGTAATATTGCACCTATTATAAATGAAAAAAAAAAAACATACATAAAACACAATTATATAGGTAAATAAAAAATGATTAAGGTGAGATATATCATTATATTATATATTATGTTGTCGAAAAAGTATTGATAATTTTTATAAATAGATGTCATTATAATTGAATATTTCAAGTAGTACTAATCTGATTAGGTAACACTAACATTTTTCTTGTATCCAGCCTTTGTCAAATGGTTTAAAACTGTTTGGTGATGGATGTTTAATTCTTTAGCGATATCACGACTGCTTACGTGTCGATTTTCTTCAATTTTTGATATGATTTCATCGACTTTTTCAGTGATTGGTCGACCAGAACGAGGTGCATCTTTGACATCAAAATTAGCGGAACGAAATCGAGCAAACCATCTATAGGCTGTTAATTTTGATAAAGTTCCTTCACCGTAAACTGCACAAATTTGTTCATGTGCCTGCGTTGCATTTTCACCTTTTTCATAATAAAATTGTAAAATGTATCGAATTTTTTCACTAATTTCGCTCATCTTTAATGCACTACTACTTTTAAATGACTAAACAAATTTAATTTTTTTTTTTTTTTTTATCTACGAAATGTCATCTTTCGAACATATGTTAGTGTTACCTAATCAGATTAGTACTACTTGAAATATTCAATTATAATGACATCTATTTATAAAAATTATCAATACTTTTTCGACAACCTAATATATATGAATTTATACAATGTAAAATTTTGTTTTGCACCTTTGTTATCTGCATATGGATTCAGATGTATTTTTTGTGTGAGTTTGTTTTTATTTCTTTTTATATATGTTTTTTCTTTTCATTACTTTTATTTGAGAAATATTACTTTATGTACCGTTACGGTCGAATGATTCAATCTTAATGTGTGCGGTTTAACCTTCATTTGTATATATTTAATTTTTTATATATATACCGAATACTCGCTAGTTTATATAAAAAAAATTAAAATATATGAACATTGGAAAACAATAATTAAACTTTTTTTGTTACCTTATAGTTTTTTTATGTGGTGTTTTCGCTAAAAATTTACTTAACCATATCTTGAATTATATTATTTATTTATTTATTATTATATATAATAATCGTATATAATATGATGATTAGTTAAAGTTATAAGTGGCAAAAGTTAGGTGATTTGGAACAAACAGAAATTAAAAAGCGATTGTTGTTTATTTATTTTTTTTAAATTAAATTAAAACAAATGTCATTATTTTGTTTTGTATTTGAAAGAAATCAAAGACAAAATTAATAATTGCATTTGTTTGTTTGTTGTTTTTTTTTATATGGTTATAAAACTTTTTTATTTATTATATTTTAATTGCATAGTGTTATGCTTAACTTAACTTAAAAATACGTAATTATATATATGTACCTATATATATATATATATACAGACTCGGTTATATAATTTTTTCTTCTTCTAATATTTACAATAAATAATGAATTTATATTGAACAAACGGTTCTTATATATTATTATATTTATCCCGTAATTAATTAGAAATAATATTTAAGGTAAATGCATAAAAAAAAATAAAGAATAAAAAAGCAAAACAATTGCAAAAAATTTATATTATATACAAAACAATACTAGAAATATAGAGTAAAAAATGTATTATTAATTTATTATAGTTTCTTTCTTTAATTCATATATACACATAAAAATTGCATGTGATATGTAATTATAATTTTATTGTAAATAAAAATAACGCAATGTTTTTTTTTATTTTTTCAGAAATTGTAATAATAAAAAAATTGATATAGTTATAAAAACATTCTCTTATTATACAAAGTATAATGCAAAAATATTTTATACATTAACCGCTTATATATAAATTTACTTTACAGTACTATAATTTATACCGCCAAATTATATATGTGCATAGTCTGAATTTATGTCAATAAAATGGTTACATGTCAAAAGTCGAAAGAATTAATATTAGTTATCTTTTTAAAACAAACAATTCTATTTTTCCCGAACAAGTGCTGTGTTATAAGAAATGTATCTGCGTTGAATATAAGATCAATGGCGAAACTTTACATTTATAACATTCCAGCCCCTCCGCTTCTTCTGCACAAGCTGATTCTGGTCTCTAGATATAACAAGATAAAAAAACTATTTTTGAATTTGAATTAGTAAAACTAATCACCAGAATCCAAATATTAGTTTATGATATAAACCTTGTTTCCTAATCCCGAAATAACTGTTCCAGAAATTGTGCTATTTCTTATCCAAATTGTATTATATAGAAACAGTAATAATAATCTAATCTGAATTTCGCACAGCGTAAAAGCATTAAATTATATAACCGTAGACCGTTTAGTAGGACGCTAAAACCAATCGCTAATTGTATGTCGCTCATTTTTTAATACAATCACACATTCTATTGTGTATTTTATTAGTATTTTACTAATTATATAAAATAAAATCAATTTGTAATTTAATCTATAAATAAATGAAGAAAATTAAAAAATAACAATGATATGAAAGTTTATTGTTCATTATGTTCATTTATGTGTAATTCTTCATTCATTTTATTTTTGTGTAAAATGTTTGAAAGCCTAACAATAATCAAGATATTTGAATTACACACAGTGCGATATTTCATTTATTATTATTATTATTTTTATTGTGATTATAAATATTAACAAAATAACATATGATAAAATAATAAAGCATATAATAACAAACATTGACATAATTTTTTATTTTTATCTAAATGTCATCAAATCGCTTACAAATAAAATGCACCGAACTATTATCACATGTAAATTGTTTCCATTTTCAAATTAATGGCACGTTTACTTTCCACACAATATCTAATTTTAGTGTATTTGCTATACACAGATAAATATGTAAATTGAAAAAATCTATATGTTTCAACTGTATTATTATAATTATATTTAAAATTTTTTAATATTAACCTTATTCAAAATATTTTAAACTTGAAATTTTATCAAAAAAAAATTCTATAATACAAGAAAAATATTAAATGATTTCATCCTCGAAGTGATCGTTGACATTGACATTTATTTGAAGGAAATTTGATGTGATTTAATCGCAAATTATTTAATAAAATTATAAAATTTTTATTGAATCTTCTTTAAAACAACACATTCATCAAATAAAAGTAGTTTTGGTTAAAATTGAATCCGCATTAGAAAAATATTAATCTACTCAACTTATATATTTATCGTTATATTGGTTAACAGAAAACCTCTTAAACCTAGAAATTTAAATGTCATCATAATAGATGCTAAATTATTTGAATAAATCGAAAAAAAAAAGAATCATATTGGGTGAAATTTGACCCAAAACAGAGTCAACAAGATTATTATTTTTTAATTTTAGAGTTATTTTTGCGTATACGGCATTATTTATAATTCAAGACGAAATATTTTTTATGGCACCGAAGAACAAAATCGATAAACTTTCGTATTAGGAAATAAGAAGAATTCTAAATATAAATATTAATATATTATTAGGATGCAAATGTTTGACCTTATTCACAAATTTTTTTCCCAAACAAAAAAAATAGAATTAATTCCTTCACATTTTCACTTCTTAGAATTTTCATAATACATCATTTTATTAGGGATACCTCAAGGAGTATTCCATTATTCTACTGCATTCTACTACAACAAAATTAATAAATTCTTATTCTGGATATACCTTTGGCTACATTATACTGTTTATAGTTAATGAATTGAAATCGTAAAATGTGTTTGTACATATATTTTTAAATGCATCTATGGGTGATATAATTCATGAACATCTTTAACCATTTAATTTTATATTCAACTGATTATATACATATATGTGCAATTAACCATTACGCAAGATAATAAATTAAGATGTTATACAGATATATTTTTCACATATATTTTGTTTACATAATTATGTAAAACCGCCGTATGCATATAATATGTTTATATTAAAATTCTTTACATCTCTCATTTGGCTAAATAAATAAATTTATTAATAAAAAATAGTGATTGTAAAACTTGTGTGTTATTTTTTTTTGTGTGCATGCAATGGCAATTATATTATAAATATTATTAGAATCTTATTTACATTAACCACAAAAATATGTAATTTAGAAATTACATGAACCAAATTTTTAAAAATATATACTTCATCTGTAGTTATGCAAAATAAAAAATTTTTTCAGATATCAAAAAATATATTCTTCACGATTTTTTTTTAACGTTTGTATACCTTTATTTATATAGGTTTTGTATAAACAAAAAATTTTGAATTTAGGTCATTTATATTTCGGTTTTTTAATTATTATATTCAATATATTTGAATAGGTATAATAAGTAAAAAAAAAAAAAACAGCCATAAATTTATTCATAAAAAAATTAATATATACATAATTATACGCTTAATGATTGGCATATAATAAATAAAATGTCCCACAACATATACTGCATATATTCACATATTTTATTTTATATTAATAAAATATAAATCGTAAATTTAAAAGATTTCTTTTTTCAGATAATAATTTTTTTTTTTTATTTATATTTTGTGTGGTTTTTTTTTATAGTGGATATATAATATTTTAAAAGTATAAACACAAGTATATAAAAAAAATAAAAATATTGTTATAGATAAAACCGCATATATAATATATAATTAATAACAAAAAAAATAAAATTCAAAGAAAAACCTTCAGCAATAAAGAGATACTTATAAATAAATAAATAAATATTATTAATATTTATATTGAATATATTTAACAAAAAATATATATAAATAATAATAATGAGTTTATTAAAATATGCACTTTCATAAAACAAAAACCAAAAAATAAAAAATAAAACGTGCATTTAAATTTATTAAATAAATATTTGATAAGAAATAATTATGCAATTTTAAATGTTTTAAATCGATTTGAATATTTTTTGTTTAAAAAATTCTTTTGGTTATATTAATAAATATCTTAAATTTAAATGAATTTTTTTGTATACCCACTTGTTGTTGATAAAATTCGTATTTGTTTGTAAAATAAAAAAACTATACACATTATTTGTATTTAATGCAATATACTTAGAATTAATTGATTTTAATTGATTTTGTTATATAAATGCATTAACGACATCTCACGATTTCTCTATATAGTGAAAAGGCGTTGATTGGAATCATTATCTATATATATACATGTATAACAAACCTAATTTCAAATTATATAATAATTATTTTATTTAAAACCATTAAAATTATACGAGAAATTTATTATATATAATAAACTTTAAATACCTTCATTAAAACACCATCATATTGGATGCAGAAAGTGCAACTGCGGCCGGTAAGCTAAAAAATAATTTCGCACAAGTAGAGTTTTCATTCATATTATTTCGCTGTCTCAAAAATTGAGATTCAACTAATAAAAAGCTCAGAATTGACGTGGATAAGTGAGAAAAATACTTTGATAAATTGTATAACTAAAATTAATAAAAAAAAAACCAAATTATTATACAAATGGCGCTGATAATGTTATCTCACTTACGAAAAGTTTTTTCTCATCATTTTAATTGAATAGGAGACGCTTGAAACCTATTTACCTGCAAACAATTTTAAAATATTGTGTAGCAATAAATAAATAGCTAAATTCTCACTGCCTCATTGTCTCACCTCACTGCCAGTGCAGTGCCTCTGTGGTGTAATTGATAAAAATTCCAACCTAAAATTTAGGAGTCGTTCGTAGGCTCGAACCCTACTGAACGCATATAATATATTTTGTGTTTTCGGTTATTTTGGAATCTGAATTTATACACACAGAGTTGCACATTTTTCCATGCGATTGGTTGTACGGCCTAATTACCGACACCGAAAAAGCCACAAATTAAGAAACGAACAACAACAGAAGACTTCACATTTATGTGTGGTATTCTCCATATTCGATGCGTCAGAGACACACAATTTTTTAACATTCTTATATTTTAGGTAAAAATCCATAATTTTGGTCCATTATGGATATTAGTTTGTTTGGCATCATTAAATGCTGGCAGTTCTGTGTCACAAAGTCAGAATTGCAGATAGTGTCATACCGTCGCCGACTATTACTCCTATATCCAAATTTGAAACAAAAATTCGTCGAAGGCATTTTAACGGGTGGGAGACACTTTAAGCAAGAATTCAATGAAATAAAAAATTACATTGACTAAAATTGTATACGTGCTAATGAACAGAATGTTAATTTTTCAATTTTTGCCTAAAAAGAATAAAATATTCCATTTCTTTTTGTCTCATTTTGCGAATATAAAAAACTTCCCTCGTTGTGAGAGAACACTGAGAACACTTATAAATACATAAATGTCGTGCATTCAATTCTCTCAATATTAATTAATTTGGATGGAGTAAATGTTCATAAAAACTTTATATAATCCCATATTTATTTTATTTCAAAATTATTTAGATATTATTTTATTTAAAATAATTGTTGAATTTAAATATCTTAACTTTTTAGAACCTATAATCACAATTTAGAACTTTTTTTACAATCCTAATAACGTTTTATTCTTAAATAGTAATAAATTTACCATGTCAATTTCAATGACAAAGCATTTTTAATCAAATTGCAATTTTTACCTAATCATAATTTTTTTAATTACCAACATTAAATTTTAGTGAATTTGATATCATATTTAGTTTTTCATTTAATTAAACCAAAAAGTCTTTACTGCGAATTCAGCATTTCTATTTCCATTTTCCTTAATTAATATTTTTTGAATATATACTAACGCACGAATAAATTATAATATACAAACAAAATTTATCATATATACATTTAGTATTTATTAGCTAACGTTCTTTTATACATATCTTATATATTTAATTAATTTTATTGAAATTGATTTTTCTCATACAAATTTTCTTAATTTATTATAATAAGAGTACAATACAAAATAATTATTATTTGGTATGTAAATATGAAAATTATCTAAAATACAAACAGAAATTATTTATACATGAAATTAAATTATACAAGAAACAATAACGAAGCAAAAAAAGAAAAATGATGATGAATATATAGAATTATAGATATATAATATATGTATACATTTTTGTGGCATTTAAGCACATTATATATATTTATATTATGACAATGAAATTGAATTTTCTCATTTCTATTGAGTTTTTTTTGTTGGTTTTTTATGTTTTTTTTTTTTTGGTTTATTATTTCTTTTATGTAGATTTATAGAGCCGATTGTTTTCTAAATGTATGTATACCATAAATATACATTTTCTATTTAATTAACATATTTTTTGTCTAAAAATATATATAATATACATTACATATATGCAATTATGCATGAATGTCTATATAACATTATATGGAAATTCAACCATAAACATATACAAATATTAAATTATGATATACTATATATAGAAAGGTTTCTCATGTTACATATACAACAAAACTCACATACAACATATGGTTTTTTATGATTATATACGATTATATATTACATTACCTTTATGTAGGTATATATTATACTAAACTGTGATTTTATGTACTTGCATTTCATTATACATATATTATCATATTATATGCTATACCATTACCTTATGGTATTTATATATGCATTTTAAAACATACAAACGTTACGCTGTGCAATCCGTACGAATTTCCAAAATCGTATATATACATTTATTGTTACTAAACCTGAGAAATTGCATATATAAATTTCATTCTCGAAAACTTCCACAAAGTCACCGAATTTCAATAAGTTTCATTCTCGCTGTTAAACTTATTGAAATTCCGTGACTTTGTGGAAGTTTTCGAGAACGAAATTTAACTTTACAACCCAAATAGATATCCCAAAAGCAAAACCGTACTATTTTCGTAACCTTTTCGGTCGATAGTGTCCCGATTTTCATGAATTTCATTTCATTTTTGTGTCTTTAATTTTTGCGTTGAAATGGTGAAGATTTGTACTATGTCACTTAACTAAAAAAAATGAAGGAAGCTTTAATCAATGCTCAAACGGAGTCATAACTCTTTTACCATAACTCTTGAAGCACTATACCGATTTTGAACATCTTTCAACTACAAAGATAGAATTTATTGGTTCTCAAATTATCCAACGGACGAACAGACATTATTTTGCCATCACCCATGCTATAACCGTAGAATTTCGTACGACTCTAAAGATAAAATTTGTATATATTCACCGTCATAAGAAATTGTGGTAATAATGTAGACATTAAAAAAAAGAAGAATTATAATAATAATAATAATAATAATAAAGGTCATTCATATAAAATATATACTTAACAATAATAATGTTGTTAATTTTATAACAACTGCTATTGTAAATTTATTTTTATTAACATAAACAACACAAGATATATTATATATGAAATTTTTCATAATTAATATATATGGTAATTTCATTTCAACGTGTAATATCAGCGAGAATTTATACTTTCATTTAATTTCGATTTTTTGTAAAAATGCACGAACACACGTTTTATTTCTATATATATGAGCATTAATTGCATATTTAAACTGTAATATGCATTAACTAATCAAAAGTTAAATTAAGATATAAAATTTTTTTTTGTTTATTGTCATTTATATTTGAATATAAATTATGTTTTTTTTTCTAATTGTATATATTTAATATTGTTTAACTTTTTTATAGCAATTTTTCTAATCTCCTATCAATTCTATATCACAAAATTAATATATTAAATAAATTGTTTTCACATAATATTTGGGTTCGGGTTAATCAATATAAAGTTCAGTTTCAGGGTTCGAGTTTAAAATTTAAAAATAATAAATATTGAATTGCTTGTTTAAGTTCGGTTACAGTCCCCCGTGTCAATAACAGTCAATCGTGCAGAATTGAATAAAAACATATTGCTAAAATTTAAAGATTTGTTATCCTTTTTACCAATTCTTAGAATTTTGCTAATTTTTAGAAATTGCTAAAATGTATATACTCCCTAAAAATGTTAACAAGATTTTTTATACCATTCAAGCACATTCCACCTTTCCGAGATAACCATAAAATCACATTGATAAAACAAAAAATCAAAAATAAAAATAACATATTTATAATTAATCTATCTGTGTTAGTCTTGTAGCTTCGCGGTCTAAACATATTTATAATTTTTAAATGCAACAAAAATAAAATCAAACATCAAAAAGAATAAAAATTTATTTATTCTTTATATTTAGAATTTATTTGGTTATTTAAATTGTAAATTAAATTATTTATTTATTCGTCGCCCACCTGTAATAAAATCTGTATATCTTTTATTTTTTTTTATGCATAATAAAAATATTTAAGCTAATTTTTTTTACCTCAAAATAAATATAATTTAAATAATTAATAAATAATCTAAAGATTGAATAAAAAAACCCAAACACATGAAATTTCGTTAAAACCTCAAACGATGAAAAATCATTTATTTCCATATATTCGTGTATACAATCACTTGATTATATTTCAAAAACTATATACTCACCTAAATAAAATAAAATTGAAACTAACACGAAAAAAAAAAAATTATAAGATAAAAACTTGTTCACACAATTTCTTTAATTCATTAAATAATCTATAGATTTTATTAAAAATAAATAAATATAAATATGTGGGTGGTTTTTATCTTTTTTCCGGTTATACGTTTTTTTTTTCTTCAGTTGTTTTTTTTATGTGAAGATGAATGCCACGATTCGTGAATAATAGAAAGACAAAAATATAAATATAATCAATTAATGGTAAAAAAAAACATGTAAAGAAATATTCAGTGGCGGTAGGTGAGAAAATTTGGCATGATAACACAAACGATAGGATATTCTGAAATATTAGAAATATAAAAATAATCTTTTCTTATTACAACATTTTCCGGAAAATTGAATTCTTTTGAGAAAATTAACCGATTTTAAAAAATTTTGTTCTATATGAAAACTCAGAAATTAATTGAATTTTAAATGATAAAAAACTGCGGTTGTTATTCGAAAAATTAAAAATGTATTTTCCCAAAAATTTTGTTGTAAGATAATTAATTTTAATTCTATGGAAGGTACTTGCTTATATCTCCTATCTTTTGGGTCATCTGATAAAATGTTTTCACACTCCACCACTGAAAATATTTCGTTATTAATATGCGAAACCTATAATGTGAAAATATTATTATAATTTAAGATAATATCGTAACTTTACATTAATCTTTCTATACAGAATTCTAAATTTTAATTAATCTAAAAATGTTTATATTGTTAAATAAAATAATGCGTGTGAATATATAACAATAGTGAAAATTATATATACTATAGTATAGATAGTAGAGTAAGTAATTTATACTTTATGCAAATGACCGGGCATTAGAGCATATCAATCAATTTCAATAACTTATAATACAAAATAATTTTGGGACAATTTTTCATTTCAAAATAATTCATCTATATATATTCGCATATTTATATCTTCACCATAAAATTTAATAGAGCTTAAACGAAATGACAGAATAACATTATAATAAAATCTTATTTTTTTTTGTTTTATCAATTAAAAAATTCAAATAAAATAAAATCATATACAATTTATATAAATATCATCATATATATTTATTACTATAATAAATCTAATTTCATTCAATTGATTTTAATTCGAAATTAAAAAAAAATGGGTTCTGTATTTAACACGCCTTGTAGGTTTATGTATATAGTTTTAACTTTTTTTTTTGTCTATAAAACTCATTTATTAAAGAATTATATAAATTAAGCAAATTGTTTTAAATATATTTATTTAAGATATAACATGAAATACACATTCATGATTTTTTTATATAAAATATACAAACACAAAGTAATATTAGTCTTAAAATGTGGAACAGCAAAAAATATCGATAAAACAAAAACAATAATTACGTATGATTATTTTGATAAAATATAGGTCAATAAAAATTTATACAGATATATTCATGTAATTATTATTGTGTAAATATACTTGAATATAAATTGTTTACAAAAAAAAATGTATATCACGCAGCCAATTTGAACTGTCTGAAAAGCAAAGTTTATATAAGATGCAAATCATCGATATAAAGAATATTTCTCCTATTCGAAGTGGTAATATACAGGTGATATAAAGATTCAGAAGTTTTGACTTTTATTCGAGAAACCGTTGCATTAAATGTTTAAACAACAAACTTTCAAATTATCCGGCGTTTTAAAACTATGAGATATTATTGGTAATAAAAGTGGATTTATTTTTAGAATCCTAAATGCAAAAAATGTGTGGGTTACCCCAGTTACCAAGTCAACTACGAGAACGACTGCAAAACCGAATTGATTTGGAAAGAAGAGAATGCTCTTCGTTTTGTGAGATCTACGGTCAACTAATTGTCAGTTTGAACCATTTGAATTGTTCGAAAAAATCCACCACAATTGAACGAGAAAAACACCGTCAAACAAGGCAAATTTGATTGCTAATACATTGACATTTTTGTTGTTTATTTGCGTTGAATTTTAATTTAATTTCAAATGATTACATCTAAATTTTTTTACATTATCCTGATAATTTCATGATATCAAGAAAAAAAATCCAATACTATAATGATTTATAATTTGTCTTATTAATATTTATTTAACGATAAAACACACCTCTCTAACATATGTATATGTATATGCATTTCCCAGAATTCGTTTAGAATTTCAATTTTTAATTTTTAATGGACGCATTTTGTGGTATTTGATCTTTCAACCTCTATATATAGTATAGTTAGTATATTATAAGATTGAAATTGAATATTTGTTAAAAAGTTATAAATTAAATAGATAATAATCAACTTTCAAAAATGAATGTAGAGAATAATAATAATAATAATATTAAAAAAATAACACTTGTATTTAATAATATGTTGAATATATAATTGAAATAAAATTTATACAACACACTTTAAAGTCATTCAAATATATTTATATATATTCAAATTTTACTTAATATCTATTTATGAATGTAATATGCATTAAAAACTTTTACATAAGTGCATTTTTGTGACTAATAAGTTTTTTTATTATTATATTATTGTTATAATTATTGAACAAATTGATATAAGTTTAGTAAGTAGCCATATAACCATACATGGTTTGTAGTTGATTATAAATTAATATAATATATTGAATCTATATATAGAACTATATCGGTTAATTCATAAACTTTAATATTATTCTATTAGTCTTATAATGATCTTTGGAATGAAATACCAAAGATAATTGACATAGTTACTGAACTATAAAAAAAAATCCAATCAACCATAACCTACAAATCACTTAATCTGGTTAACAATTTTATTTTATAAACCAAAAAAATCAAAAATCAAAACATATAAACTATATCTGACTGGATGGCAAACGTAAAATGTCCTTGTTGTTGAATGAACTCTTACAGAGAATTATTTTTTTTTTATCAAATGGATCAGTAATATTAAATTATTTTCAATAGAATTTCAATAGTTCTCTGCAAAAAACAACTCATCCTATAACAGGTATATCGTCGTAGTATATAATTATACAGTCAATAAAATAATAATAAAGACAAATTCATTAAAACGAGCAATGACCTACGTATTTTTAATTAAAAAAAACTATACAAATAAACATATACACGGTGTGTCGTATAAAAATAACATACGGTATTTATTCAAAATAGGTTCCATTACAAGCCATACAAAATTTATCAGGTTTAACTAATCCTTTCTCGGAATAATCTGTAGCACATGTGACTTGAATGGCTGCAACATCTTCGTAAAACTCCAATCAACTCTTCTTTCATGTCACATTTTCAATATAGAGACAAGAAAATAATCATACGATGATAGATCAGGCGAATGAGTTCAAGAAATCTCGAATGTTTACAGTCTTGTACGATGGTGTACTATCGTGCAATAAAAACAGATGCTTCCGGGTATTCGGGATAGTTGGATATTCCGGTATAATTCGAAAAATAATTAGTTAAAATTTTCAAAATATTAAAACTATACGCTGTGAAATTTCAATCGACAGCAATGATTTCACATGGTTTTTTTACTAATAAAATAATTTCTGATCCTGGTATTGTCCTGGTATTGGGTTATCATTTGAATCCTCACCAACCATTTGTGAAACGTGAAGCCAATCATAAACTTGCCGTTGTGTCTTACGATCCTAACCATATAATTTTTTGTTTTAAAATGAATAAGCGTTTGTCAATTTTTTTCCAATTTTAAAACAAAATTGAACATTCGTTTATTGATAAATTTTATTCTTACGACGCATGCATCAAAACTATAAAGACATTCAAATGCGTATAACTTTTTAATCTGACAATCGATTTACATGAGTCCTTATTGTATTTGAAAGAGAAAAGATGCATTCTTTTTTAATAATCCCAAGCCCAACTTAAAATCAATAGTTCTACGTGCTTAAATTAAAATTTCGTTTTTTTTAAAACGACACACCGTGTATATAAAAAAGATTATAGAGAGACATATCTATTAACTATTAATATACTGTTATTATATCTATATATTTATAAACATTAATTGATAAAATATGTTCAAAGAATTTTTTATTATATATGTATATATAGATAGAGAGATTCTGTATATACAAAAATAAAATATTAAATAAATAAAATACATATTAATTAAAAATCAATAAGTCAATTGACCGATGAGAGTAATAAAAAATGTTAATCAGAATTTAATAAATATCGATTAAAAATTATACAGTATCTTTAAATGTTTTTAAATAATTATATAGAATTATATACAAAAATGGAAAAAAAACTTATATGAGAATATTCTGCAAAAATATATATTTAAATTACAAGAATATTATTTATTTAAATTGAACAAGTCACATATTATTTATAAAATTGTTATGAAAAAATGTACAAAATATATATATAATAAAAGTGAATGTTAAAAATGATACGATATTTGTATATATGAGATGAAAAATAAACTGTTAATTGATCATAATTATATGGATAATAATATTGCAAAAAATAATAAACATTTACTTTGGTAGACAATTTATATATGAAAACGATCAACCAGCATCATACAGAATGAGAACTTTTCCAAGGTTTTTTTTTTTTTGCTATTTATACATTTCATATTTGGATACTGATGATGAATCATATATAAATATAAAAACAATTTATATTTTCTCATCCACCTCACCTCATAATATAATTTATCGAAATATAAAATATATAATTATTATAATGACAACAACAACAATAATAATAATAATAATAATAATAATAACAATTTACAGGTAAATTTTCCGTCATTTTTAACCTTGATGTTTTCGTATAATTTAGTTTAGTTTTTTGTACTTTGAAAGAATAATTATTATGTATTTTGTTTCCAAAAAAAAAAAACAAAACAAACATCATTATTACTATAGCTATTGCTTTTTATATATGTATAATGAAACAATGTAAGTAATCGCATATAAGGAATAAAAATACATATACAACTTTATTTGCAAAAAAAAAAAATAAAACAATGGACATTATCTTTATATGCATTAAAAAAATGTTTATTATTATTTCATTTTTAATTTATTAATTATTAAATTTTTTCCATTTCATAAAATGTGTATTTATTTATTTTTTTTTGTGCGGTAAACTCATGAATTATTAATAAATTAATATTTATAAGGAAATTTATCTTTATAATAATAAGAATTATTTTAAATGATATATTTGATATTTTTTTATGATTTAATATAATTCAGCATAATCGTCTTATTAAAAATGAATGAATAAAATGCATGACATGGTAATATAAAATTGGTAACAAAGATCATTAAAGTGTATGTCTACTATGTGTAAATTAACTCCTTCTGAATGATTTCTATATAAAATAAATTAATTTTTCGCTATACAACCAACAATCTGGTTTTAGCGTCCAACAACAGCGTTGTGTTGTTAGTTTCTTAATTTGGGATTTTACGGTTTCGGTAATTAACCGTACGACCAACCACAAGCGGAAAATACAACTCTGTGTTAAAATTCAGATTCGAAAAATAACCGAAAACACAAAACATATTTTATGCATTCAGTAGGATTCGAACCCACGACCCTAAAATTTCGTTAGAATTTTAAGTTGGCATTTTTAACATTTACACCACAGAGTTATTTCTATATAGATTTGTATTTTAAATGTATGAATTAAATGGAAATACTATAGAAAAATTATAAGATAAAAAAAATTATTATAAGCTTGTAAAAAACGTAAAAAAGCAATATATTTTTTTATTTTTCGTTATTTTATAATAAATAAAATAAATTATATTATTCAAAAAATTTAGCATATAACATTGTTTATAAAATATCCTGAAAAAAGTTTGATAAATTTACCAGGTTCCGGACTTGGTTTGGTTGCCAAAGGAGAAACCCTGCTGCATTGGTGATTCGTGCATTTTTTGTTTGAAAAAATCATGTCCAATTAGGGAATTAGTGTTTACATAAGTTTGCATTTGCAAAGCGATCAAACTTTTGTGTAGGAAGAAGCGCTTGTTTTTTTTATTTTCATATAATCATCAATTAGAACTTTATAAAGTAAAGCTGTCGCTGCAGTTGCAATGTCCATGACATTCTTATTCTACTATCTCAGATGAATTCTTGCTTTTCCAGCATCTGGTTTTTTCTCAGCTATAAGGATACGCTTTTTGGTATCTAGCCTAATGAGAGGAATTTATAATGAAACTTTCTCTCTCTTTTGGTTTTTTATTGCGATTTACTGGAAACTTTGGGAAAATGTTCTATAATAATAACACTATTAGATAAAAAAAAATTGATTTTTGTCTGGAATTTTCAAATTCATAAGGGTTGAATTGAAGAAGCATTCATGATTCATGTTATGATACTTTTGAAAATGGTTCATTTTTTAAATGACATTATTTGTTATAATAAAATTATTTTCCACCTGTTTTAATCACCAAAATATTGAATTGTTACCCAATAATCATATATTAAAATTAGGATATTAAAAAATATAATTAGCATATTAATTATAAAACAAAATAATTAGACTCCAAAAACCAAAAAAGAATAATTATTATTTATCTATCTTTTTTTGAAGCATCCTTAATTATTTCAAGGGTAAAAAAGAACTGTCTCTCACATTTTGCACACAGACAAAATAAAATATCCTATTGTTCAATAAAATAAAATAAAATACTTAAATCTTATGTTTTATTTGAAATAATTTATTACTTTTTTATATGCTTTTTTTAATATACAAATAACATATATGACGACGCTCGTCTTCTCACAAACTATTATATTGTATTTATATGTAATAAATAATTAATTAATTTATGCAATTAATTATATATACATTTTAAACATAATGAGGTTATAAATTTTATAAATCTACATTTTGTATTTATGATATATATTATATTACGATTATTATTATTATTATTATTATTATTATTATTATTATTATTATTATTATTGTATGTATGATGACAGACCAATGTAAATTATAACCATTTAATAACGCAAATAACTATATAAAAATATATGTAAAATGTTCGGTAATTACTCTCGTAATTAACCCCATAAGCAGGCTTTTGGAGTTGCCATTATTCATCGACTCCGACTCAGACTCCAGTTTATGGTATAAAATTTAGAATAAAAGTCTATATTATTTGCAAAAACGGTGCAGAAATACCAATATATATCGAAAACCGAATGAGATATTGTTCGGTTAAGATGTTGATGAAATTTTATAAAATTTATTTTTTATTAAATGGTTTAAAATGTGGAGATGTGTGGATGTCTGTCTGCAAATTTCAATTGAATGATATGCTTTAAATGTAATTTTAAGACCATTTGAATAAAATTTGAAAAAAGTGCATTCATAGTTAAATCTATATTTTCCCATAAACTCTTTAAATAACAGAAAATGTATAACCCATAAAATTTAAATATTTTCTTAATATAAAAATATCCTATAATAAAACTTTTAAAAACACACTGTTTCTTGAAGGGTTAATACAATTTAATTTTGTAAATTTATAGGTACATGTAAATAAAATAAGCATTACTCTAAAAAAATATAAATAAATAAATTTTAATAATATATAAATTAAATTTACGATATAATTTATTTAATTGTCTTAATAAGCATTTATTTTAATAAATAAATGCATGATATTAAAAGATTTACTATGCATTTTTTTACTACAGAAAAATCTTCGTTCATGGAAATGATGACAAATATGGAATTTATATGAACATAATTAGTCATTTGAATAAAAAAAATAAATTAATTATAATACAAAAAAAATTAATTATCAATTGTATTATATATATATTTTTGTTTGTTTGTACATTTTTTTCTTTAGGTACCGTACATATATAGAATATTTGGTCTATGACAATGAAATATGTCTAATAATAAAAGACATTATAGACAAGACTATTAAAAACTCTTTATATATGTCAATACCGTAAAATATCTCCTTTAATAATGAATTTGCATATATATGCGATATTTTTATGATACTGATGATGATGATGATGATGAAATCTCATATATGTAAAGAAAATAATAATAATAATTTGTATTTAAAAAATATACAAATGATGAAATATAGTTTATTATGTTTCTTATATAAATTGTAATTGTAGAACTTGTTAACCTTCTAATAAAGATCTAATATACATTTTTTTATTTCAAGAAAAAAAAATAACAATAACATGTCATTCATTATTATTGTTTTTTTTTTATATTTAACCATATATGAATTTTTTTTCGAAATAAATAAGATTGTGGTGGTATAATTTGAAAATAGAAAAAAAAAATAAACCGCATATCATTCGTTTTTACTTTATGCCCAATAAAATTAATACAAAATTAAAGGCAATTTTTTTTTTTATTTTGAATACCCTATAATTTTTTAATCAAAATATTGTATTATTGTATATATTCATATTAATTCAAATATACTATCAAATATAAATGTATGAAATTCATTTGCAATTCACTTTTAAAAAATGTTTTATAAATTATTACTTTCTCTATATATGGCTCAATTGGTTGATATCATTATTACTATTATTATTTTTGAATTGTAGGATTTGTTAGGAACAAAGTTTGAATTCTTTTTGAGCAAAAAAAAATCATAATAAATTTAATTACTTTACCAAACATAAAATTTTAATTTTAAGAATATTTATCACCAAAAAAATATTAATAATTATTTTCTCTTTTTCTTTTTTTATTACAGATTCGGGTATGTAAAATTAATTTATTATTAACAAACAAAAACATTGCTGTTAGCTTTGTAAGTACTATATAAATATATGTATAAAATATTTACATTGTATTTTTCATTTATTTTACAAGTTTATAAAAAAAAATTCTTCTATAAAAATATTACAATTTCTTTTATATACATTAACTTTATTGAGTATAAACGAAAATAATCGATAAAACATATATTTTATTTATATAAATACCTTTGAGCGCGCTTATTAGAAAAGCAATTTATTCATTCATCTATAATTGCTATATACATATATTATATATATATTATGGATTGATATCCATTTAAATGCATTTATCAATAATGTATACATGTCAATTTCACTTATATACTATATACATATAAAAACATATACGTTTTAAAAAATAAATACCTTATTAAAAAATTTGATTGATAATGAAAGTGACTTAATCGATCACTGTTTTTATATTTGCATTTGTTGATTCCATTCATTTTTATATATAATTTTTTTTTTTGAATAATAATCAAATATACAAAACGATTAAATGAATTTTCTTTAAGGCAAAAATATTTGACTATTTGGCATTTTACATTTTACATATTATTTCATTGATTATTATTTCCCCGGAAATTTTAAGTCTTATGTATTTTCTATTTTGTTTATTTTTACAAAATAACATTATGTTTATTGCAATTGTTTGATATTTTGTTGGGCTTGTCCATCGTTCGTCGTGTATTATCTAAAAATATTTTGATGAAAATCGGATTTTTTATTTAAATTTAACACAGAGATGAGATTGATAAAAATACAATATTTTCATGTATTATATATTTCCATAACAAATAAAAAAATATTGAAATAAAAATAAAAAAAAAACAAATATAAACAAAATAAAATCGCTTTCAACTAAATCAACCATAACTGTTGCGTGATGCTCTTCCCTTTCCTGTTTCAATAATATTATTTATTTATTTTTATACATTTTACCTATTATTATTCATTTACAAAAAAAAAGTGTTATTTTCATATATGTTAATTATTGCATATATGCCATGTATTATGTATAAATGAACATTACAAGATGTATCCATTTTTATATTCAGATATTTTTCTATATATTCATGAATTTATTTCAGATTTTTACTATGTATTTATTGAAGAATTGTATAATAAATTTAAGAATGTCGTTGTTTATAATCAATAATTTTAAATTCATTTTGTTTGACACGAGACAAATGTCATTGAAATGTTTCTTAACTTAATAACACTAGTGACATAACATAATAACATTAGAAGTACTGTTATAGTTGTTAGTGATAATTCTGTTATTTTTTCATGTAGAAAATTTTAAGCCTGTTACGAGTTTTTAATTCATTTTTTGGTTTTTTATTTTCACTCCATTCCATACATAATATTCAGATTAGAATAAACCATCTATGGTGAAGATAGTCTAGCAGTTCGTATTGCTGCAATTTAAGCATTGCAATTTTAAATTAACAGAAAAAAAAGCTTATTCAGTATTCGGTAGGATTCGAACCAACGATTTCAAAATTTTGTCTGAATTTTAAGTTACCGTTTTATAAACTGCGCCACACAGTCAAATGGCAATCTCTAGGTTTAATTGTTTTTTTAAATATTCTGGAACTTTCTAGTGTAAGATAACCTGTATTGAAATATTCAATATATAGCACATCAACTATACACTATTTATTGCAATTGTTTGGTAAATAAACAAATATACCTACAGCGAGACAGACATACATATATATTTAATGGTAAATAATACAAATATATTTAGAAAATAAATAAATAAATATTATATACAACATCTACTGGTGATGATTAATACAACCATTTTCATATAATAAATATAAACCTATAAAAAGAGTTTTTTTTTTTATTCAATTCGATTTCCTACTAAAATAGACATACATACTTAATTTGTGAATGCATTTTATATGCAAATGCAACAATTAATTATTGGTAAAATTATTATATAGAATTTTTATACTGGGTATATTCAATTGTATTTTATTCAATAGAAATGTTTACTTCCTCTTTTTTTTAAGGTTGTGATAATAAACTCGTCCAAATTAATTTTACTAATTGTTCCTATATATAAAATTATTTATATATTTATCAGGTTTTATGATATGTAATCTATTCGTTTCGTTTGTAAATGTTTTATATTAATTGTAAGTATATTTTACCATGCAGACTTTATATTCCGCATTGTATTTTTCGAATTAATTTTGTGTATTGTCTAAATTATCTTATATGTAAAATAAAAAAAATTAGAATACCGATTGTAATCTGCATATAATGACGATATTTAATCAATATGTTTAATTATTTTTGGCGGTATACAATCGGCATCCATATCTAATAACAAAATATAACTTTTTACGATTTATTTTTATTCATATAACAATTAATTAATTAAATAATGAAAAAAAAATCGTAATTCACATAATTTAAATAACATTGAAAATAATCATTGGAAACTCATCAAAAAAATTAATTGTGCGGAGTTGAACATTTAAATTTCAAACTTTTTTATTGAAATTAATAGAATGTTAATTACTATTAAGAATCATAACTAGGATAATTAATTTTTCTCAAAAAAATGACAGATTTCATAAATGCAGATCGCTTTGCTCGTTTCCAAAATATTCATAATCTCACGTTTAGAAAAAAAAACAAATAAACGAAACAAACTGTTTATTAATTTGAATACTATATTTTGTTTTGTTTAATCCGATAAATTGTGTATATAATTAAATAACAATAAAATAACGTTTATGACCAGGTGCAAATATATAAAGGTTAATGACCCTCCCATGTTAAAGAATGTGTAAAAATATCACTAAATATTTGTAATAAAAAAACATATTATATGCATGTACATAAAAAAAATTTAAACAATTGTTATTTAATTTAATTCTTATAGTTCTTAATTTATTATTTAAAAATCTAAAACCATTTATCAGGCATGTCGGTTTATAGCTTATAGAACTCATTTTTATATATATATTATACTATTTATGACAAATTTAATTAATATGCAAAAAACGAAAATTATTTATTTATTTATATACATTCATAGACATATTTTACACCTGTGTTATTCATTAAATAAATTCAATCAAAGTTTTTGGTTTATTTGTCCTTTTATATAACAATGTTTTTTTGTATTCTTATATATTATATTTTATATATAGTATGTTATATAACGTGAATAGAATTTTTTGTTTTTAATTTTGACTATACATTGAAATTAATTAAATATGCCATTTGTAAAATTAATTTTTATTTAATTTTGATGGAATCAAAATTATTTTTATGAAACATGCCAATTCATTTGAACTTTTAATGAAATTTCAAAGAAAAAATAATTTTTTTAAATTAAATATATTCTTTATATATTCAATCATCAATCAATAATATTTTAATCGATTTTTAAACCAAAAAATAGATTTATTTGTTTTCTGGTGTTTTTTTTGTTTGAAATAAAAGCTATTGTTTTGTAAAATGCCAAAAATAAACTAAATTGCATAAGGTAAAAATCAGCAATATTATGTAATTATTATTATTACGTAAATTTAAAAAGAAATATATTTTTTTTATTTATTTATAAACAAAAGATCGATTTAATATATAATTTAATTTAATATAATATATCTTAAATACAAAAACTAACAATTTACTTGCATATTTAAAAAAAAAATGAAAGATATATTTGAAATTCCATTGTTAAATAATTTAATGCATTTATTTTTTCAAAATATATATTAATGGAAGAAACGAAATGTTTATTTATTTTATGCGCTGTGTCATCCATCCATTTGATTATCTTTAACCATGAATCTATAATAAATTGTGCAAAATTGTAAATATATAACCATTAAATCATTCTCATTTATAGATTATTGCTGGCAATATTTTTATAAAAACAATTTTATTCATAAACATTTTATATATCAATATCAAATTTGTGCACACATTTTTGTATTTGCTATGTTTTTCATAACATAAAAGATAATTTTTTTTTTTGGTTCTTGAACGATCGAAGATTTATTATTTTTTTATTTATAATCTATTACAAAATTAATTTTCGATTGGTTATTTTGTTATAGAAAATTAATATAAGGGAAATCCGTTGAATCTTTAGTCGAAATCTAAATTGATTGATTGAAGTAAAATCAAATCAAATAATATAATCTATATGCGACAAAAATATTTCCCGCATTTAGAGGGTGTCCCGATTGATTATCCAGCAGAAATTCTTATGAGAAAGCGATTCCCTTGAAGTTCACAATACAAATCTTATCGCTGCAACTTATAAATCTGAAGGTAATACGAAATTTGTATCTGAAAAGATACGTATTTAACCATAAACTATTTAAAAGAAAATTAATTTTATTAAAAGAGATCCTTTTTAATTTTTTTGTATTTTTTTTCGATTTGTTATCTAATGAATTCGTATGGTAATTCGTATCTTTTTTACGGTTCACAATTACGGATTACCTTCAAACTTATAAGTCCCGGCGATAAACTTTGAATGTTGAACTCTAACTTCTTCAAGGGAACTTTAAGGCAAACAAAAGTTACTTGGAGGTAAAAAAGAATAGAATCGATCAACCTAACATTTTGAGAAATATCAATGATTCGTAAAATTTGGATTGAATCGAACCATAAATCATATATCTGTCTAGCATATCATCATAAACTAGACAGATCTTGAGAAAATGTTACAAAGCACAACATTAAAGGTAACTTTAATTTACCTATAAATCAAGTGCCTGCTGTTTATTTTAACTTGAATGATTTAGAAGTTTTAAATTATTGATAAAACATAGGTTTTACTGTGAGATACATTTTTCGACATCCTGTAATCCGTTAGTTTGACTTCCCTCCGTATATTTTTTTTTTGTTGGAAATAGTCCCATGGCATTTGAGTTGCTAAAAATGGAAATTAAACCCCTTTTAAATCTTGATATAAAAACTTAATACATTATTGTTCAAACGCATACCTCCTCGCTCAGCTGTAATATAAAAAAATTTAGGTTAACAATTTAAAAAAAAAATAAAATGTTATGCGATATATTACAGATATATGACATTCATCATCAGTTTCCTGTGCGAATTGAAATAAAAACAGTTTGTATAGTATAATTAATTTTGTGAATTTCTGTATAATGTGCATGCATATATACAAAATAAATATATATTTTTTATATGATTATATCACATATATAATATCGTAATACTTTCATGTTTCGCAATTAGCGTATAGACAACGTAAACTCGTGAACAAAAAATGTTTATTTATTTTAGATTTTCCTAATTAGAAAATACATTTTAAACACGTCATATAGATTATAAAACGATATTTTCATGAAGTGATATACGTAAACAAAAAATATTCATTCAATATATAAATTTACATAATAAAAAAATAAAATATATATATCAATTTTGTATATGTGCGTTACATATCAGATTTATTTAGAATCAGTTTATTTGTGAATGCTATGATATGATGTATATAGATTTAGTGTAGGTATAGTAAATATTTTTCTTATAATATATACGTTGATTTTGTATATTATGATATTATACAAAATTTTTACATAATACATATTAAAATATAATTTAATGAACGCGCGATAAATATTTATTCTGTATTTTTTATGTGTTATACAAATTTGACAATTTAATTCTGTCTAATGGTTTTTTATTATTCTATATTATTATGGTTTATGAATCATAAATATTTAATGTATTTTTGTGGATGGTTTCAAACAAGTCATTGATCAACATTTCGCAATTGTTTATGATAATGACATTAATGATAATAATGCGATAATGGTTAATGATAATGATTAATTATATATCCTAATTGTTCTAATTAAAAAATATGCAAAATATTGCTACAGTTCCGGTCTCACTCAGACAGGATTTTGTATTCATAAAATTGTGAAATTATATAGAAAAATTGAGCTATGGGGCTGCTTGAAGCTTTTAGCTGTATTTTATGTTCAGAAATTACCTCTAATCGCTGTTTTGCAACATATTCTGTCGATTGACGGTATCCCCGAAGCTCACTTTCTTTCTTTATCAGTAAAAACCCCAGCAAAAGAATTTATTATATCGACGAACAAAATTCAGATAATCGAATCAAATGATCCTATATAAAATTACGGTGCATTTACAATATTAATTAATCTTTTGTACCTGTCATTTGCCTGGCTACTGTAAACGCGTTTTATATTAAATCTGACCCAATGTTAACCTTAACCCAAATTCATAACCTTGATTAAATATAAATGTGACTAATTAGATTATACATCGATAATGAATAATTATGTCAAAAAGCAGAACTGAGAGCCGTGTAGACGTTTCGAGTTGTGAACCAATTTAATGATTGGGTCATAGACGTACATATTTGCTTCATTTTGCACATATAGAATACTAATTGTGATATTGGATTTGCATTTTGTCGGAGATTTCTTTTATCCGTTTTTTTTTGTATTATTCATTTGTTTTCAATATATGGAGAATTCGTTTTGATTACATATACAAACAGATATTAACAGATAGTGGGTTTGAATTCTACAGAAGAAATAAAATATGTTTTGTGTATTCGGTTATTTTTCGAATTTGAATTTTAACACATAGTTGTATTTTCCCCTTGCGGTTGATCGATTATATACATGTCTATAATATGGCTAATTACCGACACCGTAAAAACCACAAATTAAGAAATTAACAACAGAAGGCTGTTAAAACCGAATTGTTAGCTGTAAAGCGAAAAATTTATTTTTATTTTTTATACACACTTTGCGAGCAGAATTAAAATTAATATGTTAGTAATGGTAATTCACAATTTACAATCAAGGTTGATTTTTTTTGTTTACAATTTTTTATATCATTTTTTTCATTTATTGTGAACTCTCACATTTCGCATTTTTCCTTAAATTTTCCTTTTAATATAGTTTTTCTGTGTACAACTTGAAGCGTCGATACCGCGACGCGCACTCGACAAAAAGAATTAGTATTTTAATTTTAAAATTAAATTATCTTAACATTTGTATATACCGGTATATGGTATATATGCATATATAGATATTGAAAAATGATCGATTGAAAACACAATATAATACATAGATTATTTAACTCATATATAGTAAAAACTAGTCCGACACCTCATATAATTTAATAAATCAATATTTTATTCATTCAATATTTATTTAATTTTTTTTATATGGATTAATACATATTTAACCTTTAAAAAATCATAATATATAGAATTTATAATAATATCTATATATATTAAATTTTATATATACGGATTATAGTTTAAAAAAAACTGTTTATGTATCTCAATTCATCACGAATTAGGTTAACATAATATATGTAATAATCGATTGATTTATAATAATCTTGTTCAAATAACTCTATAATTAGATTTGTATGAATCAAATAATCACTTTTATTTTTCAGCTTTTTTCTCAATCTCAATTTCTTTTACTTGACAATGAATTTGCCATATTCAGTATATTTTTTTTTAATATATTTGTTTTCATTTTATCGTAATCATAATATTTATATATATACAATATATACATCGATTCGATAAAGGAATTTTCATTTCTATAATTTCTTTAATCTCATATATCATAAATCCATATAAATATATCATAGAGTCGTATAGAGTGGTTAGTTTGATGTGTATATACATTTTAAAGGTTTGTTTTGTTTCTTTTGTTAAATCCACCACATTTTTTGTTGTTATTATCGTTGACGTTAATTTTAAATTCTTTAGTAAAATTATTTGTGGAAATGTGATACATATGTATAAATAGGCGTCGATTAGATTAGTGAAAGCTTAAAAGTTCACTTTATAGAAAAATGTTCAATATATAAATTAATTCCACAACAGTTCATTTATGTAGATTTCATATATATTTGTCACATTGTATATATTATGGATATTATATACATGTCTATGGTTAGTATTTATTTGAAATGGAATCGTTCCTTTCAGTGTAAATTGCGGACGCTATTAAAATTCGCGAAACAAATAGAATTTTATTATCTGTATCAAAAATATATTGAGGATATAGCCTCAATCAATATACAAATATAAAAATATTTGATTTATAGTTTGCATTTTTTTTATGTACCAGATAAACACCGATAATGACAAATAACCTAATTTTTTATAACAATTTTGTTATATATATTATCTTATTTTTAATATTCTATAAACAATATACGTAATATACAAAATAAATTAATAATTTATTTTAAGATGTATCTCACGGTAATCACCACACCAAGCTGTATCAAAGTATATATAATTTATTTTTAATTCAAATAAAATGTGCATGCCTTAGGCAAAACAAACAACTTTTAAATTATATTTTAGTATCATTATACATTTATATACTGTACTACTTAAACTACTAAAAAATTAAAAACACTTTATTAAAATATAATTAATAATAATAATAATTCCGACTTCATATATTTGTATATATATAGCAAAATTATTATAATATAAAATATATATTGAAATACAAAATGCATAATTCATGTATATGTATATACAATAAATACTGTACACAGTTCATTGTGCTTATACACAATATTTAATGAAAAATGAAAAAAATGAAAAAAGACATGTTTCAATTAACATAAATCAATATGTAAATATTTGTGTATAGTGTATATATATATAAATATACACATTTATGGATACTATTATACTAAACAATGATATTTTATTATTTGCAAAAAAAGTGTACCTATAATATACTCTTATATATGCGAGACTATATACGTATAGATAAATGATTTTAAAAAACTCTTAACTTTGAATAGAATTATTCATTGAACATTTATATTTACATCTAAAAAGGTTTACGATTATGTATAATGTTTATTGCGTATTCACAATTATATGTGGATACAGTTCAGGGTGTTAAAGCGTTTTTTTTTCAGCGGATAAGAAAATTTATTTAAATATCTATCAATTATTGAATTGATAATCCAAGTGAATTTTAGTTGACAAAATATTTTTATTGCTGACGATGTTCTTATAACTAAGATCAATCCTTTTTTCCTTCCAATTATTCCAGCTCTTTCTCGGCGATAACAAATTCTAAAACTATGTCCACTTGATTATAATCAACAATATAATTAATTAAATTATGGTTGAAATAAAGCAGTGGTTTAGATTGGAGCCGTCACCTTTCCTTCTCCCATCTCTGGTCACAAGTACGTGAGTCCTGTTTGAGGTGTAGACATGAAATAAAAAATGCATTTTATTGATTACCTAATAATTAAGCAAATTTGTCTACTTGTCTATTATTTTGCGTTTGATAATTTCCTTTAATAATGTCGACTGTTGGTTTCTCGACAAATTAGCAAGTTGGTATACTTTTGTTTCATTCGTGGGTTCAGAAGAATATTTCCATATGAGTTACACATGAGTTAAATTTCATGTCTTCTATGTACGATTCAATTAAACGTTTACGGCAAACTGAGCACTGGAAATTAATGCATTCGTGGACGCAAACGATCGAAAATGTATTAATTTGAATACAAAAAGAGCAGAAAACATATTGAATATGAATCTTGAAGACTGCAAAGGGTTAACTGTTGGGCTCTCTTACCGAACACACAAACTCAACAAATACTCAGGTGGTTGAAAATGTGAAATTTTGATTGCGCAAATCGGAAAAGGATTCGATGGCAAAGGTTTAGTAATGTCTATCATTAAATTCCTGATAGAGATTCTATGATCAAAATAAAACTGAACGACTAAATAATCGTTCTAAATGGTCGCAAAACAAGGGGATATCCGCGTCCCAATCCCTGAAGTTTTAAATCTACATAGAACTTCCTCTATGAATTTAGTCGATAGTCCACAATACGGTCCGTAAATGAATTGCCTTTTTAAAAAAGTAGAATTCGACGTTTCATCAACTGCTTATACAGGGCGATATCACTTATAAATAATTATTCCATTTCCATACATCATATATCATATGCAAAGCCCTAAGCTCTCTATTTGTGATAATCGTATATATGCATCGTTTTTTTTTTTATTTTTGTTTTATAAATGCACATGAATTTTATTATGTAAAAATATAAATTTATATCTAATATGATATTATGTAGAAAATAAATTATAAAGACTAAATTAAAGATCACGTTATATACCTTTTCATATATTATTTATTTTTTTTCAAGATAATATGAATAAAATAAAATGTTTTTTTTTTTCATATTTTCCACAATCTATCTTAAAATGCGGTAACGGATTTAGTAAAATAAATAATTTATTCGTGAATATGTTTTTAGTAAAAAAATGAACAAACTATTATAAGAATAATTTAGAGATTATGGGTTAATTTAAGGAAAAAATATATATATATATATAAATTTAATTCATGAATTATAACAGTAGCAATAACATTTTGTTAAAATTGTATATAGAAGAAAAAACATACGATAATCGGTTATATAATATTTATATAAGTGAAAATGGTAAAAATAAACCATCACATATCGTTTAACTTAAATTTATTATGATTTTTAGTCAATTACCACATTATCTATCTATAAAAATATATTATTTATATATATAATTTTAATATACAATAATTTTGTTTTATATTAAACAAATTTATTTGTTTGTATTGTTATATAATATCATAATTTATAAATAATTGATGATATTATAACACCCACATCTACCGCATATATACGTTTTTATTATACTATCGTATATGCTACAAAAGCTAAATGATTTTTAGAATTATTATTAAATTGCATTTACATATATGCAGTTTTCTCCATATGTGTATTTATATGTTTTATCGCCGCGTTTTGTTATATTATAATAATATCATTAATCGTATACACTTTGGGTGTGATGATAATTTTAGAGCCACAAATGTAAAAAAAATACAAATAAGTACCTACAACAAAATAAAAGCAAAAAAATAGAAAAAATGAATTTCTTTATTTACTTATTTCTAAAGGAATCTATTAGATAAAATTGAAATACAAATTACGGAAATAAGTTTAGACAAAATATATTTAATATTTTGTTCACTGGTGACAACTTCATCTCTTCTATACATACTTTAAATTCATTTTAAGTAATTTTTTTTAACTCTTCAGTGCAACGTGAAACACATCTAACAACCGCTCTATCAATTAACGCCTGTTGGTCACGATATCCTTGGAAATTAATTCTTTCAGCAGCGCCCAAAAAAAAAATTGATTTTAAAAAGTTTTTCCATATTATCAACAAAAATATTTATATTTTAACCAACTGCCTGATCTGCAATTGTGAAATTTTATGTGTTTATGTTCATCCCATTTACCCATTTACAATGCAATGCATTTATTAGTTAGAAAATATTAATCTTAATCGGATTAAAAATTTGAATATACACAAAATTACATAATATACTTCCGTGCTATTTCCCAAAAGTGTTTTAACGAAAATTTTGTTTGATTGCAAAACTAACAGCTGCGTTTTTTGTTTGTTATGTTTTGTTTTAATTTTATTTATAAATTATTATCTATTTTTGTATTTTTTGTGCCTTCCGTAATAAATTATTTGTTTCATATGAATCTCTCGTTTTTTTTTTCAATTTAAACACAAGCAGACAAGTTATACAACGATTTCATTATACATTTTATTTGATCTATTAAATGCGTAAAATGTAATCATAATTTATAATTTTTCTTCCGAATAGCATTTTCCGCTTATAATATTCTTGTTTATTAAATACATAACATATTCTAAAATGTTTATGAGAAAAAATTATTTTATAAAAATAATTTCATTTGTGTGTTGATGTAAATTACCGCATATACATAAGTTTATGTATAAAAAGGCGACAACTTAAAACAATATTTTCTAAAAAAAAAAAAAATCTATTTTTATTGTAAATTTATAATAAATTATCATATATATGTAAATTTTGTAAGCATATGAAACGTGAATATATGTAAAAATAATTTGTATACAGTATATTTTTGAAAATGTATATATGATAAAAATAGATCTAATTGTGTCTCTTAAATATTATTTGTTTATTTTTAGAAATGTTTACTTTACATAATGTTTCTTCTATTTTTTTTTTAATGGTATGGTAACTAACTAATTATAGAAAATCATTGATGCAATGTATTTTATTATATCTATATAGGTGTCTATTTATACTAATTCATATATAGCTTATAAATAGCTAAGGTTAGAATATATATTATCATATTTATTTTTTGAAAATGTCAACTTTTTCCACAAATCTATTTGATAAATATTAAAGTATAGGAAATGTTTTGAAATTATTTGTGCAGCATAACATTTTTTTTTTAAAATGACTAAAATTCCAAACGAAACGATACATTAAAAATAATTTATTTAAATATTCGTTACATGTTTAAATATTTTGGTATATTTGAAGAAACTAAAAAAAAAAAAAATAAAAGTACAATTATTTAAAATGTGTATCTTCTCATAATCAAATATTAAATAATATAATACCAATCTATCTATAAATAAATATAATAAATGTTAAAATATATAACAAACAAGTGGTTTATTTTTAGTTATTGTTATTATGTCTCTTTGATTGTTTATACAAATAATTTAAAAATAAATTTAATTATTTAGATTCTTCGTATGTAATTTATAATAATATTTTTATTATTATGTGTTTTTTTTTATATAATTATATTTAAACACTTTATTTTAAACGCTATTTTTTCTACAAATAATGATATTTAATTCTATTGTTTAATTTAAATAAAATGTATTTGTTTATTTATTTATTTTGTTTTGTGCAAAAAAAAATATAAAAAAATGTAAGTATATATTCATTATATACTGCATGCTCATAAGACTCAATCGTTAATTATGTGAATTAATTAATTTTTCCAAAATATTTTTTATCATATAAAAAACTCATAACCACCTGAATAAATCGTCTAATATGTTTATAAGATATTATTAGTATATAAATTGACAATATTTGGTTAAAATTTTTTTATTTTTAATATAACATAAATTAACTTCATCATCCCCCAAAATTACTGTATAAATAAAACTTTTTAAATGAATTTTTCCATATATACATTTGCAGAAGAATAAACAAAATTAAAAACATTATGAACAAAAATGAACAAAAGACAGGAAAAATGTAATCATAATTTTCATTAAAACAGAAAAATATTTCATAAATATATAAATAAATGATTAAATAAATATTTTATTTTTATATTTTTTTACAAAAAAAAAACTCAATTATTTTAATATAAATAAATTTAATGTTATTTATTTATTATTGCTCGTTCAATTGTACAAATAAAATAATAATAATACATTCAGTCAGCAATGATATTTAAATATAATTTGAACTATTACACCATAAAAAAAAATTAAATAATGTTATTATACATAATAATAAAATATAAAATTATATTATCAAAATTAGTTACGGAATGGAATCGTAGTATATTTGCATATATTAAATATACTAAAAAAAGAATTAATAATTCTATTTTTAATTTTATTTTCATGATAAATAATTTAAAAAAACACAAAATGACATTTTATATTCACTTCCATATTCTTAATACTTGTATAATAATAATTTAATTATAAATTTCCTTTAAAGAAGAACTTTTTTTTTTGAATGTATATAAAGAATTCTTAAGAAGAAAAAAGAACAATGCTTTTGTTTGTTCATATAGAAATATCCTATAAAAAAAAGAAATAACCTTCAAAATGTACATTTAATATACCCGCTGATGATCATATCAATCACGGAAAGAATTAAAAATGTTTTTATAATAATTTATTAAATATAAATAATTTATATATTATGTTGGTGTTATTATATTTATAAAGAAACCATTTTTCAAATTAATTTTATATACGGAATTTATTTACAATTATGGAATATTTTGATCAAAAAAAAAAATACAAGCATATTTATATAATTTAATTTTAAAGACTTAAAAAAGTTGGTGTCATTATTATTTAATGCTCTATTTTAGTTAGGCATCTGGTTTATTTTGGGACGTTAATAGTAATTAGAATCCAATAAATAAAATATAGCGCAATCAGTTTTAACACGGTTTTAAAGTATTTTAGTGGCTATGTGTAAATGATAAAAATGCCAACCTAAAATTCTAACGAAATTTTGGGGTCGTGCGTTCGAATCCTACTGAAGACATAAAATATGTTTTGTATTTTCGGTTATTTTTTGGAATCTGAATGGTAATACAGGGTTGCATATTTGTCCATGTGGTTGTTCGTTACCGGGCCAATTACCGACACCGTAAAACAGAAGCCTGTTGTTGGACGCTAAAACCGATTGTTGGTTGTAATGCGATATTTTTTTTTTTAAAGTATTTTGGCGATCGTAATATTTATAGAATAATTATCGAAAAAACCATTTAAAGGATTTTAATTGAAAAACAAAATAATAACCAAAGTGGAAGACGTTAATATCTGTTTTCTCATCTGTTACTATTTATTTATTAGACGTATATTGCATATATATACGGAACTAAAAATATCCGAAATTAATTTTCATAGGAATAAAATATTTTGTTATTTATTTATTATTTGACTCAGTGACGTGTACAGTTTCTAAAATATTCAATTCGAAATTGGTTTGACAAAACGTTGATTTACCCATAGGTTCGAATTCTATTGAAGATAAATGGAATAATTATTTCTGCTTTCCAGTTATTTGAAAATCGGAATTATCACGTATAGTTGAATTTTTTCCCATATTGTTGGTCGTGCAGCTATAATTAACTACACCGTTAAAACCGCAACTTTTAATAAAACTAACGAGATGTGTATAATTTATTTATTTTAAATTTGACTCAAGCACTCTTAATCTTAATCTATATTTTGTAAATTAAAATATTTTGTCTATATTCTTTACAAATAAACGTACATGTGTCATTGGATATACCAAACAACTATATAAAAATAATTCGATATATTATTAATATTATTCGGTAATTTAATTTTAAAAGCTATAATAATCACCCAAGAGCATTTAGCAAAAAAAAAGAAAAAATGTTTAGTTTTTAACAATTTCTAAATAATTTAAGATAAATACAAAAAGTATTTAAAAAAAGATAAATACAAAATGTATGCTATATAAAAATTAATTATATACCATAGAATAAATGATTATTTTTTTCTTATATACCTATCGCTTAAAATAAAAAAAAAACATAATTATTGAACCATCATTATATTAATTTTTGCTGGTTTTGTTTTACATCAATATATATACAAGTTTTTTTCTTAAATTATAATGATAGATAAAAAAAAAAACTAAACTAAATCAAATCAGAAAAAAAATTATATATAGAATATCTAGCACGTACCTCTATTTAGTTGTTTTTCTATAACCAAAATTTTCCCATTTTTCTATTTTATTATTTATTTTGTATTATTACCATTATTATTATTATTACTATATTATTATTATTATTAGTATTTATTTATATAAACACATTAAACATCAATTTTGCAATACAAAAAAACAAATCTCTCTTTGGAGGAATCTTATATTATATCGATTTAGATATAGATATACAAATGAAAAAGAAAAAAAAACATCGGTTTTATTTTGTTGTCCTACTTTGAATCATAAAAATAGAATTGATTTTATTCAATTTCATTTTTTTTTTATTTTGATTCGTTTTGTTTTACTTTATTATTTACTTTATTCTTTGATTTTCACTATAGATATATACATATATACAAAAATGAATCAAAATTAATGATAGATTGATATCGTAATGCATCATTAGTTTATTTATATTATTAGTTTTATTACTATATATATACTATACATATTACAATCTATATGGTGTTATATATTTTACAGATATTACACTTTCATTTTTTAATGATCTTTTTCATTGTTTTTTATTTTCATTATATATTATTGGGTGCATTATAAAAACAAAGAATTGAATATAATTTGATATTTCCTCTTTGTATATATTATATATGTTTATAGATGTTTATAATGGTAATGAAGATGTATTTCAAATCTGTCTGATATATTTATTAAGGAAAAAATATATGTTATATGAGTAATAATTTTAATAATAATAATTTTATAGAAATGCAATTAAGAATAATAATTACTTTTATTTATCATAATAATGGATATTATAATTTTTCTATCTCTCTATATAAAATATAATTATATTATAATGCATTTCGTTTATTAACTATACAATTAATTTTCTATATATACATATACACAGATCAACTTATAATATCATACAAACATACATACATATATATATATATAAAATTTATTAATATATAATCTTTAATTTTTCCAATTTGTAAAAAATAAAAATAAAACTATATAATTTCAAAACACCTTTTTGTTTATATATAATGTATTTAAAAGGTAAATTGCTATAAAGAAAAGGTATATTAAAAAATACCTATCTCTATTTATTTTTTTTTTAATATATTATATTGATATATAATAATTATACAAAATTTCATTGTAAATATTTTTAAAAAATAAACACATTATTTCTGAATAATATTTAGAGAGGAATGTTTTAATAGAGTCGGGAAAAAACGTGGTGTCATTTTAATAATAACCCGATATAATACATATGTATAATGTAAATTATCGACAAAATAAAATATTTATGCACATTTCAATTGTGTGTAATTCGTATTTGTATCAAATATGATGATGATGATGATGTGTTATAACTTACATAAACGTATAGAGATGTGAAAGGTTTACAAACAGTACTAATATAAAACAAATTTTGTTATATAACAAATATACAATTTAATTTATAAATGAGGTATTGTTTGATATAGATATATAAGTATATTTTTATTAAAACAAAAAATGTTATGAGAAAGTATAAGCAATTTTTGATGATTTAACATAATTTATTTATAAATGATTTAATTTTGAACGTTAAATTCAAACTGATTATGTAATACACTATAAAATTCATATTTTTTTTGGTTAGAATCAGTAGAAAATAACTTAAATAATTTTTTTTTTTTGCTTTCGGGTGTTCTTTTCATTAGCGAACTCCCATTTCGGTCATAGTGTTGAAATTTTATGCAACGATTGTTGTATGATAATTATGATATTTCATTTTTATAGTTTTGTTTTTATTTTTATTTTTATTTTTATTTTTATTTTTATTTTTATTTTTACTATTTTTTTAATTTTTATTTTTATTTAAAATTATACGCACGAGTTAACCGCATTAGGGCTAATCGCGGGGGTCAGCTCAACCCAAGTGCAATGTTAAAGCCTCACTTACTTAAATAATTGAGTTTAAAAATTTTTCAAATAATGTTATTGTTGAAATTGTCTATACACAAAAACATTTATTTTTATGCGAATTCAATATATATACACAGATCATAAATTGGTAAAGTTAAAAGCAAATCCAAAATATTGATAAACAGATACCAAATCTGGTTAATAATTCCTGTACCAACTATTTGAATTAATTTATTCAATTTTTTCACAGAATTATAAAAAATATAATTAGGAAGTTGTGGAATCTGTTATATTTTCATAAAAACCTTTTAATTAACATAAAAGTTGTTTCAAAAATTCTGCTGATTCATACTCTAAAACATTTTACTCATGTGTAAAAATAAAAGAATCTGTTTTATATCAATTTAGTTATCCAATGTGTATTTAAAGATTTTAATTGTTTAATAAAACACAAAAGCTTTAACCAAATTTCAAATTTGACCAAATAAAAGTAACCAAAAGAAATCTCTTATAAAATAAATGTTCCGAAAGAACAGATTTGAAGTAGTCTTATAAATACATTTTTATATGAGATGTTTACAATAATATGATATATACCTGCAATAAATATAGAACAAATCATCATATTCAGCGATGAACTAAATTTTTGGGAATATAAATTTGTTAATAAACCAAATTGTCATATTTGGGGTTGGGCTTAAAATAAACATTATTAGTGATATAATGAAATCATATGAAATTTATGTATGAAGGTGATCAAAAATTGTTCTTCCAGAATAAATTCCAGTTTTCCAGTAAATTACCTGCATGCATTTCTAAGTAAAATTGTCCTGAATCAATCTTAAAAATAAATCTCATTGATATCTTATTCCGTTTTGTTATTATTTCAAATAAAAATTTTGCTATAGGCATATTGAAAAAAAAATGCGATGTTGAAAAATTCAAATATAATATGCATACAATAAAAAATTATATTGACAAATAAAAATTCATAATGAATGATATGGAATAAATATCTATACAAGTTTGTTGTTATTTTTTTATTAACAAAACGTTTTTGAATTTTTTTTTTTACCTATTTCAACATATACAATTTAAAAAGAGAAAAAAATAAAACAATATAGTTCATGGTATGGGTCATTTATTTATTATTTTTATCTATCTATTTTAAATTAATGGAGTTTTAAAAGTAAACAAAATGGTGTTGGAAAAAATAGTCCCAAATAATTTAATTAATATTTTCTTATATACGATTTTTGTAGTAATTTATTTCATCATTTATGGAGCCTTCCGCAGATAATGCAAAATAAATTTTAAAATTCATTTTATACATAACATTAAATTATATATTATATCAAATCAAGCCAAATATTTTTGATTATAAATTATTATATATCATTTATTTGATTAATTACAAAACCATATAGGTTTCTATTAATTTTATCACAATTGTATATATTTACTTTTGCGATATTTCATTAAAAATTTGTATAAGCTTTCTCAATGGATTTAATTTTTTTTTTTAATTTCTTTATTATATTTCACTTTCAGTCAGACAATAAATAAGATGAAAAAAATTGTACTATAGGTAAAATAAATCACTTTTTTATATATTTATTAATTTTTTTTCTGTTTTCACATTCATTGATTTATTTATAGTGTATATACAGTTACCAAATATCTGTATTTAGCTGCAAACATTTGACAAAATTATAATGTAATTTTAAATTCATAATAATATGGTAAAGGTAAAAGTCATATTGTTGTTGTTTTACTTATAATCTGCCTTGACAATCTGTTATGTATATATAATAAATACAAAATAATATTTATATTTATGAAATCAAACTCAAATCATACTCAAATCAAACGAATATTTATATGCAATGTATTTTTAATTATGACATACAAATTTTGAAATATATAAATAAATGACACATTCACTTTATATAGAAAGAAATATTTATGATAAATGATATTTTATAATATAAATAACACGAATAAATTATTAAATAATTTGGTTAATGAGTTTATGTGTTTTGTTTTGCCCTATATATGCGTAAAATTTTATTTAAATCACGTGTAAGGTTATGTAGTTGCAAATTGAATTTTGTTGAATTATTGTTTTGTTTTATCTTAATTTGTTGTTGATTTAAATATACAAAAATCAAAATATATTGCTATCAGACGGAATTTAATTTTTTGTGGCTGATCAATGTTTAAATTATAGTTTCATCTGGTTAAATACGCATATATTAGGTTGTCGAAAAAGTATTGATAATTTTTATAAATAGACGTCATTATAATTGAATATTTCAAGTAGTACTAATCTGATCAGGTAATACTAACATATGTTCGAAATGTGACATTTCGTAGATAAAAAAACAAAAAAATTAAATTTGTTCTATTTGTCATTTAAAAGTTGTAGTGCATTAAAGATGAGCGAAATTAGTGAAAAAATTCGATACATTTTACAATTTTATTATGAAAAAGGTGAAAATGCAACGCAGGCACATGAACAAATTTGTGCAGTTTACGGTGAAGGAACTTTATCAAAATTAACAGTCTATAGATGGTTTGCTCGATTTCGTTCCGGTAATTTTGATGTCAAAGATGCACCTCGTTCTGGTCGACCAATCACTGAAAAAGTCGATGAAATCATATCAAAAATTGAAGAAAATCGACACGTAAGCAGTCATGATATCGCTAAAGAACTAAACATCCATCACCAAACAGTTTTAAACCATTTGACAAAGGCTGGATACAAGAAAAAGCTCGATGTTTGGGTACCACATGAATTAACACAAAACAATTTAATGAACCGAATTTCCATTTGCAAAACGCTGGAACGAAATCGAGTCATTTTTAAAGCGAATGATGAAAAATGGATCACATACGATAATAATGTACGAAAAAGATCGTGGTCCAAGAAGGGTGAAAAGAGTAGCAAAACCGTAAACTAAAACAGTAGCAAAACCTGGATTAACACCAAGAAAGGTAATGCTGTCTGTTTGGTGGGATTGGAAAGGAATCGTTCATTATGAATTACTAGCACCCGGTCAAACCATTGATTCCGATCTCTATTGTCAACAATTAACAAGATTGAAGCACGAGATTAAAAAAAAACGTCCAGAATTAATCAATCGAAAGGGTGTTGTGTTCCATCATGACAACGCCAGACCACACACATCTTTGATGACTCGGCAGGAACTGAGAGAGTTTGGCTGGGAAGCTTTAATGCATCCACCATATAGCCCGGACCTTGCACCTTCAGATTATCATTTGTTCAGGTCTCTGCAGAACTCCCTTAATGGTTTAAAATTAAATTCCGCAGAGGATTGCAAAATGCACTTGGATCAGTTTTTTGCCCAGAAAACACAGAAGTTCTACAGTGATGGGATAATGTCTTTACCAGAAAAACGCAAAGGGTCATCGATCAAAACGGCGCAAATTTGGTTTAATAAAGTTCATTTGAAATATATAAAAAAATCGTTTGAATTTTGTAAAAAAAATTATCAATACTTTTTAGACAACCTAATATATCACTTTATATTTTTGTTTAAAATCGTAAATACCAACCTGAGTTTTTTTTACTAAACATTATATTTATGAGATATTGAAATTCATCAGTTTTAATCTAATAAATATTTTTATTAACAACAAATTCCCCTTGATGGTTTAATTAAAAATAAAAGAAGTTGCTTGAATTTACAGTCATATATTATATATAGAATTAAATTATCTTATTAACAATTAAAACTTGTTTGCTATAACAATAACAAATTTTTAAATATTTATCAAGCTATTTTATAATCATCTAATCATCGGATAATCGCACATTTTTGATGCAAATAAATCTATTTATATAACATAAAAAATTTAGTTGAAATTCATAAATCCATTCATTTATTAAAATTTTTTTGATTAGTTAACTTCATTTTATTTTTATTATTGTTTCACGATACGGTATAAAATTTGCATACTGATAATTTCTTATCTTCTATGCTTTATTCATAATGATCTAATTTCATAGAAATATTTTTTGTTTTGCAAAATCCTTATGTATTGAAATTAAAAAATGAATTAATTTCATAATCATATAACATATGAATTTTTATATTTTCACGCATATTTTCATATTTATTATTTGGAATATAAATTTAAAACAAAATAAAATATATGTTATTGCCTCAGGAAATTTTTAAACTCGTAATTTTTTTTAGATATGTATTTAAATATTGATGTAGGTTTATGAATAAGTGCATGTATTTGTAAATTCATATATTATTTATTATTTATATATATGATATATATTTAATTTATATACATTGAAGGTTTTTGCAAAATTTTTAATAATATAATATTATACTTTTATAGAGGTATATCAAAATCTTTACAATTTTTTTATGTAACAATCCAATTAAGTAGCAAACTTTCATCATGATGCTACAGCGCTATATGTAGTTATTTATGGTAAAATACATGTGCTGATCTGTACTATATATAGGTTGCTCAATGAGTTGGCGGAACAGAAATGAAAAAAAATCATTATAAACTTTAAAACGAACCCATCTCGGTAGTGGTTTTCCGGCAGATTTACAAAATATTCTCTTCGAAGTATTTCTAGTTTGATGGAAATCGTGTTTTCCACGTAAAATATTTTTGAAGTTTAAGAAGAACCAGAAAAGCCAGATGGGGTTACCTCTGCCGAATAGTCTGGATATTACAATAATTGGTACTTTAATTCAATCGATTGCCAGCCATGGGTTTTCAGCTGTTTGTGCTGGGTTGAATTATCTAGATTGAATACATATTTTTTTTGTTTCCACAGGATATTTTTCCACGAATTTTGCCCATCCAATTGATCTAAAAAGTTGCAATATAATAATAATTTGAATTGTTTGTTTTATCAGTTTGGAGGTAATACACGAACAAAATTCCTTTTGCATTCCATCCCAAAAGGTATTTTAACCAAAAATTTAATCACAGCAACCCCAAAATCCCAAAATGAACACAAATGAAAACCCCAAAATCAATTGTTCGTACATACGTTTGTTGTTAATACGTTCTTATGAAAAATGAAATACTAAAAAATCTTGTTTACATTTTAGTTCGATTACTGATATGGTGATCTAGTTGATATTGATGCTCCGCGAACTCATTGAACAACCCAGTATTATATATTCTTGTTTTTCATTATATGATTATATATACCCATATATATAATATACTAGTTCATATAAGAAAATCTTGTTTCTTGTCTTACGTGTTATGCTCTCTAAATAACTTTGTTGCATGTTTTACTCATATATACTTTAAGATATGCTTTAAGATGTAAACTATTTGATGAAAAAAATAAATGATATATATTAAAATGGTATAAGAAACTGGTTAGATGTCTGCATCCAAATTCAGTTCGCGTAAAAATTGTATACATAATATTATGTATGTACGATATATATATACATAAAATATATAAATTTCCAAGTTTGTATATATGCTGTTATATTTATATCGAATATATATGAATCTTGACCTTCATGCGATTATTTTTTTTTGTATATTGATTTAAGATGTATGTATATAAGAAAAATAAGTATTCAATAAAATTTGTTTTTTTTATTTGTTTCATATAATCATATAACTATATACAGTATGTCCTAGTACCATGCTACAGTTATCTTGAGAAAATTTCCAGCGTTCCTGAAGGGGAGTCTAACTTCAACCCATATCGAGTTACAGGGCGTTGAAAAATTTTAGTTAATATTAAAACAAAACAAATGTTTACTAATTAACTAATAACTTCGAAAGCATTTAAGAACGCATAAGTACTTTGCTTATAGGTGAATTATCTTTAATTATGTTCTAAATTTAATGTTTGTTTAAAGTAAAATATTATCAAATTTTTCCTTCAACTTTTTCAGAAAAATGTATCTACTCCATGATCCATGATTTTTTGCTTGAAATAGTCTCACGAATACATGGTATTTGACTTTATAGTGTTACTGTACTGGGACCTACTGTATATGATACAGTTACTGACAGAATTAAATATACTTGCGACATTTCATATATTGTATAAATTACATATTATTGCTTACAGTTGATAGGATATATTTCAAATAGAAATTATTTCTTTATTTAATATTTCATATAAAGTCACACTTTTGAAATTCCTGTACTATATTGTTCCTTGGAAATCAATCAAACGAAATCTGAAGCTCTCTAATAACATAAATAAATATAACTGTGAATAATTTTTCCTTTAAACGGTCAATAATTAGAATATATATTTTTCAACAAAAGTGTGTCAATTTTTTTCTTATTGTTAATAATTGATTATATAGATTGTAACATTATAAATTAATTTAAAACTAACACAATTTATTCGGTATTGATTGTACATTAGCATATCAACCGACTAACATCTATAATAATAAAAATTTACTATTATATTTATTGATAATATACCTATGTATATAAAAGTTAAATTATAAAATTTTATATAGACCTACCTAAAGTATATATGTAGATTATTTTAAGTTATATATACATTTTTTGTTAGTTTTTTTGCTTATACAATGTATTATAAAAGCAAATAATAGCATGTTTATTGATTATATTTATTGAATATATACATATACTATACCTACCTATATATTTATTATTATATAGTAAAAAATCTATTTTGAAACTTGAGTTGTATAACTTTATTATATATGTATAAATTGTTTTGCATACATATTTTATTATTTTTTGTTAAAATAATATTATATCATGTTCTGATACGTGAAATAATAATAATAATATTTATATTATATAAAAATAGTCTATTTTAATATTTAATATTTAAATATTTTAATATTTAATATTTAAATATTTTAATATTTAAATATTAAATAAATATTTAATTTTAAAGAATAATTCATTTTATTTTATATGTATATATGATTTGAATAAGACAACATTATTATATTTGAAACAAAAATATTGGTTATCCTTTTAAAATTAGTAGTGTGTTTATTGAAATCAATAATTTAACACTTATCTATTGTACCCCAACGCAATATCTTTCAAACTTATGATAATAGCATATGATAATAGAAACCCAGCATTTTATTAGTTTTTTTTATTTCTATCTAAAAATGTTCCTGTGGCACCAAAAATAACCATAAACAAAAACTTTCACAATTTATTTCATATCATAAATTTCTTATACGATTCGTTGATAAATTTATTAATATAACTTATTTGGAATGTTGCCATATCGCAAAAAAAAAAGTCTAACTGATTTTTTTTTAGTTATAATGTCTGTATATCCCATTGATTTTGCTATCATAATTCTTTCAATTGAATTGCTTTGCCTTAATATTTCCATTTTAACTCTTTTGCAAATATTACCTTTTTAAAATCAATATATTTACAAAAAAAAACGAAATCATTTAACATATACAATAAAAAATGAAATTAATTTTATTTTTAGCAAAAATAAATAATGGTAAAAAAAAAACAAAACAAAAACGGAGATTAGAACATCTTGACACTAAATATTGATTTTTTATATATAGTTTATGTTGAATTTTTGCGGAAAAAATATTGCTATATAGAAAATATCGTGATTTTCTAGCATATACGAAAAAATAAAATAACTATTAATATTTTATTTATTTAAGGACAAATGAAACATTTTCGCATTTCAATAAATATATCTATATAACAAAAAAAAATTTATTATTTTTTTTAAGATACATAAACTCTTTATTAATAATATGAAATATATAAATTACTTAATATAGATATGATTTATATTGTTTATAAAATTCATATTTTATATTAATAATAATAGTTATAAAAATAAATAATATATTTTTTTTATATATTATAGAGAATTTCGAAAATATGAAAAGTAATATATTTTTTGTATTTATGTAATAAGTAATAATAATAATATTATTTTTTTTTTATTTTACAATATTTATTTTGTTTTATTTTATTACCAACCAAAATAAAAAATAAAAGAAATAAATATTGAAGAACATATAAACTTTTTTAGTTAAAAATAAAATAAAAATAGAAATTTTGCAAATTGCGAAAGCAATATTTTATATAATCAAATTTTCTCATAAACCATTAACCATTCTTGTTTTTTTTCGTTGTATGTATATAATCTTGTAATTTGTATAACTTGAATTGTATTTTCTAATCAGACGTTTGCATTTCACTTAGCATGATGACATTCGCGCTGACATAAACACCGTACATTTATTATCAAAAAAATATATTAGCTATTCAACCGATAATAAATGTTTTCTTAACAGCAAAAAAAAAAGGTTATAACTTACAAAAAATTCAATTCCTCTCATTGGTAAAAGAAAAATTCTGTTTCTTTAAGTTGACGTTTTGCTAATAGGTTGAATAATCGTTATTGATTTATAATTAATAATCTTCGAATTCACCAAAATATTAAATCGATTAACAAAGCTAAAAATAGTAGAAGTCGATTTTCAGCTCCACAAACATGTTAAATAAATCTATATAGGTTAAGGCCAATCTGATGTCGCGCTCAAATGCATTTAACTTACAGTATTTTCCATATAGTTTTAGAAAAATTTATCTGATTCGTTGGCTTTGAAGAACCGAATAGTGTATAGATATAGCGTATTCTGTGATTAAAATTTTTTGGTTATCTCAAAATTCAAGTTTCTGGTTATGGGTTTGATAAAGTATTTAAAGAAATTATTATCAAACCTTAAATTGTGTTTCAAATGGAATTACAACAGAATGTTGATCAGATTTATTTACATGGAAGCAATTTTATTCAATATTTATTTAAATATAAAAAATTATTTTAAACACATATTATAATAATTTGAAACACTTCTTTATAAGAACATTCTTAACACATAGTCCGGATACCATGTGTTAAGGCATATTTTGACCATGTATTTTGCCATCCTATAGTAACACAGAATTTGCTGTAGAGGTAAAAACTTTATGAACGAATAAAGTTGAATTTTGATGTAAATGCAAATGTACTGACTCCCTGAAATTTCACGTAAAAAGAAAAACACCCTGAAGTAAAACACCCTGAAATTTCCTGAAACATTCGAAACTTTACAATCCTAAAGTAAATCGCAGAATTTGTTGTATATACAAACATTTTATCAGCCAATAAAGTTGAATTTTAATGTAAATTCTAAAATTAAATTAATGAAAATTTCAACAAAAGTTGTTTTGCTCATATCAAAGAATAATTATTTTCACTAAACAATTATTTGTATATTTAATAAATTTTTGGAAATTTTTAGAGTATCAAAACTCTTAAGCAATTTTTAATAATAAAACTTGTATTATAATAAATATTTGTAGTGTTTCTTTAAGCAAAAAAAAAAAGTCATTACTCATATATAAAAAATATATATATAAAACGATTGACAACACTTTTATTTTCGCTTAATACAGTTAAAGTGTATATATATAATAAATAAAAAAAAAACAAAACTAATGCACAAAAAAGTTTCACTTTTATTAATTTTTTATTCCCAAAAAATTCATTAATACAAAATACTAAAATTATATAAATATATAACAACATATATTCTAAATGTAAATAACTTTTGTTGTTCAATTTTTAAATTAAATTATTTATTACTTTTTTTTTTTTTTTTTTTTACAATTTTTTACATTTTTTTTTGCTTTTAATATTTTGTTACGGATTTAAATTATATTACTTTGTTGTTCATATAGAGCGTGATTTTTATATTTTTCAGGTAATTTCTTGAAAAATATTTAAACGCACTTTCTTTTATTTATTTTTATATATACGAGTATATAAATAAAGTAATTTTTTTTCTTTACTATTATTATTATTTTTATTATTTTTTACATATTATAAAAATTTATATTGTAATATATAAACTCGCATATATACAATAAAATGAAATAATAGAAAAATACAATTAAATTAATTAATTTAAAAATATATACAAACATATATCGTTTCGTATATATCTGTTTTTCATATGGCTGATATACAAAATATTGCGTGAACATTTCGTGAAAAAAGGTGTTTATAGTTGGAAACATATCAGAATTTTATTCTATAATTTATTTATTTCATTTTCCTTATACAAGATAAAAACTTTTCAAAAAGAACACAACCGCATTAAGAAATGCATTGTTAATATTATAAAGAACTTTTATGCTCTTATACACTTTATTTGCATTTATGTTATATGAAAACCCAATAATTAGTTTTAAAATAATATACACAAATTAATGAATACGCAAGGTACAATAATAATAATAATAATGAGATAATGATTATGTATATTTATATATATAGTAAAATGAAAAACCGGAAAAATCATTCAAATGTATATAATAATAATTATTATAATTATTTTTAATATTTGTTATATAATTTTTTATTTACACTATATAAAGTAAAATTACAAAATACTTATAATTTACCACTATATTATTATATTCGTATTTATACATTTGCATGAAAATAAATAATAAAAAAAAATATGTAGTAATAGGTTATATTGCCAATAGGCAAACATGTGCCTTTATGCTCATAGATATATAATAATGTATTTAAAATTAAAAAAAAATTCAAAACATAAATAAATATATGTATATGTATCTATGTATCACCATTACTTTAATAATATGTTTGATTACGTAAAATTAAAAATAATATTAATTATTTTTTTTTCAATATAATGTACGTGTTTTCTTCACACTTTCCATTTAATGAAAAAAAATCTATATTTTCTTCTTTATATACATTTCATGCATAGATTAAATGATTAAGATATAGATAATATATTAAAATATAATCACTTATATATAATCGCTTATTTTTTTAATAAAACTGGCATTATCAATGCTGTAAATTAACACAAATTTTTAATTTTCTTCAAAATTGTGCGGTTATCATTAAATTCTAATTCATATCAATTGTTCGAAATCGAAATTAAAAAATAAAAATACCGCCGAAATTAAAGAGATTATTCCAAGAACTTTTTTAACTACTTAAATTTAGATTGTACAATGTACATGTACAGCCATTCGTCCCTATTTACCCTTTAACCTTACTAATCATTATATTAATTAGAATCAATCCATAAATTTACAGATTATAATGCAATTACCTTCATGTGGTAATTCAAATCTATAAAAAAAACATGTAACATTTTATTTCGTTTCATGAATTATACAAAATTTCCTCTTAAATTTCTTTCGCTAGTTTCGTTGTCTCCGTTTTTACTCTAAAAATACTTAACAGCAAATCTGAACTTTTCTAGTTAATTTTTCTAGTTAATTTCGTTTCTTAACTATGGTTAAGTTTGAATTTGGGGTATTTCAGAATATCCCTTCTACTCGCTCCTTTATATTTCACATGATTTTAAAGACATATGCTAGAAATGTTAAATTTGCTTTTTATGCAATATGGAGTTAGAGGTTTGATGAAAATTGGAAAAAATTTTATATCGAGGAATTTTTTCTGATCTCATATAACTCGCAGTGGGTTATTAGAGATATATCAATCTGTTTCTAGATAATTAAATTTATATTTCAGATCAGAAGGTTTGTAGAAACTTATTTTTTAAAAATCAAGTTTGAAAGTAATTTTTTCAAGTTTTCGTTATGAATAATATGAGATTTTTGACTCTTTAACCAAAAATAAAAACATAATATAAATGGAAATATTTTAATATTTTATTATGTTTGACGAAAGATAAAATGAAATCGAAAATGTAATTGGTTCCTTATGCAAACAAACAAATTTTGTTTAGAAATGATCATTTTTCCAACCAGTTGGCAATATTTGATATTTTTTAATATAATCATTGCATTGGTATATAAATTAAAATAATAATAAAGCATTAAAAATTGCATCCGAATAGATCTCGATTATTAAAATATATCTCGCACCCAGTACATTTATATATTTAGTTATAAAGAAAATATAATTCACAATTGCCAAAAAAAAGTACAGTATTGAATCAGGCAAACATCATTAAAGATCATCAGGCAAACATCATTCAGAAAAATGACATTCCAAAATTCTCGTATTTCTTACAATATGGATGGATAAACGATTATGAGCGAGGCATGTTATCTTTATTAAAATTTGTTTAATAGACTATTTGAATTCCTCGAAACACAAGCGATTCAATTCCGGTGAATGTCGGTTTTTAATGCCGATCAAAAATCTCCGATGTCCCGGTTTTCGGTATTCCAGTATCCGCGGTATCCAGTATAGTCCATTTTATATAATAATGTCTTTTTTAATTAAAGATTACTTTGATGCTGCGAAACGTTATTGATAGCGTTTTATAACTCTGATAACCGCGGTGTTTCAAATAAATATTCCAACATTTACCGCAGAACAAATAAGATTAAGTGAACCGATCTTATTTAGCCGTATATATATATATATAACCCCCATACATTTAATTATTGATATACAGAATAGAATATATTAATTATATTATATATATCAAGCACATAATGTTTAATTTTAACATCGAATCAAAGTCAAAATAAAACTATATACATTATACAGATATATAGTTATAAAGTTAAACACATGACTTTAATTAATTTTTTACCAACAAACCATTTATATATATAAATATAATAACAATATCAGATTACATTTACACATTTGTGTATGTTTAATGGTTTAATATACTTTTATAAATCATATTATTTTTTATTTATCGGTTTTAATTATTATTATAAGATTATAACATAATATAATACTGCGGTGCAGTGCGCTAGTGCACAACAATTTTTTTTAAATTGTACAAGTACAAAAAAGAATGCTTTTTAAGCTCTAAAAATATAGAATCAATTTTCTGAATTTTCTGTTCAAATACTAAATAGATACTTATATTTATTTTATATATAATAATACTTCAATAACTGTATAAAAAGTAAGATGTTGGATTTTTTTTTTTTATAAATTACATGCATATATGAATTGATAAATATTATATGTATGCCAAAAACGTTTTAGACATGTCATGCTCTAAGATTTGCTGCTTCTTTTACAATATATATATATATTTAAGATTATTAATATACTTATAAGTACATCATATAAAATACATATAAAATATATATATTAAATATACATCCATATTCATCTACAGATTTATACATTACTTTTTTCAATGATTTTTTAAATGCATTTATTTTCATACATGTAGGTTAAAATTGGATCATTGAATTTTAAGTGTTGTTGTTATATATTTATTTTATTGATATATTAAATCAAGGTATCTGAAGCAAAAAATATTCTAAATGGGATTAAATTAGAAATACATTCAAATTTCATGTGAAATGGAATTTCCTTTTTCTTTCCTCTTCCGATAAAAAATATTTCGCATCTAACCGATATAATTTTCAATTGGAAACAATACTGGTATTTTTATGATAGATTCCACCGGAAAAAGGTAAACCTCTCCTTTAATTTTTCATCTGAAAAGTTCCATTTTTATTCAACGTCAAATACTGGGAATATATTTCCCAGTCTTTTCAAGTGATTTTCCATAACACGTATTCCGAATTCTGTAACACGTATATAATCTATTACACGTATTCCAACATAACACACGATTTCTGGAAAAATGTAACTCACTCATTCGTTCGGTTGTCTCCACATTTCCACGAATACAACTCTATAAGAATGTCGGACCTCTCCCTTGCAAATTTTCCCATTTCTTTATTACTTTTTTAATTATTTCTAATGGTTTTTGAAGATATATGCTACCAAAATTACGTTCCTGAACATTTATTCAGATCCTATTATTCTCCCACCCAAGGGATTATTAAAGAAACTTTTTTAGTTCCTTAACAATTGACTTGTAAAGGTTTCGAGTACATTAAAAGGTTACGAGGAAATGATTGATAATAAAATAATCAATATATGCACGACGATGATACTGACCCAAAAAAGTCACTTCTTATTAAAATACTGCTTCTAAATAGTCATCATATAAAAAATATAATATAAAAATAAACCAAAATAACTAATGATGTGTATTTTAATGCATTTGTAATTCTCGTAATACATGCATTTAATTCATATTTACGAATATAAATAAATAAGCCGTATAACACTTCGTTCAATAATGTGTGTGACTGACACATAGATGGCGTCCCTAGAACTAAATCAATATTTTTTTTCGCATTTGGCAACCTTTTTAGGCTTACTGTCAACATCATATGTTAATCAGATCATTTGTTTACAAGTTACAGTGCTATAAGTGACGCTATTTTTGTGTTTTAAAAAAAAATGAATTCAAAGCAATTCCGTGTGCTGATTTATCATTGTTTTTTAATGAAAAAAAATACTGTTCAATGCCAGGAATGGCTTGAAAAACATTACTCGGACTCTGCTCCATCAAAAAGAAGCATTTGTTATTGGTATGCCGAATTCAAACGTGGTCGTACAGACACCGATGACATTCCATCTACTGGAAGGCCAAATGACGCTGTTATTCCGGAAAACGTTGAAAAAACACTGAAAATCATTATGTCCAACCGTAAAGTGAAAGTGAGGGAGATTGCTGACATTCTGAAGATATCAGCAGGCAGTGTACAAACCATAATACACGAACATTTGGGTATGAAAAAGGTGTGTTCCAAATGGGTGCCGCGTTTGCTCACACCGGAGCAAAAACAACAACGAACCGATGATTCAAAGAGCTGTTTGGACATGTTTACGCGCAATAAGTCGGAGTTTTTGCGACGGTACATCACAATGGATGAAACATGGATCCACCATTTCACTCCAGAGTCAAATCGGCAGTCTGCTGAGTGGCATGCAGCCGGCGAAAGCCGCCCAAAGCGACCAAAGACGCAGCAGTTGGCTGGCAAGGTTATGGCGTCTGTATTTTGGGATTCGCATGGAATAATATTCATCGACTATCTCCAGAAGGGGCAGACCATCAACAGCGACTATTATATAGCGTTATTGGAGCGTTTGAAAGTCGAAATCGCAAAGAAACGGCCTCATATGGCGAAGAAAAAAGTGTTGTTCCACCAAGACAATGCACCGTGTCACAAATCAATGAAAACGATGGCAAAATTGAACGAATTGGGCTTTGAATTGCTTCCCCATCCACCGTATTCTCCAGATTTAGCCCCCAGCGACTACTGGCTCTTCGCAGACCTCAAAAGGATGCTCCGTGGTAAGAGATTTGGCTCAAATGATGAAGTAATCGCTGAAACTAACGCCTATTTTGAAGGCAAAGAAAAATCGTTTTACAAAGGCGGTATCGAAAGATTGGAAAAGCGTTGGAATGATTGTATCTCCCTAAAAGGGGACTATCTTGATGAATAAAAACGAATTTTGGCAAAAAAATGTGTTTTAATTAATTAGTCACACACATTATTGAACGAAGTGTTATATATAATTTTTTGTTAATTGTTTGAATTTCTATATATACTATTATATGTAAGAAAATATGACTTATTATATGCTAATTTTTCTTATTTATCCGCATATAAATAAATAAGTCGATGTAGTCATATACATATATATAATATACCATATAATATTGAAATATATTAACATAAATGGTGACATTTTACATATATTCTTGTTTTATATTGTATATAATTAGCATATATTTATATATTTTATGTATAATATATATATTATTATACCATATATATAAAACTAAAAATATATATATGATACTCGCATACTACTTATATAGATTATTATAACTCTACCTACATGAATTGTCGCGTAACATATAATATATACATCAATTTATAATACTCTCGCGAATGTGTATACGAACATAAATAGAAATATACAATTTGTATAAATAAAAACAAAAAAACTTAAGCATAGACTTTGATTATCGGCTGAAGAAAATGGAAGAAAAAAGAAAGGTAAATTCACTAAAAATATGTATGTTTATAAATAAAATAAATGATACATTTGCTCTGCTGCGCTATACAATATATTCATGCAATGAAGAATTAATTTTAATTTTAATTTTTTTTTGCATTTATTAAAAATTGTAAATTGTAAATTGTAAAAATTGTAAATATATATATAACATATATATATATATATATAATACCGCAACCATTGGCAAGTAAATATACAAATGAAACAATAATTCATATATATTGTATTTAAAAATATACATTATAAAAAACTTATTGTTATATCAACACGAAGAAGTAATATTATATCATATAAATAAGATTATGATTTTTGACTGAAGAAAAGATAAACATGAAAAAAAAAACAAGTAATTTTTGTGACCTAATAAAATAAATAAATAAAATTTATGATTTTAACTGGTTATAGCTCAGTTTTCATATATAAAACTTTGTTTCTTCATTGAAAAATTCAACGGAATGTTAGAGATATCTCGGTTTTTTTTCTAACCAATTGAGCTGCCTCTTTGAATCTGTAGGTTGGATGAAAAATGGAAAATTTGTATGTCTTGGGGATATATTTTGGTACAGGGCGTTTTTGAGTTGCCATATATTAAAATGGTATGAGAAATCGAATGATGAATTCACCTCCCCCCCCCCCCCCCCCATTTCAGGTATTGTTCTGAAAGAGTTTTCACGATCATTTTTATTGTCTGTTTTTCATTATGATTCTAAGAAAATTCAATTCCGATTCCGCGCTTAAAATTTTGAAAAATACGCTTTAGTTTTACTTTAATTTTTTAAGATTATATTTTTTTAATTTATTTTAATCTCTCTCGTATTGTTATTATGCAATTAAAATAAGTTAAGTTCGAAAATGTATATATATAATTGAAGTTCACGAATTGTTAAAATTGAGTATATATAAATAAAAATTTCTTGCAATCTTTTTTTAATTTGTTTTCATTTCTTAATATATAAACTATTAGGTCATATGAATCATTATAACAATTGATTTATACTTAATAAATCAAAACATTGAATCGAAAATTTCGTTTAATTGCAATATTATACAATAATTTTTAATGCATTTATTAGTTAGTGAATGATGAAAAGAAATAATGCAAATAAATAACATGACTCGCAAAACAAATAAAATTAAACATGAATAAATTTAATTTTATTTTATGGATATTTAAATCCGCATATAATATATATAGATAATATTATATCGCATTTGTACAAAATTAATAAATTTTAATTATTATTTTAAATAAAAATTTTATCCTTCAAAAGTAAAAATATATTTATAATTAAATCTATTTCGTTTTTAAATATATATATGCATACACATTTAATTAATATATTATTTATCAAAATTTGTATATGCATGCATATATATATTGGTCTAGGTCAATTTATTAGAAAACGAAGCAAAAATTTATAGACTCACGAAATCAAGAAGAGATATATTTAAAAAAAAAATTAATTAAACGTGTGTTTATTATAATGAATTTACACACATACACAACGAAAATTTTTGAGGTCAAAATATTACATAAGACAATCGAAAAGTTATTAAAAATTCCATTTTATTTCTGAATACATATTGTAATAGATTCTCAGTTTAACTATAATACTTTAATAGAATATCATATACAAGTTTTGTAATTATATAAAAAAAACTTTTAGTACTTCCTTCATTTTTAATTTAAAATGTATATATATACTTACTTGAATGACATAATTATAAAATAGAAACATTGATATTATTTATACATCCAATATATAATAATAACAACGATATCATTACACCTGACTAACCGTTCGTTGTTGATTTGTTGTTGTCGGGTTTTTTTTTTATTTTTCTGTACAAAATGTACCTCTGTTAATAATATACCATTATCATGTTATTGAATCAAACAAATATATACCTTATATCAAACGACAATGCATTTACAATAATATATACGAGTATAGTTTAGTTAGTAATTATGTTATTATTTAAATATTATATACATCATACTTCCGATTAAAAATCATCAACAAACATTGAGGTGTATTTATTTATAGATATATTATAATGAATGAAAATGAATGATATAAAAAATAGGTATGTGTAAGTATAATTTAAAAACTAATAATTAGCATATATTTTAATTGTATACAAACGATTTCATAATGTTTTAATCAATGTTTGTTTTATATTGCCGTCAACTTGTCGCTTCTTCTGTTAGTCAAACCGTTTCGGTTTCGTTAATTTTTCATTTTTTTCGACATTCACCGAACCTGTTAAAAAAATAAAATGTCATTTTTTTCGCTAAATTACCGATTCGTTTATGATAACCGGTTACAAAAACCGACACCGACCTTTTTGTTGGAGTAAAAGAGAATAGATATTTTGTGAGATTATTTTTGTTTTCGATAAAAAACATTGTTCATTTGGGACATTTACCATATAATTCCGTACCACAACGATTGGACGTTGCAATATCTGATAAAGATTAATTTTCAACCTTGTACTCAATGTCTTCGAGAAGAACAGTTTTCGAATGTCATTAAATATGTTTAAAAATCTGATTGGGATTCGTAATATACAGGTCAACTAAGACACCCTGTGTAATATAATACTTTCTTGATATACAATAAATAACAATCATTAGATAATTTTTAATTGATTTCAATGAAATTGAGAATTTTCATCCACAATCCCGAATTTTCTTAGATAAGAAAGTCTTCTATCAATACAAAATCATTCAGAATATATTTCTGAACAAATTTTCCCCATTCGTCAGTTTTCTGTTAAAAAAAAATTCATTCATAATCAGATGTTTATAATATAATATTTGTTTGCTAAATTCGGGATAATAAGATCTGTTTACTGGACCAATCCGAGATTGAAGTCGCTTATATCATTGTCACTGTTTATGTCACTGACCTCTAAGATATGGCTCTACGTATCTCCTGTTTTGCACTGTTTCCAATTTAATGATTATAATTTTATCTTTATATTAATTACTTTATTATTTTAAAATTGCTATAAAAATGATTATAAACTATATAATTTATATCTTAATATACAAAAACGGTGGTCCGTTTGTTCGCGACATTATAATTAAAGAACCGTCAGACGTTCTATAGTATATTATAGTATACTGTATATCTTTTTTTAATAAAATTACAGATAGGTGACATGGGAGTCGAGTAAGTCAGAAAAAACGAATTTATGGTCCAAATAAACCTAAATTTAGAAATTACATTAATTGTATTGTAAATAAAAGTAATTGAAACAAATATAAATTTTATTTTCCACCCAAGGCCATCAAACTGTTTTAGTGCAAATCAACGTGTGCCGCCGGTTCGTTTAGTTTATTTGTAATATAATTCATTGATTCATGTTTATTTGGAATTACCAAAGATTTTTCACAATAATTTAATCATATTTTATATAATATACGTATATAAACATTAATTTGCTTTAAATTGTTATTATAATTGCTATACAATTTATATGCGGTATATTATTCTATTCTTATATGCGATTGCGAAATTCCCATGTTATATGTCTATAAAGGACAAACATTAAATTAAAAGGTTTGATTTAAAATTAATTTTATACGCTAAATATATTATAATAATTGTTTAAATACAATAAGGATTTTTTTTCTCTATTAAATTGATCAAAATTTTACCAAACCATATATTACACAGAGTATATTGACTATTCGTATATTTATATAATTCGTTTCAAATTGTTGTTATGGATTATTGATTTCATACATATAGATCTATTATTATTATTATTATTATTCTATATATTTATTCGATTTTATTTTATCATTATTTTTGTCGACCATGAGAGTTCATATGCGTTCGTTCATACATCGAAAATAAATTTTAAAGTATATGCAAATAAATTAATTTTATTTCTTTGAATTGTTTATTTCTAGATTCTATATGGTTCTTTTCAGTTTATTCGCATGTAATATTAAAATTTGTTTTTCTTTTTGGTATTGCAATATATAGAATAAGATGAAAAAGGATATTAAAGAGAAAAAAAAATAAATAGAATTAAATTGATTTTAAATTGAATGCATGGGAAGATTGAAAAAAAAAAAAAGCAACTAAACACAAATTTTACGATAATTTAGCGTATAAAATTAGTTTTGAAACATTAATTATATATATATATGTTAGGTATTAAAAATTTATTAAATATATATTAATCATGTAATTTTTATTTATATTTAGTATATGGTTACCATATAATTAAATTGAAAACTATTTTATAAAGAATTAATCATACTTAATAATTCTTTTTATATTTTATAAATTTATATACCTTGCCATATAAAAAATAAATTTGTATTATATATGAAAAATGTGTTCATATGCAAATGTTTTTCTATAATGCGTATGAATAGATTATTCAATATACAATAGTCGTGTAATAATTTAACCTTTAATCAGAACTTTACACACTTTTAAAGTTTAAACAAAGAATTTTTGATCAAATTTAGATGGGATTTGAAGTTGAAGGTAAAAATAATCTTATTGTGTTTTTTTGTTATTTTCGAATTCGAATGTTTACACACAGAATTGCATTTTTTCAAATGCGGTTAATTACCGGCACCATAAAAGCAACGAATTTAAAATAACAACAGAAGGATGTAAATATACCTATACGGATATAAGGGACGTAAAAACGAATACACGGTTGTAAGCGTAAATTATATTATGATAATAGTATTCATTTATTAAGATTATAGGAGCGATGCTTTTTATTTTTAAACCACCCGCATTTTTCCATCAACTATTTATAAGTACCTGGCGTTTAATTTTACACAACAGATATTCTTGAATTAAAGTTCTGATGAGGGGTAAAGAAATAAATTAATTTATTAAATGTAATATATTATTTATAATATAAGTTTTACATCAATATAACAATAAAATTTTCGCCCACATTTCAACAATAACTATCTGTATATAATTATTAATTTCTTGCTCCTATAAGTAGGGCACATAATACAATATATGTCTGTTAATACGTAAGTTATATTTGTGATATTTATTCTTAATATGGCGTTTACAATAAATATATTCTCATTTACGTGTTGATTTGTGTTTAAACATATGGTTGTTAGCGATATTAATGAACATTACCGGTTAATAAAAAAAATATGTATATAATATCCAACCATATATTATGATTATTTCTACATAATTATTAAAAATTCTTATATGAAAAATAAAATTAAAGTGATTCAACTTTTTTCATTATTGATTTATTTTAATTTATTTTAGTTTTAAAATATCTGCGATAATCTTATCGCGTATCTTGATTATAAATTTCATATCGCATATTCATCATCATCAACATCAAATGTCGAGATTATAATTTTTAATAAATAATGAAATAAAACAAAATAATTTAATTTAATATAATTCAAATATGAAATTTAAAAATAAACAATAAATGTTTATTTATATTCGGTATAAGTATACTACTCTAACCACTATACTATCGGACATCTGCTATTTATCCATATGCTTGATTTTGAGATGCCGAGAAAAGGACTTTTAAATTCAATTATTAATGGAATGTATTTCAAAATGATACAGTTCAACAAAAAAAAATTTGACCATTATAATTTCGAACACTTTATTATACGCCATTAATCTCCTTTGTAACCTATGGCCTTTATGACATCCTCCATTCTCTTAGATATGATATTTACTACATTTTTGCATTCATCAGGTGTTATTGAGTTCCACACTTTTCAATGATTTTTGCTTCAATCTGTCATTCCTTCAATTGTAACTTTCGGATCATTTTTTAACTTTGGTTCATTAATGCACACAATGATTCAATTGTAGTTAGTTGTAGTGTAGTTAATGACCACAACGATTCAACTTCAAATGTCCGAACTTATAATGATCAAATTTTTTTGTTTTAAATGTATCGTTTCGAAATAAATCCATAACTATTTGAATTTAAAAGGTTTTTTTCTTCTGTATCCGCAATTATTTAACTTAAAACCTTTATGAAAACTTTATGAAACTTTATGAAATAAAATTAGTAGGATTAAAAATTTATTGTTTAAAGTCCTTTCTCGGCATCTCAAAATCGAGCATATACGGATAAAATAGCAAGTTTGAGGGCCATATTTTAGGTTAGAGAAGTATATAAAATGTATATATGAATACATTTACATTTTATATATGAATAAGTAATTTAATACTTTATTTATATATATATATATATATATATATATATATATAGTGTTATCATCATCATGTATATATTAACGTCACACAAAATAATAATGCTTAGACATATATGCATTAAATAAATAAATAATATATACCGTGAAAATTAATATCACAAACAACTAAAAAACAAACATAAAGTTCGTAAAATTCGAACCTTGAAAAAAGCTCTTGTTTTTTTACATTTTTATATTGATATTTTAACAAATTAGAATTTCTGTTTTTTTAATTTATATATGTACTATAATTGTATAAGTTTTATAAATAATTTATTTGTGTTTGCAATAGAATAGAATTTAATTTAAATGGAATAATAAAATAATTTCTTACATACAATTTATAGTAGGGTTTGGCGTTCAATTTGTTGTTGGTAAATTGTCATAAATTGTTGATTTTTTTCCCTGTGTTGGTAAATAAGCGGACAACCGTTTGGAGAAAATGTGTAACTCTTCATGAAATTCGAATCGTAAAATATCGTAAATAAAAATATTTCTAGTCTTCCATAAAATACGAAATAAAATGGCTCAAATTCATGTCAACATTTTAAGTTGGCTGTTTAATCCATAAAATCACAGAGTAACATAAATGCAATTTTCATAAAAATCACGTCGTATACCATTTCAATTGGATTTCCCATTAGAATTTTTGTGTGTTAATAATACTTACGTGAAAGTCAAAGGTCCGATTACAGGCCCTGGAAGTCTTCGTGCTTATTAAAATTAATGTTGTCATCTTACATACAGCATTAGTTGTTGTTTAAGGATTATAGAAAGGTTTTTTCTAATTCCCTTTCTTTCTAATTAACGATATATTATATAAATTTAGCGTAAGTTTATCGGCACACTGCTTATCTCTGTAACTGTAACAGTAGCAACGGCATAGATTTCTTGAACGGCTAGACTATCTCCACGGTAAGAAACAAGTATAAGTGAAATTTGCAATGCTTGAAGCTATGGAACGATTGTATGACACAACGAATTAATCTATTATTTTCAATAAATTGAAATATCAAAATTTAAAACGAATTTCTATAGTTAATTTAACTGCTTTACCTTAATTTATTATTATTTTCATTGTTTTAAAAATTCCATTAACCCAAAAATTAATACTTTATTATTACTAGACGAACTTTTTTGGGTTTTGGTGAATTGGTTGATTGAAATCGTGTGAGAAAAATGTCACCAAATTTGACACCCAAAATTATTAAAAAAAAAACGTAAATAAATAAGATTTTAAAATATTTCTATAAATAAACTTGCATCTTCTTAACGCTTATTTATTGGAAGAAATGCAACATATTATTATTCGATTATATTTCTATATATAACCAATCAATAATGATTATTTTCTATACACGTGTTTTCCAAACAATAATTAATTATATAATGTACAAACAAATATATAAATATAGATTAAATTTATTTGGATTTTAGATACAAAAACAATAGTTTCTTTTAAAACCATACGTTGAAACGTTTTATTTTTATATATATTATAAATCTATCTATCTGAACATCAGCGTATTGAATCCACTATAATTTTCAAAAAAAAACGGAAATTAATTTACTTGGACAATTGTTTGAAAACATATGAGTGATTTTTTCTTATTATGTTTTAGTAAAAGTTTTTTTTAACTCATATGTTTGCTTTATTTTCAAAATTTCATAAATTAATCCACATATTATAATAGATTTACCACCCAAAATCACTTAAGTGTATTCAATGCATCTAAGGCTCATCACCTGATTAAGAGATTTCGTTACGGGCTCACGGCAATAGAATTCCGAGGTTTTACGGGCGCTAAACCGATTCTGCCGTAGTAACGAACAAAAAAAAAAAAAAAATTCATATTAACTATATACAATAATAATATTTCCTATGTTTATCGATAAATGCAACTTATATATTATTCTTATACACACATGAATTTATATATTATAAATAAATCACAACAGTATTTTGAAAAAAAAAAATTAAAATAAATAATTATAATCTAAACATTGTATATTTTATAGCAGTGGGTATATTTTTTTATTTAAAAACATGGATAGAAAAAAATTAAATCGCGTTGTTTTAATCATTTCAAAAGCCCATCATCATCATCATCACCATTAATCGTTGATATACATAAAATATATTAATTCAACAGCATACAACATTCAGCTACTGAATGAATAATAATATATATAAATTTGTAATATGAATTTTAATTAAATTCATACAAATTACATATATATATATATATTGAAATATACTCTATTTCCACCGCATACACATAATAATATAATAATTATTATAATTATAATAATAGATTATATACCATTTTAAAATTATATTATATTTATATATGAAAATTAATTTTATGCTTTCTACACTCTATAATTAAATTATTTTTGTTTATAAATATACAAAAGATCATATTATATACGTAACATAACATTCATAAACTCTTTATTGTATATATGTAATGTACATAGTTTGTTGCAAATATATATTAACTATGTATATGAGCGTTCATAACCACACAATAATCATCATCGAGCTTATAAATAATACAAAGAACATGAACCTTGTTATAAATAAATTTATACAGGTATTTATTAAAATGTGTGTATGGTTTTTCGTTGAAAAATTTTTTAATCATATATAGAATAATACAGTGTGGATGGATGGACTTAATTAATTTCATAAAATTTGTTTTATGTGAATTTTTATAATTTATTGATGCACAAATATTTTAGTATACTGAATCTGAATAATGTTCTTTCTTTTTTTTTTTTGAAAACAAAAAGAAACCTTTGCAAATATTGTGATAAAATATTATGCAGAGCTTATATTGAAAATGAATTTTAAATCTTTGGTTATATAGTTTTTAAACTAAAATTTGTAACAAAACCAACAATTTTAACTGGTAAAATTTTTCATTTAAAATAAACTAAAAATTGTATAAATCTTCGGAATAGCTTCATTTTGATTCAATCATCCACAGTAAAATGTATCAAATATTTTACAAAACGATCATTTATGGTAATCCTTGATTCAATAATCGTTTAATCCCTATACAAATTTAATAATACATACTTTCATAATAGAAATTTGATGTATGATTATTATATGTTTGTTAAATATATTTTTTATATGCACGTATAAATAGAAAACATTTATCTTTTTTTGTACATTTTATAATATACAATATATGATATATCTATGTATGTATAAGTATATAGTTAAATATAAATTCAATATATCAGAAGAAAATTGATTTTCTAAAATAATTATAATAATAAAAATATAACCGATTTGTTATATAGTTTTATATTATCGTTTTCTTAAACATTATATGTATTTGTTATAACTAAAAATAAATTCAATAAGTACATATATAAATAATATAAGATGTTATATTAAAATTTTAAAAATTACTCTATATATATATATATTTATTTATATACTGCGATAAAGCAATTTTAATTAATTTTCAATGCGCGATATAATTATAATAATAAATATTTATTTTCCATAATATTGTAAAATATTGTTTTTCCATATATATATATATTTACAAACTATATATAAACACGAAATTAATCAACATCATCATATTTACACTGGCGTCAGTATTTAAGTTACCACAAACTATAAAACAATAATTTCTATTGATTTTGCTATAAAATATATATAATTTATAGATAGATCATAAAATTTAATTATCGAACATTATTTTGATCAAAAAAAAAATTATAAAATTGAAAATTGAAAAACCTATAGTGATATTGGAAGTCAGTATGAAGCCTGAGATTCTTTGGACTTATGACTTGAAACAATCTATTTAATATATTATTAAATAATTTCTTTTCGGCAAAAATTGTCATGCCACAATGATTGTATGATGCTTTGGATTGTTATTTTATTGTAATGTAAAATATATCATTCTAAGACATTACCGCTGTGTTTTTTTGTTTTGTTTTTAAACAAAAGTATTTTCTCTAACTGCTTTTAAAATACTATTGTTTTCCTTTCGTAAACCTTCGTTTACCTTGGCGTTTGTTGGTACGGCTAATTATCGATACCGTAAAACCCACAAATTACGAAACTAACGATGTTGTGCTCTAAAACCCGATTGTTGCGGTTATAAAGCGAAAAATTTTTTTTTAATCCTTCGTTTTCTAACTAGAATCCAATGGGTTAATGTGTTAAAATTTATAAGACGAATTGTTCAATGTTATATAAAGTAATATAGTCAAAAATAGCAAAGTAATATATAGCAAAATTACTCGATATAATACTAAAAATAATTATAATCAATGTTCGTTAACTTTCTTTCTGACTGATAAAAAATTGCATTCTTATAAAGAATATCGATAATTGCAAAATAAACCCTTTAGAAAACCCCCACAATTTTTGAATTAAATTCACACAACAACTGAGTCTGTTCTAATAGCAATAGTTGATTAAGCAATATATTTACAATTAATTCAATAGCATCTCATAAACCATATTGCATGAAAAATAATTTTATTAACATTTATACCGATGCGACTGTATATAGGAAATTATGTAATATTTTTAATTTTTCTGTATCGTTTTTACATTTGGATTAATTAGTCGTATATGTTATGTAGGTAGTTATGAAATTTGCAGGGTTTTAAACGATGAAAATAGATAGGTATATGGTTATTATTTAATATTATTAATACATGTAAATCTCTTTTTGCAATTATCTCATTTAATCTAAATCCATACACATTCCTATATATATTGTGCGACAATAATTCTAAACATAAGAAACTAATTACTTTTACTAAATGATAAGAATAATCAGAATAATTTCTACGAATTTTTAAAATATTCCTGTAATCTTGCTGATAATTCAGTGAAAGGCCAATAAATGATACTTAATCTTCTCCGGATTATGAGTACCTTTTCACATTTTTGTACATCAGTAGTCGATTATTATTACAAACTTATATAAACGGATAAGAAATTTACTTTACTTTTTGATATATTTAATTTGTATATCCTATAAAAATGATTCATATGCCCTGATTTCTTCTATATGTATATATATCATATATGGATATGATATTGTTTGAATAGTATATATGTCTATTATTTTTTATTATTTGTAGTACATGCTAAATATTTATAAAAATAAATAGAATAATAATAATAATAATAAGTTAAAACTATAATGAAATTATCAATATAAAAAACGTGCCTTTTTAAAATAAATAATTGAATAAATTTAATTGTTATATGTTGGAAGAGATTATCGTCGATGTCGTCGTATTCATATACAAATTGAACATGCATTCGTTTATATAATGATATTTGTTTTATATTTATTCAGATGTATATATGCCGTGTTTCAGATGTAATCGTATTTAGTAAAATTTATAAATTCGTAATGTTTATATTAAAAATATAAAAACTTTGTATATATTATGTTGAGTATACGCAGTGATCCAAAAAATGTGATTAAAATATATATTGACAGAAATATTTATATTTGTGGGTATATACAGTTAAAGATAGGAAACATATAGTATGGTATGATATATATTGGATTTTAATTGGAATGCCATAATTTTTTATTATTATTATATTATGCATTTAAAACGTGTATACATTGTATATACTTTCAGTATGTAACTTATTAGTTTAGGGTTGCAGAGAAATTGAAAACGATTCGATCACTGTTCTCCAAGATTAATGAGTTTTCCATCAGCAAAAATGCATAAAAGATATTTTCGCAAAAGTGTAATTATCTCGCTCGGTTTTTTCCACTTTTTTAGTTTGTGTTTATGTAAAATTTTTTGTTTGTTTGTTTATTTATTAATATTCCTTCGGTAGCTTAGACCATATGGAAATTATAGTTCTGGCTCTGTATGTGATACAAATCCTATCAAAGTAGGATTCGAACTCACGACTTTAGAAATTTGTCAGATTTCTTCAGTAAATGCACGATAACCACTTGTGCCACAGAGTGAACATGTAAAAGTCGAATTTGAAACTTTCTGTTTTGAATATTTAAGAATGCTTTGACACTTGAATTAAAAACAAACGAATTCTATAAATTCTTCCTGATGAACATATTAAGAATTATTTAGGCATAAACTTAAACAAATTCAGTTTAAAATGTCTATAAATGAAATTAATTATACTAAATGTATTCATTAATCGGAAAAAATTCGTCTGCTATGCAGTTTTTGTATCATATATATGCGATTTTAATCGCGAGCTTATATATTACAGTTAAGGTAAAAAGAATTTATAAATGCTGTTATTTGGCCACACAATGGCATCTTGTCAGCAGCTTATGGTATAAAGCACATAACTTTAAGATAATTAAATAAATATAAAACAACAAATAGTTTTACCAGAAAAAAACCAGTAATTGTCAGTTTCCGAAGTGTTCTTCTTCTCTGCTCACTAGGTTTTCAAAAATGAATACAATTACATCGATGCCAACTATAAATAACCTTTATTTTTATAAACAATGTACTAAATTGTTTCAAAACTATTTGAATGTTACTGAAATCCCGATAAGTATTCTTATGTACGGAAGATTTTAAAACAATAATCCCAAACAAAAACCACATAATTTGATTTTTTTTAATAAGTAACTGTGAGAGAGATATATAGAATTTACAAAATATCTACACAATAAATGATCATTTGAAACCAACAGCGCTATTCTGGTCTATAGTCTGCGCGACTGATAAATCCTTAAGGTTTTCGTCTTAACGGGCTGATATTTGATTAACCCCTTTTTTTTTACAGTAATATTTTATTTCACAAATGTTTTACCAAATTTATATTTGAAGTTATTTTTACAATTACAAATTTTGCAATAAAGAATAATAGAAAATATTCCTTCCATTTTTATAATCCTTATATTAACTTTGTGGGACCTTAAATGTTTTGAACTTTTTTTTTATACGAACTACAAGGTTGCGTATGTCAAATTTTAATATGAAAGAATTCAACAGAAAATCAATTTTGAATTGCCTTTCAATTACCTGTCGACACATGGTATCAATAACATTTATATAAATGCATTTGGTTTTCTGTAAAAACGTATGTAATAAGGTTAAATACTGAAGTAAAATGTTGTTCTTTTATAACTAAATATCGAGCAAGAAGTTTTTTTAAAACACCCGTTTATATATCACCTCCTAATATATACATAAAATTTGAACTATGTATTCCTTATTCAACCTAAAAAAACTAAATACTTATATTTATATTCGTACCATTTGGAGACATCTCTCATATCCATTAATCGTATGTAGAAAATATAGTTCATAAAAGTTGTAGTTATTATATAATATACTAAATATAATAAAATGAAAAAATAAATAAATACAGAAAATATCGAATCTTATAATTTTTTGAATAATAAAATAAAAATAGTTTTTATGTTATACATTTTGTATATTCTATATGGAAATTATAAGTTTCGATTCGAAATATCTGCATATAGAAAAAAAAATTCATAACAAAAAAGTGTATGTACACGCGATTTTTTAGTTATATCCAAAATAATGTTTATATCCGTTTTTATAGTATAATATATCACATACATATAGATAGGTACGTAATATAATTTATGCTTTCACGTGATGAATATTTAAGATATATTTTATGTTTAAAAACAATTTTGGAAAATCCATTATATACATATATCGCTATCTGTAATATACATTCCCGCATTATAATGTTGTATATGATAATGAATATGTTTCTAACTTATCTATATCTAATGTAATGTATATATTTAAGGTATGATATATGAGTAGATATATAAAGAAATAGATGAACAACGAATTCATAAAAAACTATCGCATTATCGCACTCACACATTAAAAAAATATTCGGGAGAAGGTACTTTGGATTACTGTCAAACCATTTGGAGAAAAATATTTAATTGAAAAGGAGTTGTCATTATTGTCATACTTGGCAAATTTTTACAACAATAATCACTAAAATATAAAAAGTGCTGGTCATTATTGTCATATTTGACAATTGAATTAAATTAAATTTGAAATAAAATTTAAATATGCATTACAATACTGGAAATATGATAAAGGCTAATTTTCGGTCTCGTCATATAAGCCGCGACTGCGTCTTTTTTAAAAATCAACCGAAAATTAATAGAAATCAATTATTTGTTAAGAGAGGTTTATAAGCCTAACGTCATAGACCAGGATTGTATGTGACTTTTTAAGAAACAGATGAGGCTTGGCTCTGCCATTTTTGTTAAAATTTATATAATTTTTGTGTGTACGTATTTAGTTTGTTTTTGTTTTAGCCGTGACTTATAAGAGAAAATGGTGGGTCTAATAACTTACTACTAATACTAATAACTAAATAAATAAATAACGTCACAATAAAATAATACGAAGCCGCGGCTTATAAGACGAGACTGAAAATTAGCGTGAATTGTTGAATTTTCAATTATAGCATATTTAAAGCATTTTATTTTATAGATAGTTTAATAATTCAATCCAATAAATATATTTTCAGTTAAACCGATAACATATTTACCTAAATGCAATAAAAAAACATAAAACATGACTGACTGGTAAGGTAAAATTCGGCTCATTTAACATGACGTATTGCTCAAAAGCCGAAAAATTGTCACTTCTTTGTAAAAAATATTCTTCTAATTCGCCCTCAAAAGTACTCAATTGATCAACAAAGTTAAATTTTCTTAATAGTAAAATCTAATTTCGCTTCCACAAAATTGTTGATAATAGGATTTGTCCAAGTTCTTCGGATCTAGCTTTGTGGTATTGGTTTCCTTATAAACGAATCCAATTAATTCTAACAAATCTTTTGGAAATTTACACCCATTCAGTTTTCCCGTATAGTTTTCATAAAATGTATCCGATTATATTTTATAATAAACCAAATAGTATATAGAAAAATTGCATGTATAAAAGAAAATTTTATTTCTGTAACGGATACACTAGAATTCTGCTGTGAATGCACAAATTTTTCTGTTAAAGTAAAATTGTTCTGCTTACCTTCAGCACAAGTTGTTTTACTAATATCGAATAACTACAATTTTCAATGTATAGAACCTTCTAAAATATATAGCATCAAAATGTTGTTAATTGTTTTATTTTTTCAAATATCCCAAACCAGAAAATATATCTATATGTAAATAAAATATTATATTATTATATTATAATTCCGTAATCTTCCTTATTGCCAAATTAGATGTTTGTTGTCTTTGTTATTTTTAACATGACGACATTACATAATTTATCTTAATAGCAAATCATCATGTAATCTTGGAGTTTGGTTTTTATGTTCGTATTATGATTCATGTTAAAATGATAAAAATTCTCTATATTTAACAGCTAATCAAATAAATAAGTCTATAAATCATTGCTATTACAAAATTTCATATGAATTCATCTAAACATAAATAAACGTAATACATATAATGAATTATTTGACATTATAGAGTTTGTTGTATTTAACTATATAACTCTTTTCACTATATATCATCTTATGTTATATATATTATTTAAAAAAAAGCACAGAAGTTTTATAACACATTAATTTTATTTTTTTTTTAGTTTCTGCACAAATATAATGAATTATTATTTATTTTTTCTTATAAAATAAAAAAACTCTATAAAAAAATTTGTAAATTATAAAATAAAATGTTTAAATGTAAGAAGACGAAAAAAAACAACAACACTTTTAATTCTCATCGCATCTTTTATTTTTTTTTGAAAGAAATAACATATAATGTGATTATTTTATTTGTTCATATTCAAATGATGTTGTGAATGAGATGAGAATAAATTGTAATTTTTTTTATTTTTAGAAAATTCATAAATGCAAATAAAAATGATGATGAAAATGTAATTGTATTCTTATTTATTATATTGTACACACATTTATTACAACATAATGCGTATGTTCATTTTATGTTTGTCTATAAACAAACAAATATACACACAGTAATATTACATAAACATTAATGTGCATTATTTTTATTATTATGATAATATATTTTGTTAAACATAATTTTTAAACTATAATCACAACATATTTTTAAATAATTTATGTTTTGTATAATAAAAAAAATTATTTCTAATGTATATTATATATATTCAGCAATATAATTATTTATTATGCATACGAAAAAAATAAATATAGAAAAAATATGTTTAACATTTTTATGTACATTAAAAATATATGTATAGTTAACCAAATGGGGGGTTTTTTTTCGCCAAAAAACCTATAATTTATCTTAAATTATGTCATACAATTTATTTCGTTCATTTATACATTTGTATTTTCTATTTATTTGAATGCAATTTAAATACAAAATGGGGAAATTCATACCGAGCATATAGCAATTGAATAATTCGGAAAAAACCTCCATATATGGAAGTCGAAAATGATCAATTGAGAACAAAATTTTTTTTCTGAATGCTTCGATTACACAATATATTATTTTAAAAACCTTATTATGATATTACACTTAAAATGATGAGAAATCATAGTTAAGCAAAGGCCAAAACCAATTTCATCAATTAGCATATTTCAAAAAATGTTATCATTAGAATATAATAATATGTTTTCGACATTCGGTGGTTTGTATGGGTTTTTTTTTTAATTTATGGTTATGATTACAGTTGCTGAACGTTGACTCTTATTTATCACTAACCTTTCGACCTACCTCATGGGTAAACATGTAAATCTGTTTGAATGAGATTGAAAAAACTTTAAATTTATTCCACTAAGGAATCTAAATTGATTAGAATTTTAAGTTCTGGGGATTGTTTTATTTTATTAATTACACTTACAGAGTTTCCTCGAACAGAAAAAAAATTATCTAAATTGAAAAAAATTGCACTTTTGAACGAAAATCGCGTTAATGGAAAATTACAACAGAATGATACTCAGACTATTTCTTTTTATTATTTTAGAGTCAATAAATATTATTATATAAAGTACAAACAAATGTAAAAGTGGAAAATTTTAGATTTATATATTATACTTTTACTTTTCTTTTATTGTTTTTACAAGTTTACAAGCAAATACAAATATAGATATATTTTTATTTTTATTATGCAAATTATCATAAATGGTATTTTATTTCTATAGTGTCATTTATATATTATATAAATAAATATATATCGTTATGTTGTATCAGTTGTGCTTGTGATTGTGTAAAATTATATCTTGTTATATATAGTCAATTTCAGTCAATGTGATGTTTTCAAGAAATATATATTCACACACGTTCAGACTTCAGACATACATAATTTATAAATTTCTGCAATATGTTTATAATAGTAATTTATTTACATATATAACTATATTTTAATGCCGGGGAGATCTATTGATATATACATCCATAAAATAAAATATATCGGTATATATTCATAATATGATATTGAGGAAATAAATAGATTTGTGTTATTTTTATTGTAAATATAGTATTATTTTTCTTTTCCTATAATATATTTTGGTTTTTATCAGGATATATTTATCAAAAAGAAAAAAAAACAGTATATATTCCGGATAGTATTTTGTATATATGTATATGCGGTAATTTCATATATACATTTATTTTATATGTTTTATTGTTTTGTTTTGTTGTAAGAAATTTAATAAGTTTTTGGATTATTTTATCAATATGGTTTAGAAACTTTTATGAATTTTATTTATATATAATTGTTGTTATTCAGATTAGTAATATTAATATAAACACAAAAAATATATTTATCAGTTATTTTATGGATTATAAACGAATTTCTGCATATTTGTTTTCTAAATGGGATCAGTAACGTTTATTAAATTTTTATCAATAGCACAGGATCTTCAATGAGAGTATCGTAGTAATTTCTGCATATTTGTCTCCATAGGATGTTTACGATTCGATACGAAATATATAAATATGAGATAAAAATTAATCATTTTATAAATTTAAAATTGTCTTTATAATTTCAAAAACATATATACATTAAATGATTAAAATATTGTATATATTCAAAATACGAAATGGATTATCTAAATGATTGCCTCAAGATTTTTTTAAAAATTGAAAACTATAGAATACCATTTTGTGGCCATCAGAGTTTCCAATAATTCAAATGTGTTAATTTGGTTATTTTTGTGAACGATGTGCAATTCATGGTTTTTCATTTTCATTTGTTCACGACGTCGATACTTTCAACTGTATACTTTTACGTATTTTATGGGCTGAATTCTTAATATGGCTCGAATTTTTTTAATTAAATAACCAATGGTACGCATTCTATGTTGGTGGATTATGATGACCATAAATTTCACGCAATGCACGAAACATAGTCCGAACTCGAAAATATCAATTGGATTGAGAAAATTTGAAAACAAAAATGACCGAAAATGATGTCTAAAGATTTGAAGTATTAATTTTATAATCCTTTGATAAATAACTTTGGAATAATTGGAAACCCCGTTTTTTTATTTTGGTTGACATAAATATTTTTCATTTATTATAAATTCAAGACAATTATTTAAAAGATTTTATTATACAAGCAGTTTACCAGTTGGTCATTAAGAATTATAATAATAATTGTGTTTACACATAAATATGTTAAAGTTTCCCCAAAGTACTTAATCGATCAACAAAATTGAAATTTTTTTAATAGCAGAACTCGATTTTCACTTTTATTAGGGATATACGCGGAATTTGTTTCATTATAAAGACATGCAATTTTACGAAATCGGGGGAACAATTGGAATACCGTGTATAAAATGTTGATTTTTAAATGATCTTCAAGAAATATAGATTGATTTTATCAATAAATTATTGATATATTTTTTTTTACCCCGTGATACATTCAACTAGCACGCATTCCGTTTTGTTAAGTACTTTAAGTTAATTTTTTGATGAAGTTTGAAAAGATTTTGAACAAATTTCAAATTTTTCAATTTTGCCTAAATAGAAACAAAAATAGATTGATGATTTTTATGGATAGAAATTCTTCTGTTTACTGTTTTTCTGTTTGTAAAATTTCGTTTTCAATTCTAAGCCAAACAGAATTTACTCTATATGTAAATATTTTGTCAGCAAAAATTCTTCGGCTTACCTTCAGTAAAAGTTTGCTTTTCTAATATCTAAGAATTATTATTTTCAGTTTAAACTCGGGTAGTTAAATGCTTTTCTTCTAAAACTATAATTAGTAGCCATTAAAAAAAAGTTATTGCAATTTATCAATCATCTGACATGGTAATTATATGGTCTAATATTACTATTGTAATTTTCGTTGTTTGTGGGCTTTATACTACCATATATTATTTAAAAAAAATTTATAGTAATAATATAATTAAAATGAATTGGATTATATAATATGTCCATTGAATAATGAAATACCAATTTAAATTATATTTTACATATGTAATTATAAAAGATAATTAGCCATTTCGTATATTCGTATATTAATATTAACACACACGTGTGTAATAAATTTTAATATTTATAAAATATATATAGTTGAACAATTTCATATATATCATTACTTTGCTATTTAAATTTATAATAACTCTGGCTATATAACATATTTTTTATATAAATAAATTCATAAATACCTGACTGTATGCATATTAACTGATTGTGAAACCATAATTATATACTATATATATATATATATACATATATGATACTAAATATAGTAGATATTAATATGTCCATACCTTGATCGTATTATTATAATTATTTGCCTGCATTTATATAACATATGATGTGTTGATGTCGATAATTATACTAAATTACATATAAATAAATATATATATTGATTCCAATTTCCATGAATATACATACATAGGTATAGGTAATATATTGACACACAACAATTAGACATATACATATTGATTGATTATATACCTATAAATATATACAAAAAAATGTATACTTTCTTGAGATGTTTTTTATTCGCAAAAAAATGTTTATAAAAAACCATTTTCTTGTAAACAAATTATAAATGCAATTGAAAAAAGAAAAATGTGCTGAAATAAAAATAAAAAAAAATGCGTGAGAATAATAATTAAAATTCCTATAATTTTAAATTTTTTTAATTCAATTTATCATATGTATGAAAATATAAAAATACCCACTCAGAAAAGAATTCAAATTCTCACATGCGAAAAAAATAATACCATGCGAAAATTATAATTTATAAAAAATAGTAATTCCTTTTTTTTGTGTTGTTTGGTTTAATTAATTTTTTTTTTCATTTAAAGACCGATTATGAAATTAAATTTAATATAAAACAATCTTTATATCAGTATTTTATTGCATTTATACTTATGTACTTTTAATTTTACTTGATTTTACTATATGGTATTACTTTTATTCTCATATAGATTTAATACTCTATTCATCTCAATCATTTTGAAACATTTTGTATGATATAATATTGAATTTGATCCTATATGATCAATATTTGAAATATTTTGAACCGGCATCCAGAAATCGTTATATTTAAAACAAAAATCTTTTATGTAGGACAAAGGTAGTAAATTTTCTAAATTCATCAGATCTATAGGTGATATATAGAAAATTCATTTCACGTAAACAGATTCTATATCGTGCACTGAAAACTCAACAATATAAAAAAACTGGATATAGTTTATATTTTTCTCATCTAATATAAATTAATTTAATATAATTTTTATTCAACCATTTAGATTATGTTATTATATTATTAGTATTATCTGTACTACCTTCATATAATTTCAAAACAAAATAAAAAACCTCTATAAACTAAACATCGATGATAATTATGTATGCATTGATATTAAACAGATGATGTTCAATGTAATTTTAAGTATATATATTACAATGTAAATACGTTGTTATTTAATCGCTTATTTTATAGTTAACTGCTTGAATTCTCGCATCTATTCTTTTTTTTTTTTTTTTGCTGACATACACATATAATGTATATTCGAGTGCTGTATTTGTCTAATATATTGTGGTAAAGAAATTAGGTGTAATATTTTGTTTATTTTAAATATACATAGTATAGTATAGATGAAGGTATATATGTATATAAAAAATAATACAACATGTTGATGTATGTATATTTAATATCGGAAATGTGTTAAAGTGAATTTTCATTCATATTGAAGTTGTTATTTTTAAATATAGAAACACAAAATGAAGATTCTGTTCTCAATTCAATTAAATTATTTTAAATTAATGAATTAACAAGTAATTTTATTAAATTTTTTTTTTACATTTACAATTCATATTTGAAGTGTTTTTCATTTTTTTTTCAAATGTTAGGTTTGAATACATATTCATAACATTTTCGTCTTGAAAATAAAAATATTTTATATATGACAAGAACCAAAATAGTGTACAATTAATGGAAAATGGATATTTAGAAAAGGAAACTAAGAAAAATGTCAAATTTTCTATCCACTTCTCCCCATTTTACTCTACTTCAATTAATTAATTTGATATAAGCAAAACAGAACAATTATTATTAAACATTAAAAGAAACCCTTATAAAACTGTATACAAAATACAATCCATATTCAAATAGAATATATAGATTTAAATTAACATTTTCTCTAATAATATATATAAATATTTAGATTTTCCTTTCATTTTATATCTATATACGATTTTAATTTTCTCTGTAATTTCTGCGGGTATTGTTGTTTTGTTTTGTTTTGTTCAATTTCTTACTAGTTTAATAAGAAAATTATTATTATTTATTATTTATTATATTTATAAATATGATTATCTACCGTACCGAAATACTTTGTCAAACGCTTATTAAATAATAAAATAATCATAATAATAATATTAATAATAATAATACAGAATGTTTAATTTTCCAAAACGTTTTAATGATATATAAATTATTATGTAGAAATAATTTTAAATGAAAGTTATTATTAATAATATTATTATTTAACAATGAATTATTATTTTGAATGCAATTTACAAAAAAAAAATAAAAAATAAAACTTTCCAATTATAATATAACAAGAATAGTCAATTAAATGTATATCTAATATACTATTTTTACATCGTCATATAAAATATACAAAAATAAAAAAATTAAAATATAATGTTAAATTAATCAAATATTATAAATTAATATATATATATTAAAGTTAAAATATGCGGTATTTATATATACATATATAGTAATTAATATATAAGAAACTATTAAATTACTTTATTTTATCATTATTAATATAATGTCTTTTTTTTACCCGGGTTAATTAATTAATATGTATTTTTTTTTTCTTAAAGTATTCCTGCACCATATAACAAATAATAATAATAATTGTTGCTCTCTTCATATATATAATAAAGATTGATAAAAACCAGACAATATTTAAAATATATCTATAAATAAATTGAAATTCTTTGTGCATTTAAAATAATCATTATATTATTTAAATAATTAGTGTAATGAACTGATGAATGTGTTGTACAGTGTATGCAGATGCTTGTATATTTTTGTATTGTATATCGCCTGCCTATGGTTTTATAAGAAATTAAACATAATATTCAATCAGTCAGTATATGCGCGAGTAAAACATGCAAGCATAGTTTTATAACATATAAAATAAAATTTAGATATACGTACAAAATGTGTTTATTTATATATAGGAAATGATATACTATACACAATTACACATGTATACCATATAATAGATTTTCTTTAAAAATATTTATTATGTTATATTTGAAAATTCTATTATTATATATATTTTATAAATAAAATTATTTATTGTTTATGCATTATACATTTGTTACATTAAAATGAAATATCATTTAATGGATATTTATACTGTAGGAAAATATTTAAAGACATTTTATAAACCATTTTTTTTATTATTATAACAATATTGTTAAACTACAATTTATTTTATTTTTTTATAATTACAGAGTGAATTGTGTACATTGGGATCTAGACCAGGAATGGAGTGTATACCACTCCGTTCACCACCTGGACCTTATCACTATCACGTGACAGATCAAACAAAATCATTACAGGTATACAATTTTTCTTTCAGATATTTTTGAATTTGGTCTTTATTAATTTTATTAAAACAAAGAATATCCCCCATTTAAAATTTTAACAATGAACTATGCGATTTTTTATAGGAATTACAGAATGAGGTCGGAGCACTATTGGAGTTTCGAGATTTGGTTATTGAAACATTTCCTGATCTTAAACATAAAATGGCTTCTATTTCAACATCAAATACCATTATGGAAGCACCATCATCGTCATCGATGGCATCCAGGTAATTAATTATAAAAGAAATTGTAAAATAATTTTGAATTCGTTTTGTATAAATTGCATGTAAAATTTGCTTAATTATAATGATACCGGCGAATATATATTAAAAAAATCGTACAAACGAACATTCAATCTGTGAGAATATTACATGTACATTTGAACATTTTAGTTAACCTGAACTTAGATTTTACTTAACCTTAACCTGAGATATTGCCTAAAGTATAATCTTGAAACGCTGCACGAAATAACCGTATATTGATAAGTTTAACAATCTCAACATCTTTAACAGCTGTAATTTTTGCGAGGTGTCAAGATTTTTGCCGTAGTTAGTGAGCTATGGCCAAAACAAAAAAACAGGCGGACTTTTTTGTTCATTCAAGTTTAAATGTGTATCGATCTTTTTGTTAAATATATGTTATGAAGTAGCATTGGGGAAAATAATTCCAATATTTATTTCGTTATTTTTATTTAGTTTACATTTAGTTATTTTTATTTAGTTAACAAGGTTAAAAATGATTCGTTTTGGCTCAATAGTAGAAGGGATGTCATTAAAGTAATTTCAATATATCGTATAAGGCTTTGCAATATTTAAAAAAAATGGAACAAGCTTTCACAAGCCTCTTTTGAGGCCATTTTTATACCTCCGAAACCGGTTGTCTATGTAAAAAGACATGATAACCGTTCAGCACATTTGATAACGAGTAAGACGAATGCATTATCCCCGAACGCATCATTATACACATGTGAGAAACATTCCATTGTTCTGGCGGAACATGACCGTGATCCAAGCACGTGCTAATCCAAACAATTATGCATCTTATCATTTATTCTTAACCAATTAGAACAAAGCAATTTTCTATTATTATAATTCATGCATTTTTATTCCATTACCGATATTGTGAAACTCCAAAGAATATTATGAAATCAAAAAAGCAACAAGATTTTCGCAATAAATGTCTTCAAAACTAATTTATAACTGATTTAATTGCGATTGATCATTACCATACTAAATTATATTTATTTATTTTTATATTTTATACACATATAGACGTGAATGGGAACCTGGAATCCGGTTACGTCGTAAACTAACACAAAAAGAAGCCCATGATATTTCATCATCATTAGTTAGAAGTAGAAGTAATTCACATAGTGGTAAAAAAGAACCAAAGAGTGGCGAAGGTAATGGTAGTGTAATACAAGATTCTGGATTTTCAACAGAAACCAGTTCGTCGAAAGAAACACACAGTGCTTCATCGACCACTGGCACTGTACAGGTATATATATCAATATAATTTTTTTTTTTAACTTTATACTTATTGATAATTGCGCGAAAGAATATAAATCATACAATTCTCCATAAATATCATTGTCATTACAATTAAAACAAACACAAAAAAAAATTTCAATAATAGCAGAATAATAGAAAAAAATTTAATTCATTTTTATTCCGAAAAAAAATCAGGGTGTAAATGTAATGAATCCAGCAAATCGTTTCACAATGGATGCCGAAGATGAATTATGGAATTTATTAGATGTGATACATAGAAAAAGTACTAGGCTAAGAGAAGAAGTTGAACAATTACACAGCTTCGAAAAAGATAAATTTAAATCTAGTACTAGTAGTAGTAATAATAATAATAATAGTAATAGTAATAATAATATTAATAATAGTTCAATACCAGTATTGTTTCAACATCATTTAAATCGATTTAGTAAAAGTGATCTACAAATATTACGTAAAGAAAGAGATCATTTATTAGATAAATTATCCGATATGGAAACTGAAACAATAGCTGACCGTATAAATCGGAACAAAATGCAAGATAAAATTGAACAATTGCTAAAAATTAAATACGAATTAGAAGAACAATTACGTTCGGCATTAAATCAAAAAATTGAATTGAATACTAGAATACATGATATGCATCAACAATTTGTTAATAAAAGTGGGCCAAAGTAAGTCGAAATAAAATTTAAAAAAATTATTATTATCGCATCTCATTTGCTGATGAAAATTTAGATTTTAATTTATTACGTTATTTATTATATTTATAGTTCACCTGAAACAAATAAAATTCGTCCTCATTTAATACCAATTGGTGGTAGTGGTCATCGAAAATTATCAATAACCGATTCGGTAAATAGTACGAATATAATACAACCGACAAACGTTATAATTGGTAATCGATTATCAACAACATTTACACCAATTGGAAAATCTCCCATTACATACACCATAAAAAATGTTCCCCATAATAATAATAATAATAATGGTAATAATGAATTAAATATAAATCGTGATATTACAAAAAGTAATACAACAATTGGTGAATTGAATGACGATAACATAATTATCGATACAAAACAATTAAAAAATGAAATAAATTTAGGCCATTTAGATGGCTTAGTTAGTTCACCAAATCGATGTAGTAAAGTACGGGTAGCTGATTCGAAAAAAATTGCGGCCATATTATTAGAAACAAATATTGTCGAATTACAAAGACATTTACTAACATTAACCGTTCAAAATCAGGTGAGTTTTATTATTTTATTTTTATGTATAATATCCAAATGATTACAATTACATTTGTCTTATAATAAGAATATATTCACGTGAATTGCAATTTATTCTTATTATGTTTTTTTGTATAGTACCTAGAATTTAATAAGGTTTCATTTTTTTCGAATTTAAAACTCTATACAATATATATAAATGGTAAATCTCAGAATACACTCATATCATTGTTCATGTTTTTTTTAAAGTTTTTCTTTATATTCTTACAAACCTTTTTTTAAAAAATCTGTATAGTTAAAAAATATAAATTTAAAAGTAAATATTCTTATACAAACATATACAAAACAATAATATAAAACATTATACATTATACTTATTGCTGCGATTATTAAATAATGACTAAACGGAAATTGTCACTTAAATTGTCTATTTTTTTATTATTTTGATTGCTTTTAATGCCACACGCATTTGGTATGATATACACCCAGTGCCTTAGAAAGAGTCGCAACTACAATATTGTCATATAGCCACATAGAAAAAAACATAGAACAAATAAAACCATTCAACCACAATTAATGAATTAAAAAAAAAATTTTACGGTATTGAAAAAGGAATTAGAATTAGATGAAAATTACATACAAAAATTATATGAATCCTGCCGCGAAAGACCAACGAAATCAATGAATTTGCTGTTAATTAGTTCATTTCACAATTGATAATAAATGTCGATATATTTTATGATTTTAATAATATATAATTATTGTTTGTCTGTAAACTAAATAAAAAGTTTGATTAAATGTTAAATGTAATGAAAGAATATTAAAGACCAATAATGTCAAAATTCGATTGTGCGACTCTTTCTAAGGCGGTGGGTGTATACAAACAAAAGAAAAAATTGTGGTGAGAAAATTATTTTTAATTTTGTTTTTAATACAAAATTATCTAATTTTATTTTAATTCTTTTTTTTATTTATTGATATAAATTTAAAACTAGTATAATTTATATCAGGAAAACACAAAACAAAAAATATGTATATAAATTATATAGTTAATATTTTTCTATAACAATCGTAAACGTAATTGTTGTACATAAACATATATATAATATATACGAAATGAAACCGTATTCAAAATTGACGACGACGATGGTGATGATATAATAATAACTTTTATGTTTTATACATTAATTTAAAAATTACATACACAAATTATTTGATATAGTATACTATATATTATAAGGTGCATGCGATAGCATAAACAAATTTGTCTTTAAATGATTTATTATATATAATTGTATCTGTATATGTATTATGCGAAGAAACAATAATAGAAATTACCTTTTTGATGTTGATCATTAACAAAAATAAACAATAAACAATAACAGCATTTATACAGGATGTTAAACTTTTCCCAAATTATTGCATCATTAAATATTTTTCGGTTTAAGGATTGATGTAGTATTTATGGCCACCGGAAGTTAATTGGAATCGCCAGTGATTAAAAACAGGAAAAATGTGTAAAAGAAAACAATTGAAAATTTTTGTGAAACGAATGAAATTAAATGAAACTTTTGCAAAGTACTCATGGAACATATCAATCCATCTGTACTTGCCTGTGATTGAAAAAAAAAAGTTTTTATTATTGCGATATTTTTAACTGGGTTGATGAAAACGGTAAATTATGTTCGCTATGCAATTAAAAAACATACCAAACTTTTTGGTAAAATGTGTAATTTTAAAAGAAAGTCAAATGAAATGTTTCCAAACGCCCACTTTACAATTGAATTAAAAATAATGGATACACTGAATAGTCAAACAGAACAGTAAATTGGAATCGCATAAAAGTATAACTTTTTAGGCAAGTATTTTGCAAAATCTGGAATTAAATTGATTTTTTTAATATTAGAAAGAAAATATAATGGAAAATCTTCACTTTAATTCGTTTTATTTTATTCTTATCCTTTCTATCGGCTTCTATCGAATAGATGAAATCTGCTAAAACAGTTTTAGGATACAAGAATTGAAGATTTACTCGTCTGGGACTCATTATATTATTTAAATGAGTTTACATTTCATGAATTAAATTAACCATCAGATAGTTTATTTTTTTTTGCTTCATTAAATTAGTAATTATTTGATGCCGTTCAATTTTGTAAAAGCAAATAAGTTTATTATAATTTGATTTTAATAAGTACGAATATTTAAATGTACTTTGTTAAGGATCGTGAAATAGTAACTTAAATGGTATTTTTTTATTATTTAGAATAATGTAATAACTTTTACCAAGAGTTATCGCAGAAAAATTTGTAGATATCAATCAAATTAAAATAAATTTATTGTTTTTGCGTAATATTGTTTTTGCGCAAAAGTTGTTAAGGAGAAAGAAGAACGCGTTCAATTATTTTCATTCAACCGTATTTTCATTCATGAATAAAACTGTTTGCCGACTGCCAGTGTAAGCGAAACTCAGCATCGACTCTCACTTCAACTTTGAATAAGACTGAGAATTCGATAATACGTTTTGTGAATAAAAATTGTGATTTTTATCTCCAAAACCAGATGAGTTTATCACATATCATCCTTTTTGCGTCATATAGAAATCTTAGTCGTTTCTTAATCGATTTTGATGAAATTTTTTCTGTTTGATTGGGCTAAAATGCCATTAAATTTCAGAATATTGCCCCATTTATTAATAGATAGATATGAAACTTTGTAAGTAACCATAAAGTGCAATTATTTTTTGTGTTCGTTACTACGAGACAATCGGTTTACGCCGATCGTAAAATCTCGGAATTGTATTGGCGTGAGCACGTAACGAAATCATTTAATCAGGCTATCAACCTATGATGCATTGAATACATAATTTGTTTGTTCATACATGATTTCGTTGGACCAAACTGTAATAATATGTGAATTAATTAATGAAATTTTGAAAATAAAATCAAATATATGAGAAAAAAAACCTAAACTGAAAAGCAGTAAGAAAAGATACCTCAAATATTTTCAAACAATTGTCCAAGTTGCACTTTAGTGGGTGAGTCTTAAAAATGTGTCCGCATATACCCATTTCAATCGGGATTATATATATATTGTAACACGATAATAAATGCCGCGGTTGAAGACTCGATCCTCAAGTAATTCCGTGTCGACTCTACAACCGCGGTAGATGATTATTTTTTTATTATTTCTATTACAACCTAAATCAATATCCCAAATAAAATGTAAATTTAATTTATTCTCATTGTTAACTTCAATTTTAAATAACCAAATCACATCAAACATGAAAGAACTAAAAATATTAATAAATTAAAATATTTTTATTTAATTATTACATTACAATAATTATATACAATTGAAATTATATATTTAATTTTATTATACTATTAAAAATTTTATTTTTGCATTATTTTTTTTTTATGTATTTCCTAAAAAAAACTTTCACACACATATTTTTCCTCGTTTGTTGTATCTCTATAACAATAATAACATAGAATTTATTTATTACTTCATTTATATATTTGATTTGATTATGTGATTGTGATGTTAATTACAATAAATGCATATATTTTAAAATTATATTCATTTAAAAAGATTAGATTTTCAATACTAAAAATTTTAAATAATATAATATAAAATATATAATTAATCAATTTTATTTTTGAGAGAAAAAGTTTATAGAAATATATAATGCAAAAGTCTTGTTAATTTTCTATAAGTATATATTTAACTCGTAAATTATAATAATAGTATTTTAAATATATAATATATAATTTTACATGTCTAAAATAAGAAAAAAACATATCTACAATGGGTTAGAGAAAAAAGTCATAAAATATTTATTTTAATTGCATTTTTAAATTAATGAATTTGTTGAAAATGTTAAATTAAATAATTTTTATTTATAATATATGCATTCACGTCGGTCATATGTAAAATATCCAATAATAATAATAATAATAATATTAAAAAAAATTGCTATTTATGTGGTATTTTATTTGAAAGATAGATTTATTTATCCGTGTGTAATTAAATAAAGTGTTAAATTTTACTTTCTGAAAGTTTTATTTTATTAATTTTTTTCTTATTTTAACAATTAAATTTAATGAATATTATAACTCTTTTTTTTGTTTCCTTATTATTTTTTTATTGTTATTACTAAATCTAATTCAATCATGTGTAAATTTATCAAATTTGTTTATATTATTTTTTTATTTATATGATTTTTTTTGTGGTATATTCCAAGGAGATATATTTAAATTGCACAATTATGCAAAAATTACATTTATTTATTTAAATAAATTTACACCTGAATTTTGATTTATATCGTCATATAAAAACGAAATTTATTCTATATGTAAATATTGAATTTAAAGTACTTAAAAAAATCATTTTTGTATGCTATCAAATCGGCAAAAGGGCATTGAATCAACTAATCAAACCCACATGTCAACAATTGAATTAACTAAAAAATATCCAAATGATAATTAATCTAAAAAATATATTACTATAAAAAACAACAAATTTTATCAATATCCAATATTACTTATAAATATTTTCTATACTACTCCAACCACTATATTATCGGACACCTGCTATTTTATGTTCGATTGTGAAAAAAAAAACTTTTAAATTCAATTAGTTATCGAATTTATTTCAAAATGATGCAGTTTAACAAAAAAAAATTTAACATTATAATATCGGACACTTATATTATAAACCACTAATGTCCTTTGTAAAGTCTCCTTTGGCCTTTATGGCAGCCTCCATTCTCTTAGGCATGGTATTCATTTTTGCATTCATCCGGTGTTTTTGATTTACACAATTCAATGATTTTTCCTTTCAATTCTTCACTCCTTCAATTGGAACTTTAGGATCATTTTGAAACTTTATGTTATTAACCCACAATTATTTTATCGTACTTAAATCAGGACTTGAAGATGTTCATTTCTAAAAGTGGATTTTTTTAGTTTCCAACAAGTTCTTAGTTGCTTTAGCGGTTTGATGGAGTAACAACTTATTAAAATTCGTATTCGCCGGTTGAACCTAAATTAATAGTCGATAGCTTAAGGTAGTCATTCAATTTATGAATATATTTTTGTAAGTTAACCAAGGTACTCTCAATGAAATGTAAATTCCCGACGCCTTTTACCAACATACAATCCCACATCAGGGCACTGGCCGGAAATTTCACAGTGCGTTTTAAACAATCACGATGGATTTCTTCATTTTTTGTGTGAATTACTCGATTATCGGAATCACCAACAATACCAAATTACTTTCAACACTAAATATAATGCTATCCCATTTCCGATAAACCCAAAATTGTTGATTGTTTTGTTTTTTGCAAAACAATTGAAAGGGGATTTGGGCTGAAAAATTATTATTATATTATATTATATTAGGGGAAAAACCTATTTAATAAAATATATCTTTATTTTTATCTTATATTCATGTTCGGTTTATAAATCCATTGCCTTGTCCACTTTGGTGCGACAGGTTTTTGGATTGCTGTTGACCATTTTAGAGTTATATCACGCCTAACACTTCTCCCATTTTTTCACAGTTGCGTTTATTACGATCAGTAACATTAGATTTTCCAATACTTTTATTTTTCTGTGGCTCAAATGATCCGCATTTTATTTAAATATTAAAAAATGTCAAATAAGGTATACTTACAATTAGCTACATTAAGTTCTTTAGGAATACTTCATATTGTTCTTAATAATAATAAGATTAAAAAGAACCATACAGTCGCGATTTAATTACTTTCTCGGCATCTCAAAATCGAGCATAAGGATAAAAATAGCAGGTGCCCGACATTATAGTGGTTAGAGTAGTATATACAATATTGAAATTCAATTCTTATATATAATTTTTCATTCATTATATTATCAATTATCATATTATGGAGTAAGAATTCAATTCATATTTTGTATTTCAAAAAATTACAAATAATAATCATATTAATCCTTAATTGGTCATTTCTATAATTTATATGTTTATAATGGCTTTTATTTTTTATGATAAATATTAAATAATATTTTATTAGTCTATTTAATTAGCGGTCGCGTAAGGTAGTAAAATACTATATTGTAAAAATTATCATAAATATGTTTTTTATAAAAAAAATATATATATGGAAATTTAATATAATATTAAATCTGTATATTTATGCAAATTTTTTTAATAAATATTGGATTATAATAATTAATATTGATTATAATTTTAACTTTTCTATATATAGTCAGTATCGTATAAGGGTATTAATATATTTAATTATTTTTTAAACTGTGTAGATTCGGCTCGTTTATCATAAATATAAAAAATATAAAAAATTTAATGAAAACATTTTATAAAGCTTTATAAAGATATCGGATAATTAAAAAAAAAGAATAAACAGTTATTTAAACATATTGGTTTTATATGGTGTTAGTATTTTTTTTTAGTATAATTCGGGTTGTCCCGAATTCGCCCGCGAAAATATGTTTGAGATTCATTCATTATACCTAAACACAACAAATGTACTTTTTTTGATAATTTATATTCTATATATGATACAAATTGATTTTAGCGTCCGACAACAGTCTTCTGTTTTTTGTTTCATAAGTTTCTTCTGTTGTTGCTTGCATAAGTTGTTGATTTCACGGTGTCGTTAATTAGCCCCGTAACAACCAACCGCATATGGGATATATGCAACTATGTGTAAACATTCAGATTCGAAAAGAACCGAAAATCATACCACATTACCACATATGTTATGTTTTCAGTAGGATTCGAACCCACAAGCCCAAAATTTTGTACGAATTTTTTGATTGATGTTTTTTTAACAATTAGACCACATATAGTCTCACAATAACACGATTAAATTAGAATATGTAGAAATGATTTCCGAAAACCATTTTTTTCAGAATAGTATCCAATATAATGCGTGGGGTTTTTTGTAATCTTAAACCGTCCAGCTAAATATAATATAGGGAATTATATTATGTAAACTAAAACTAATTATTATTACTATTTCTGTATAACATATATTATACCGGCAAATAATTCAGTATATAGTATAATTAATTTATTAATAGTATTTTTGTATATAGTAATTATAATTGAATGATATAATAAATCATTTGTATGATGATATAATAAAATAATGCATAATTATGCAACAACGACATATATTCAGTTAATTTTCAATATATTATTATGAAATGTGTGTTGTTTATTTTTATTAATTATAACTAACGTTCATTAATTTGTATTACGATGCCATAAATGTTTTCGTAAAAGTAATTTTTTTTATGCCCATATAAATGTAAATAATATTATACAATATAAATTAATTTTATTGGAAAAAATTGCATTATTACAAATGTTTCAGGATATAATGCCATTAGAATGCCTTATTGGAATTCATTTTATGATGCCGATATATTGTGAACAAATTTCTATTTTGAGGATATACTTATAGTAACAACCAGGGTTGTGGAGTCGGCCCAATTTTCGATCGACTCCGACTCCAACCAGAACTCATATATCGACTCCGACTCCGACTCCAGCTTTATAGAATTTTATAATGTTTTAAGGGAAATAAGTTATATTTAATGATTTTACATATATGAATTAACAACATTTATAATTCTTATTAACTTCAGTTTCATTTTTATTTTCGGATTTCCATTTAATTTAATAATAAAAATAATAAATAATTTCATTTAAATAACGCATATATTCTTTATTCTCCCTTAAAAATTAGTTCTTAAAAATAAAATGGCATCAATCAAATCTTCTTTCATATTTGCTCGCAAATCTGATTTTATTATGCGTAAAGCCGAGAATAAACGCTCCACATTGACTTCGGTTGGTGGTAGTGCGGTGGCTAACAGTGCAGCATGTTGTACAATTTCTGGATATTTGCTTATCGCACTACGCACATCTAAATTGCTGCTTCGATCGAATTTTTCCACCCTCTTTAGGCATTCATTGGATTCTAAACAGAATTTATCAGTTTCTGCCATGCCATTCTTTATAAAATACGCATACAGAAATATTGTTATTGGAATTTAATATATATGCACTGCGAAGTGTTTATACGTGAATATACGATATTCTACATTTTCCATTAACAAATGCCATACCATTTTTTACTCCTATATATAAATTGGGTTTAGTATACTCAATTATTCAATATTTGTATTATGAAAGACAAAACCTTCTGATGTTTACTTTAATAATTAATAATATGAAAAAATCAATGAAATTTAAAAAAAAGTGAAAAATGTAATTGATTATTAATGTGTTGGAGTCGAGGAGTCGGTCCAAATATTTCGACTCCGACTCCGACTCCACACCCCTGGTAACAACAGATCGATTCCAGAATAGACAACAAAAAACTGCTCTTTTGTAATCATCAGTTACTTTAAAAAAATTGGTTTGTAACTCCAAAGCTTTATCTTAATAATAATAAAAACACGATGTCAGGCAAACATTGAAACAGGATGCATGTACTTGTGACCACGTTTGAACGTGGATTCATTTTTTCGCTAAGCTCATAATTTCTTAATATAAAGTAATATGTCACATTAATATATTTAAATTTATACCAAAAAAACCATTGGACTTGTATGGGATCCACTCGAACTCCAAATCCAAGATCTAAAATTTCGAAATATCTCTAATTAATCTATTTGCGCTTCTTATAAATTACTTTTTTATTGTTTTTAAATACTCTCATTATCAATTATATGCGGATAAGGAAAACGTTTTCAAATCTTTTTTTACGCTTGACGACTTGCTTCAGGAGGATTTTTGTACTTTTAATGTTTTGGCTCTCATTGTAATTATTTTTTTTTAAAACATTGGTTAACATTGCTAGGCTTCGGTGTATATATTAAAATTACATCGTTAGCTAACCTATACTGTTCCCAATCTTGTTTTCCTTTTTTGAATATGCGTTCATTTTCAGTATTTATACACTTTTGTTGATTGTTTGTTATTGGTCACTTTGGTTTATCTCAATTTAAGTTTATGATTAATTTGATTTTTATTATTAATTCAATTGTATGTGTTTTATGTTAAATAAATAAATAAACAAATAAATATAATAATACAAATTTGATTCAAATCTCTTATAACTTTATATAAAATAGGCCATATCTATTTTAAATTTTTCAACATATTTTGCAAAATTACAAATGCAAATTTGGCATACAATTTAAATAAAATTTAATATACATATTTAATATAATTTATTAAAATACAAAAAAAAAACAAATCATATATTATCTAAATAATCTAAATGTTTAATGATTTTCAAAACTATAAAATTAAATTAATTTTTAAATGTTGTTTTATAAGTTATTTTTTATATACAAATTTTATATACAATTTTAAAGATTTTTTTAGATTACCAATGGATAGATAGAGATGTCTATTTATATTATTAAGTTAATAAAAACAAATATTCAAATATATAATACAAAATTGGATATGATATGCAATGAATTTAAAAAATAAGCTTTTTATTTTTTAAAAAAAAAAACGGAATATTTTGTTATATTAAAAATTACATTGGATAGGTTTATAGAAGATACAATTCGTGATGTTAATATTCTTATTTATACAAATATTTTTATAACAAAAAACTTTAGATTTTTACTTTAGAAAACTTTAGAGAGAATTTTAGATATAATTCATTCTAAATTAAGCGAAACATAATATATTTGTATTTGAATTTGAATGAAATTGAAAGTATAATCAAATTATTATGTATTTTTTTTTGTTTGTTTGACATACAAAAATGTTTGTCTATTTTTATTTCTATATTCTGTATCTTATTTTGTTTTTGTTTGTATACCTTAAAAAAATATTATTCATATATTTAATGAATTATTTATTTATCTAAATAATTAACATATTACCTATATAATCATATTTATATATTTGTTTTATTTTATTTTTATGCTTTCTTATATATTATTTTTGTATAATTCTTCGCTGAAAGAATTATGTAGGACATTAATCATATGTGCGTTAATAATGAGTTTTATATATAAATGTAATGAATATGAATATTAAAAACAGAAAAATATAGAAGATTCTTAATAGCGATAATTATATTTCTAAATTACGGTTTTATGATGATTTTATTATATAAATACGTTTATATTTTAACAACTTCTTCTTCCATATATATTTTATAATACATATATAAATATATATATCATTAAAGAAAAATTAGGCTGTGAAAATCAGTCTTGTATAGAGAAAATTTGTTGAAGGTTATATTATAAAAATTATATATTTAAAACATATGTTTGTTAATTTATACTTTATATTATTTATTATTATCTATATAATAATACTCTTGTATGTATTATATATAGAGAGAAGTTTCTAATTAATTAATTTTTTGTTTATGATATTTTGTTTATTTATATAAATATCTGTATATCGTATAATAAGAATCGTTGAACTTATACCATAGCATAATAAAATATATCTTTCACTCTATTTAATATTGAATAACTATATATAATTATAAACCAATAAAAACCTATATTTATGTTTGAATTCGAAGGTAACGAAATCATCGAATGAAAAATTAAATTTTTATAATTAAATGATTGTAAAAAGAATTATAAAAAAACAAAATATGAGTACAAATGTTTTGATGAGCCAGGGATTCTGAAATTAAAAACTAAAAGTAAATACTCTGTTGTATAGTTGATAAACTACCGAGCTTAAAATTTTGCAGTCAGAAGGGTCGAATCATATGCTGTAAACATATACATTTTTCCTTTATTTTCTAATCTGAATTTCACACAGAGTTAAATATTTTGAATATGTGTAATGAATGCTAAATTAAATAAATATTAATTTAATTATTAATTTATTGTTCTTTAATTACTGAATTTTTTAAATTCTTACAGAATATATAATCACCTTGATCTTGACATTAATTTGATCGATGATGTAATAATGCTTACAAAAATGTTTCATTTCCATTTTGAAAAATCTATATTTGGTTTTCATTGTTTCAATTATGGCAGTCAATCGCCCATTTCTGAGATTAAACCCTGTCGTTGGTGAGATTATATTCGTGGTACTTTAGGTACTTTAATGCACAGGTGAATGCACAGGTGGATAGATAATCCGTATATCGAACTAAAATTGATCAGCATAGTTTTCATAAACATTGCATCAATAATGGAAAACCTTTTGTGAATTTCACAATATGAATAATAACATGATAATTTAAAGAACATGTTTTCAACATAAGAACATACACAATAAGGAAAATGAAATGATAACAAAACAAATAGATCAAATTCCTGTAGGCGCGGGCATGCGTTCGAAACTAATTTTTTGGGTACCGAATATGGATTCTGATCATTATCTCGTAATAATTCTGTTCATTCTGTTATCGAGTTAGCGCAAATCGTTGTCAATGCTAGGCTAGAAAATTCAAATTGGACATGCTCATAACTGACAAAATCAAAACAATGGTATGAGGACAAATTGTTGAAGTTATAGGTTCGATCGGATGAGGAAGAACAATACAAGTAATTGAATGTGGAATCGACGTTATGATTGTATGAGGTTAGCGGCAGTAGTAACAGTAAATTGAAGTCAGAAATATGGTAATATGGATGGTTTGACGACGAGTAAGGGTAAAATAGCTCATGATTATCAGAACCGCGCGACCACATTATAGTCGAAAGTGTTCAGTGAATTACCGTTATTCGCTGCCATATATCGCTTCTTTAGTTAAATTCATCAATGTTCGGTTACTTCTTGTATGGATTTTGAAATTGAACTATATATATATACACAATTTCTGAGGTTTAGTAATATATAAAATGTATGTATAGGTGTTGGAACATTTTTACATGTGCCACGCAGCACAACGTAAGGTTTTTATTTTTTTTCATGAATTTAATTTAATTTAATGAAAATCCCATACAATTAGATTTTCATTACTTAATTTGTATGTTTCATAATAATATTATTAAAAATGTGTGTGTCCTGAGTGTGTGTGTTCAATAATATTAATAATGAACGCACAAACCCCAAATTTATATAACATACGAAAAATTTGCTGTATAGTCTTAATAGTTAAATTCCAAACAGTCAGAATCGGGAAAAAAAATATTACACTATTATTTCTAATAATTTAAGTTATTTTGTGAATAATTGAAAATTAATGAAAATGAGGATTTGTAAATGTCCTTCCATAATACCAACACACCTATCATTTTAAGCTTTCATTGACCCGCTTCCTTCCCTATTGATATTTTCCCATTAATATCGAAGGAATATCGAATTTTTTTCTGACAATTTATTTCAATCTTATCCATTTTTAGAATAATTTGGATACTGTGAAATTTTTAGAATAATTTTGATACTTCAAAATTATATTACCAAAGGATAAATCATAAATTCAAAATGAGTTTTTAATTATTTTCATGTTATTAAAAAAAAAATAATTATATAATTGCGATATAGAAAAAACAACATTCACACAATAATTTTTTGTGTTTTTTTTCTACAATTTCTACAATTAAAATTTATTTTTTTAATTAAAAATTTGCAATTAATGTGCACTTATGAAATTTTCTGTTGCATTACAACAAAAAAAAACCATAATAAACTTAATTAAAGTGTATATACAGTAACTATATATTTTTTATGAGTCCATGTAGAAACAAAAATGATTATATAGAATCATATATAATAAAACATTTTTATAATTATAATTTCAAATATGTATCAAACGCATATTTTATAATAACAACTGTTCTGTTGTGTAAAAAAAAATTATATGATATTTTTTTAATATTAAATATTAAAAAAAAAACAAAATATAATACCATAAATATTGGATGCATTTGAAATGAATAGAGTAGAGTACAAAATTAAAAAAAATATATTTTTTTGTTGTTTATGAGGAAATACGTTTTTTTTCTGTTTCTGTGTTTTGCATGGTCTAATAGTTTGTCGTAATAATAAATTTATTATATTTATATACCAAAAAAAAAAAAAATACTTGTACCATGTAATAATTTCTTGTTTTTTTTTATCTATTATTTGTTAATGGATACAATATACATATTTATTATTTGTAAAATTCAAAAATTTAACTATAAAACGACAATAAATGTGCATACATCTGTTGTTTTAAAAGATCCTTTATTTGTAGAACAAAGAATTTTTTTTAATATGATTAATAAAAATATATATATGTTCTTTTACTCATTAAATATTCGTATTAGCATAATGTTTCTAAAATACTTAACTTATTTTAACCCTTTAATGCATATATAAATAATTATTTAATTAAAAATATACATTTTTTCCTATTTTTCCTACATTTGACGATCATATTCTTAGATTATATAATTCTTAAAATTTTCCATTGATATTTAAAATAAAAACAGTATACATTTTTTTTTTAAATTACTTCATCATCATGTTTTTTAGATAAAAATTTTGTGGTGACATTAGACAGTTGTTCTGAATATTTTTAAAAAAAAATCTAAAGATTAAAAGTTCTTAAATATTTTGTTCCCACATCATTTTGTTATAAATATAAAATATATACAAAACTATTAGATATGCTATTAGTTTAAAATTTTTTTATAATTCTTTTTAAGTATAAACTTTAATTTGTGGTATAAAATAAATCTGATACGTGTGATAAATATTTATTATTTTAAAAAAATTAAGATATAAAAAAGAAATTACCAATACGAATCGTTATCTTAAAATATAATTACTACTGCATAAGACAATTGCAAAAAAAAAAAAAACATTAAAAGCAAAAAGATAAACTAAAAAGAAGTCACGTTTTAGAGAAATTTTTATATATATATTTTAGTAAAATATTTTTCTCATTGTGGTTTTTTCACAATCTTTATTTTTTCTCGTTTTCCTTCAGTAATTTTATTTAAAAAATACATATTTTTTTTTATCATAAATGAATTTAAAAAATCTTTTGTTTTATACGAATTTAAAAACACAAAAAGTTTTGTGATTTTGTCATTAACAACGAAACTAAAAATTGAAAAGTAATAAACAATTTTCGATTTATAAACAAATTATAATGGATTGATTTTCTTCTTTCTTACGTTTTTTTTCCAAATAGTTTTGAAACTGATTTGAAAAGAAATTATGTGCTGCAATCACTTTTTTAGAAATCATTATATGATATAGTCGATGGACAGCGTGTTTGATAAATCCAACCTTGCAATAAATTATTTATACATAATTGTAAAGGAATAAAATCTTTCTGAACCAAAATGAAAAATTTTTATTCTAAAGAAACTGAATTTGAAACTGTTATTTTCAAAAAACTGAGAAGTTTATGACATGTTAAACATGCAGAAATGATGCCCGATATTAGATGAGTTATTGAGGTCGGAGTCGATCCAAATATTTCATCTCTAACTCCATGTAATGGTGACGTTTTTTATTCGTGTGCTTTCTGTTAAATACCCTCTTGAAGCTTTTCCAAATACCGCGCAGATAAATTAAGAAGAACGACGACATATACGACATGACGACGAATTAAGGCGACAATAATTGTAAAACAACATTTTAAATGATGATTCTAGGCATTTGCATTAGAATAAGGCATTTTTTGTTTTTTAAATTAAATTAATTTGAAAGAATAGGCAAATCAATACGAAATAAAAACAAACATAATTATAATATTGAAACATTAAAACCATATACAATTTCATCTATAAATCATATCCTATTTACAAAAATGTAAATAATTGATTTCATTTAATTTTTAATTTTTTTTTTCAGGTATTAACACAAAGATTAGAACAAGCAACAAAATCAAAAATAGTTATAATAAAACGCTATGATAAAGCGAAAGAAGATATTGATGATTTAAAATTTCAGGTTAGTATTCTCATCATATGTCTATTTTGATTATTGGTAATATCTGAAATGTCTTAAAATTTAAACATTTTCCACAAAATTTCTACATTTAGCTTGAAGAAAAAAATATAGAATTAGAAGGTACGAAAGCTCAACTCAGGGTTTTAGAAAAAACAATTCAACCACCATACCAATCATCAACGATTGGTGGTGTGTCGACAATAGCAACAACCCCAATAATAACAACAACAACAAATAAGAATCCTAAACCAACAACAAATAAGTCTGATTTTAGTCCAGAACATATTTGTTCATCTGCATCATCAACAATTTTATTACATTCATCGACATCACCAGCGGCATCCACATTAGCATCACCCACAGCATCATCTTCATCAGCATCATCAGCGTCATCATCGTCTAGAGATATTTTACATATGATACAATCATCATCACAAATATCTACACCGAGTATGAAAGCAATGATACCGTTAGCAATGGATGAAATCCAACAACATAGTAGTAGTACAGAATCGGCACAAGATCAAAATGAACATGATATAAATAAGCAATTATATAATATGGGTTTAACGATGTCAACGACAATGACAACAAGTACAACAACATCAACGATTAGTAGTGGACCGCCAGATACCCCAAAACGACGTCCCAGTAAAATTCCATTACCCGGTGCAAGTACAAAAGGTTATTTTGCGCCAAAACCACCGACAGGCCGTCATCAACCATCATCATCATCATCATCAACAAATTCACCGGTAACACCAACAAATACTTCATCCCAATCAAATCGTCTTCTTTCCAATAATTATCAATCGGGTCCATCGTCGAATAAAAGTTTAAGTAAAAGTACAAGTAGTCTCATCTCAGGCCGATCTTCAAACGGTCCAAATTCAATACAAAAAAAAGAGCATAGTGCTAATAATTCACCAAGTTTAAATCGACCAGATTCAGCCTTAAGCTATCGTAAAGATTCTTCATTTAATAGTAATATGGGTGGTACGGCGGGTAATGGTAATAGTAAAAATAGTCAATCATCAATACCGATATCATTAAAAAATTCACCAACAAATGGAAATGGAATATCTGCATCGCCGATATTAACCCATAAACAAAAACGTGAATCGTTAACATCAAAAGTACGTAATATGGATTCATTATCACGGATGCAACAACAATCAACATCATCATCGGCGCTATTAAATAGTAATTTAAATTTATCCACAGCATCAAAATCAACAACATCATCGTTTACGTCAACCACCTCGTCAACAACAATTATGTCTTCATCTGCGAATGCTCGTAAACAATCAAATAATTCAGGACCATTACGTCGACCAAGTAGTAGTAGTAGTATTATTAGCAGTTCAACAAATTCATCAATTGGTAATGGACGAAGTAATAATAATGGTAATGGAAATATAAGTAATTTTAGCACTTATAGTGGCGGTAGTGGTGTTGGTGGAATGATTGGAACTTATCATCATCATCATCACCATTTGGCCACATCGTCCAATAATAGTAATAATCACAACAACAATAATAATGAACCTGATAATGGAAAGGTACTAAATTTTCGAACAAGAATAATGAATATGTTTAAATCGTAGTGGTTTTTTTTTCTTATTCTCATTATTATTATTATTACTTATAATAATTAAACATGCTATTTATGTATATATATATATATATATATATAAATATATGTGTGTGTGTGCCTATGTGTTTATTATTTTTTCATTTGGTTGTTTATTATCATGACAAATAATTAACAATTTGATGTGGTGATTAATTAAATTTATTTTTATTAATTCGTATAATTAAAAAATAAAAAAAAATTTAAACATATCGAACAAAATGCAAAAAATAGCAAGAATAATTTAATTTTTCTGTTTCTTTGAATAACAAAAATTAAAAATTAAAAGTAAAATAAATTAATAATTAAAAAATAAAAAAAGATCGTGTGTGATAAAATTCCATAAATATAGTGAAAAAAATAAATAAATATTAATATTAAATTTTAACATAATTTAATTAATTTAATTTAATATTAATATTCATTGTGATTATTTTATAGAAATATTTTGTAATTATAAATAATTTCAAATTAAAATTAAAAATGTATTAAAACATTATATTTCTTGCATAAAAAAAAAAACAAAAAAACATGTACAACAATAATAATAATAATAATATCATAAAAATCATATAAATTATTTTTACTAATTTAACAAAATCATCATTAATTATTAATTTGTGTATTTTCATCAATTTTTATTTTATATATTTTTTTAATTGTATTAATTATTTTTTTAATTGTATAATGCCTCTATATATATATATATATATATATATTGTTTATTGTAAATTTATTTTCTTATTTGCACGTTCAAATTAAATATTATTATTTTAATTTAATTAAAGTATAATCATTTATTTTTATTCACTAACAAAATTATAATGTTGCTGAAAATTATGTTATATTTGTACAAAATTAAATAAAAATTAATTGATTAAATTAAAGCAAAAAAAAAAATGTGCTGATTAAATATTTGGTAACAGCCGCAGCAGTTCCTTTTTAATATTTAAATATTAATACCAAAATCATCATTTAATTAAATTTAAAATTACCATCAAAATTCATATTGGTTATAATTTTTTATTTTTATATTTATGAATTATTTTTTTTTTTCATTTTTATTTTTGTTCAAAAAAACCAAACACACACATACACAACCATATTTTATATACGAAAGAAATGATTTTTAAATGTTTCTTAACTAAATTTTATCAACGAAACGAAATGATCATCGACAACATATATTGTTTTTACGTACTATAAAATCAGATCCACGTCGTCAGATATATACCATCAACAACCATTATTATAACAACAACAAGAAGATCCTTAATATTATTATTATTATTATTATTATGATGATACAGATAATTGAATATGCAAGTCCAAAAAAAAAAAAAAGATGAATAAATAAATATTAAAATATTTGCATATATTTTATATTTATATATAAATATTCGTCGGGATTTGGTTTCTTATTTTTTTTTTTATATTATATATTAGAAAACAAAAATCATCATCCATAATAAATTGATAAAATGTATATTGATATTTGAGAATATTGCATATAATAAAAAGCTACACTCTACTACATCAAAGCCAAAAGGAATAACAAAAGTCCAAATAAATATACAGTTTGCAGTTAAATGGCAAACGTCAATAAACTACAAATAAATTCTTATTATTGAACATATTTGGAATACATGCATTTGTTTTGTATATGTTTATTACATGATGAGATCTACACCACACTACTGTGTATGAGAAACGATTTCTATACACATTCTACTTTTTCCTGTTTTGTAAGTCCCAAATATTCCCTTTTATTTGTTTGTTTATATATTTGCAAATAATGCTTCTTTTTTTTTTTATATTAGTAAATTATTAGTATTTGATAAAATTTTAGTTTTTTGTGGATTCATATTTAGATAAATAAAATAAATAATAGATGAATTGTGTTAGTTTTGTTTTGAATAGTAGTTTTTTTTTTTTGCTCTATAGAATTGCATATTTTTTAAATTATTTAGTTAGTAGTTTTTAGTTTAGATTAGATTATAAAAGAAATCTTTTTTTTTTGTTAATTCTCTAATTTATTAAGAATTTCATTTTGAGAGATTTTTTCTATTATATTCTTTTCTTTTCTTTTTTATTAAACTAAATTTAATCCTTAAAAATTTTTTTTTTCTATATAGTTTAATTATTATCATTAATTTATAACCAAACGTAGTAAAATGAAGTTAAATGTAAAAAATCATCGGATTTTTAATAAAAAAAATTCACTTTAATGAATCAAATTAATTTTTAAAAACACATTTGAGCATTTTTGGAATGTTTAGACTAAAAAATATTTTTACTGGACACAAAAACGCTATATAAATCATTCAATTAAAAATATCTGTTTTATACTTAAATATTTAAAAGTTAAAAAATATTTTCGGAATTCATAATCTTTTACGGTAAAAAAATCAGTGGTTTTTTTTAAAAATTATAATTAACAATTTATCCAGTTACATTTTGTAACAGTTCCGGTTACATTTTATAATTAGGGTCATATAATTTTTGAAATATTTAAATATTTTTACAATTATATACAATTCATTATCCTTATTCTATTAATATTTGAACTAATCATTTACTGTAGCTTTGGAACTAATATGTTTTTAAGGAAATTATCATTTCACCCGTATGTGCGACTATGATCATTTAGAAAATGTTCGCTATATTTTAATGAAATATAAATGTTTGTCTCTCTCGATCTTATTCTGTTTGAAGATGGTACCCTCCGACCCCTCGTTTGCACATTTTCCGATTTTTTTTGTTTCTCGTATATCTCATAGAAATTTAAAGTTATTCAGAAAATTCTTTGTTCGTATGATTCAGAAGAGCCTTCTGCTAATTTATGGCAGAAACCTTTCTTCTATTACGGCGGAATATTGACAGTATTAACAGAATATTTGCTTATATAGCAGCATTTTTCTGCTGTCTTATCAGAATGCGTTTTGCTAATATTATCAGAAAAAAGTATTGATTAATAAACTTCTTTAAAGTTAACAAAAATATTCTTTTATTTCAACAAAAGTTTTGGCTGATTTTATAAATGTAACGTATGGTACTATTCGTATAGCTGATTGGTGCTAAATTAGCAAAACATTTGATAATAAAAATTAGCATGTTAATATATCATATATACAGTAGAATTTTTACACAAGAAAGTTCGCATTAACAGCAGAATATCTGCACATTTGCAATCTTTGCTAAAAATAGCAAACTGGATATATGAGGCTGAATTATTAAGAGGATTTTTGCGATATAGGTAGAATTTTATTTTCAGTTTTATTTGTTACCCCTGCTCCCATACAAACCCTTGGGATTATTAAAAATATCTCATTTAGTTTCTAACGAAAACTTTTGAAATTGGTAAATTTTGAGGATTAAAAATGGAAAACCCATTGAGATCCAAGGAATTATTATAGAGATTTCTCGTGCTGTTTTTAATCTAAAATTTTGAATCTAGAGGTTAGATGTAAAAAACAAAAATTTTTATATTGGATATATTTTTGTGATCAGAGACAACGCCTGACGTAACATTCATATCACTTTTTTTGCTGTTCTAAAAAAGGCGATTACAAACTAAACCATAAAGAACACATATAATCGATCGAGAACCAATATTTTTTATTGCATTTATAATTCATCAATATATTTATTTTCATAATTTAACTTAAACTTTCCCTAAAATTTCGTTTACTTATAACCAAAAATTGAAAATTGATTTTCAAAGAAGAAAAAATAACGCAACATTATTCTGTACTAGCGAATGAACAAATTGGATTCTGCATTTCGGTCGATGACACATCGAACTTTTAAAATCATTCAATTATTTACATTTTTCTAACACACACTGATCGAAATGTTCAAAAAAATACTGCCAATGGACTAAAATTAAATATAAAATAAAACGTTCCGAATTTATATATTTAAATTATTAATGTTAAAACGGGCATTGTAGTCTTTTATTTTAAAACAAATCGAATATAAATGGTAAAATTAAGAAGAAGTTACGTTTAATTTATATTTCACCATGGTATTTCGACAATTGTTGAAAAAATTATCGTATCTATAATTGAAACTATAACATTTGTTCGAAAAAGATGTGGAGGGTGCGAATGAAAAGTAAAAGTTAATTGTGAGGAAAAAATTCGCTAGGAAAACATTTCTATGTGAAAGGTCAAATGCTCGCACCATGACTTCTCGCTTGCAAATCCACATTAAACATATAGTAAGAAAAAATTACACTTGAACGCGGGATTTTTCTCTTTCTTTGTTAAAACCTGGATTAATTGTTGAAATGATTTTAATTACCATAACATCATAACTGATGACACCATAACATCATAACGGAATACATTTTAAATTACATTTATTATTGTTTCAACCAAAAACAGTGCGCAAATATCGTCTAGCCATTCACAATTTATTGAAAATAATTGAATATAAAATGAATTTGATGCTCTTATTTATTTTTTTCTAATTATCTATAATTATCTTATAAATGAAAAAGAAATCCTCCAAATTGAAATTTGTTTAAAATTAAGTTTTGTTTTGCTTTGTTAAGTGTTAAGTGAATAGTTGTTGTTTTTATTTTCTATATTTCGTATATTGATTGAATTTCATTAAATTATTGGGTATAATTTTTTATAAAATATTCCTTTTATTTTTTCTTTGTTACTTAAAAATTATATTATTATTTTTATTGTTGTAATAATTATATAATATTATTATTATTTTCAAAATTTTGTGTAATATTATTTATATAGATATAAATAAAAGTATATAAAAGTTAAAATAATTAAATTAATTTTGTTAAAAAATAAAAGCAGACTATCACTTACAATTTTACAATATTATTGAAATATTCACAATTAAAAAAGGTCACTTAATCACTTAATCACTTCAATAATAATTTTGTAAAAGTTATAGTCATAAAAAAATCATTAATTATCTACTTTTTGAGGTTAGTTTAAGTCCCACTTTACGTGGTACATTCCTACTTTTGACGTAATAGTCCCATAAAGTGTCCCTTAAAAAAACTTAAAACTTAAAAAACCAACAACACAAAAACACAAAAAATTGAAAAACCCAAAAGCTATTTTTACACTTGAATCTACTGATTGACCAAATAAAAACATATTGTAACATACCTATCCCTACGAAACGGTTAAACTGATTCTAGAACAATATGATCAAAATATGTGTGTCCCGCAATTTTTTTTTGCAAAACGAAAATTACTATTATTAATTACTATTCGTTTGGTAATTTTTTATGTTTAGGACACTGGTTCTGGTCACCTTAGGTTAGTTTAATCTTTTATTTTTGGATTGGATTCATTGCATTCATAAATGTATAATTATGAATGAGAATTGAATCCTATTTTACATTAATTTTCTATTTTAACTTAATTATATGTCAATTAAATGATTATTATTATAAATCAATTATGAAGAATGAACTATAAAATGAAGAATTTTAATATTTGATAATCACCGAAATTTGACACTGAAAAATTTTGTTTATATAAATCAGATTTCAACTAATGATTATATCCGTTATATCTAATTTTCATTTCCAAAATGTGGCAAAGTGTCAATGTTTTTAAGGCCATCAAAATATAAGTTAAATTTTTATTGCAACCACAAAATTTCATTTCGTTTTTATCTGCCATATACTGTATAAATAGATTAAAGATTGTCCTATTATTAAGAATTTATAAAGTACTGGTTTTCTTCACCATATGCGATTTTGCGATCCCCAAATTATGATATAATTTTCTGAATTTTGTGTTTTCACTCTTTAAACTTAACAACCCCCATAAAGCAATAATAACGAAAGTTAAAAGAATTTAAAAAAAATAAGATAATAAATTTATTAGAAATCTCTGCTAATGCATTCCGTCAGCAGCGCAGTGTGTAAGAGGTTTGTCAAATTCTTTAAACAATAGGTTATTATTACAAAAGGCACATGTGTAATTGGTTAATTTAGCCTCGATTTCTATGAATATATTTCTATGAATACATATGTGATATATGTGATATATAAAAAAAATGTGCTTTTTCTGAAATTTATTTTGCCTGGATAAAAAAACCGAAATTTAATAATACATACCAATTGCTGTTAAATAATTCCATTTTTTATTAGTTTGTAAATTAACTGGATATTTTATTATTATGAAATTAAATCATAAAAATTAAATAAAATGTAAATAAAATGAAAAATGAAGTTTGGACGACGGTCAGCCGACGGCAATAGAAGAAAAAATATCAATGTCCGCCGTCAGCCGTCGACATGTCCGCCGTCAAATATTCATAAAAAGCACCTACATTGAAATGCATGTATTTTCAATTTGACATTTGCCGTCGTCATTTCATAAAAAGCATTACTTTAGTGGAAAAGAATTTGGGTGTTTACTGTGTAGGTGATTAAACGTTCCGGAAAATCAATTTTTCTATATTTTTTTGTTTTTTTTATTATGGCCCTGATTTTTTTAATCTTTATTTTCTACGAATATATTGAAAATTCAATCGATTTCTGATATTTCTGATAAAAGAATATTTTTTCGCACAATTGGTTTGAAATATAGAGTCAATTTTCCAAAAAGTGATTTTCCAAAATTAATTTAAAACAATTAAAAAAAAAGTTTTTCCATTTCTGATGTACTATATAAAATACTTATATCCTTTAGGAGGCTTTCATGTTTACAGTATTGCAAAATAAAAATGGAATAAAAAAACCCGGGCTGTAATCCATAAAATAGGGTATTTATAAAAGTCGATTTGCCGGAAAATTTAGTTCGTTGACCGGCCGGATTTTTTTCCATAAATAAGCTTACTATACATGTGTTTGAACAATTTGACGAAATACTTTCGCCTCCCTCATTCCATATACTATTTATATATATAAATCAAATAAATAAACAAATTGATCACGTACGAATATTTATAGTAAAATAGAATTTTTATAATACTTTTTGTCCCTAAAATTTGTTTTATTTGTTTCAAAATTTTATTTCGAAATTCAAAAAAACAAAACAAATTAAGGTATTAAATTAATTTTGTTTTTTAATCAATTAATTTAAACAATTATTCAAAAACAAATTATTCATATTTCAATTTATATTTTATAATGATCATTTTAATTCATTGTTATTTATTAATTTTATTATTCGCAATTATTAATTTTTTAAACATATTGGTTGTAATTTTTTTTTATTGTCCATGTTTGTTTATTATTCAAATGTTTATATAGGCTAATTAGCATGAGCTTTTTTAATTGTTATTATTTGTATTTCGTTTTATTTTTATTATTTTTTTTGTTGTCTAAATCCTATAATTATTCCTTTAATCCTTTAAAAAAAAAGAAATCATCAATTGTGTTTTTGATTTAATTTTTATTATATACCAGAAACTTAATCCTACGTATGTAATAGAAACAAAAAATGAGATACAAATTTTGGTGAAACAATTTTTTTTTTAAATTCAACTAATAAAAAAAAACTAAAATCAGAAACAGTAAATGAAAAACTTTTGATTGGACATAAGAATAAAAATATGTGTTTCTTTTTATTGATATTGATTTATTAATGTGAATGTGAATTTTAATCTCGGTTCGGTATTTATTGGAAAAACTAAAAATATTATATAATTATAATTATAGAATCGGTATTAGATATTTGTTTTATATCACATTCATATCCCTATTGTGGATTACAATGGATTTTTGCACGTTTTGTTTTTTTTATAGAGATCGAGGAGAATTAATTCTATTATTTTTTTTGTATACCTAACATTTCCTATATTATAATACTAATAATAAAATATATTTTATGTTTATTTTTATATTTTTTTTCTTTTACGTTTTGCGGTGTTTTTAGATTTAATAAATTTTAAATATAAATAATCATTTTATTTTCTCATAATTTCGCATCTTTTGAAAAAAATTTTCGGAATCACACTTTTTTTTAAGCATTATTTAGCATTTTATTTATTTATTATTCATTTTATTTAATTTATAATGAAAAAAAAAACATTTTTTCTATAATATGGATTCGTTGAAATGGGATTCAAAAAAGAAAATAATTTCCAAAAGAATATCAAGTTTGTGGTATCTTTTTTTTGTCAATGAATTCAATTCAAGAATGAGATATCTGAAATAATCCTTTTTTGGATTGTATAAATGTCAAGCAATGGGATAAGTGCATAAATGCAGTTTTTCCATTTTTAGTTATAAGAAGTCATAAACATTGGGGACTGAAACTGAAAACATTAAAATAAAATGAATTGACAAAAATTTCCATTCTATGGACTATATGGTATATTATAGTTCATAAAAACGTAAATGTAAAATTCTGACAAAAATTTGGTGAAGATATAAAAAATGTATTGTATTTATCGGACATTTTCGAATTTTTCACGTAGAGTTACATCCCCCTAATGGGTGTACGCGGTTATAATAATTACTGATATTGTAAAATCAACAAAATGATGAAACCAACAACTTAAATTCACGCAATCACATTATTAAGTGGAAATAAAACTTCTTATATGTCAATAGTTGTCATTTTTTCATATAGAATTCTCCCGGCCCGACCAAAATGAGCTATTTTTCTGATATGCGATTGTGTTACTGTTACTGTGCGCCAAATGTGCGACCGACGTTGGGCACCATTACTGTTTAACGACAGTTCATTATCAATATAGAGCAAAATCGCGCCTACGGTAAATGTGTGAAGGTGTTTGCCGACCGATGTCTCACTTATCGTTAACGTGAATTAGACCTGGTCGCCCGCACCGGTCACTTGGCACAAATCGGTACATTTTACATCGGAACAAGCATCAAAAACGATTATCGGCTAAAGTTCTTTGAAATTGTAATACAATTCTTATTTTTAATCCTATCTTTTCGTAAACTTTCCCCACGGATTCACTATAAAGAATCCATGACTGGAAAAATTTGGAGAATTTCTTAAAATAAACAAAAATAAAATTTTTTTTTGATTTATTTATTTAATGGTTTAAAATTAAACTATTAACCTAATCAATAAAAATCAGTATATATAGAAAAAATGTTTTTTTTTTATCTTACATTATTAAAATTAATATTTTTTAAATTATGGGGAAAAAAATCAAAAAATCTACAATATCATTTATTTTTTTCTTTTTTGTTTGCTTGTTAATTTTCAGAAATTTTTAGAAAATGGTTTTAAAGTAATACAAACAACAACACCGCCGCTAACAACAACATCGATATTAAATACAATTATTCCATCAACAAAAATACAATTACGAACACAACCACAAAAAACATCTTCAGTATCGTCAACATCAACATTTTCATCAGCATCATCAATTTCATCGTCACCATTATCACCATCAAAATCATCTATTGCATCATCATCATCACCGTCATCGGCCGCAAAGGGAACGGCAATTGCTATTTTGACTAATTCCCAATCGATACCCAATCGTGATTTAATCCATGAATATTTAGCACGTTCACGTTTAGCTCAACCACCGGCTATATTTAAATCATCACCATTATTTATGAATAAATCAAATTTTATACAATCAAATGAAAATCAAATAATTTATAAACATCATCCTCAATTAATAATTAACAATGAACGATATCATCATCATGGTCACAATGATCATTATAATCAACAAGAACACCAGGAAAAGGAACTAAAACAACAAAATTCATCTATTGAATTATTAAACATCGAGGAAGATAAACTAAATAATAATCATAATAATGATCATTTAAATGTTAATCGAAAAATTTTAGCATTTTCATCAATCATTCAAAATAATAATTCGGCAACGATGACGACGGCTATTAATAATAATAACAACATTAACTCGGATTGTAAATTAATTGGTAAATTAAATCCAAATTTAATAAAAACCTGGGAACAATGTTCAAATGATAATCGAACAGAACCACCGCCGCAACAACATCATTATGCATTGTCAAATCGAAATTCAAGAACCATGAACATGGCCGCCGCCACCATAACCACCATAACAACAACATCATTATCATCAAATAATCAACATCGATTATTTGATCAATCTTCATCGAAATTGATTCACGGTGATAGCCAATTAATTATGAATAACAATCAATCAAAAGAAATTTTAGAAGATTTTTATGATAGCATTGATAATCAATCACAAATTGAAGAACCAATTTTAAATTTCAATAATAATAATAATAATAATAATGTTCATGATTTTATTGATGATCATAATAATATAATTGAAAATTTTAAGTCAATGCATTCGCTGTGTCCCGATGATATTTTCGAAAATGATGATGATGATGATAATGATGATGATGGATATCAAAGAGCTAGGTTAGTGGGTGGTAATGTAGCCGCCGGTGATGTTATGGCTGAATATGATTCATTAGATAAGTATTCAACAATGTATGGAAAATCCTCTGATTATTATTAAAAAAATTTGTATAAAGATGGATTTATTATTTTTTTTTTGAAATTAATTTACAATATTTAAAATTGGCAATATCATCATTATTGATATTGTAACAAAACAAAACAACAAAATAATATACCGGGACAATATATTTATATAACTCCATTATTAATTATTACACCCATATATTTTAATATCTATAATAGACACAGAGACATGATTAAAATGAAACAATATAACCGTCCAAATATTATTTTATTATAATTTTTTTTTGTATTATGTATGTAAATATTATTGTAAATGTGTAGATTACATCGATATAGTAAAATCGCATTAAAGTCTTCTTCAATAAATTATATATCTAAATTTAATATAATAAAAAAAAAAATTCAAGTAATAGTTTGAAAACAAAAAAAAAATCAACATTTTTTTATATATCATTTAAATGCATCATATTTTTATCGTTATATCATTAACGAGTGTGTGGTCGGTCATCATAACTTTTAAGAATATATTTAATAATTACTCATTTATTTGCGGTTTTGATTTGATATTTTTTGTTTATGTGTTCAGCAGAGAGTATGCAAATTAATAAAATTTATAAGTTATATTAATATAACTTTTATTTTTTTATTAGAATTTTTTTTTTTATTATTATCAAATAAATGTATTAATAATTAAAGGATTCATTTTATATTTTCTTTATAAAGTAATTTGGTTTTGAAAAAAAAGAAAATAAATGTTTTGTTAAATAAATTATTTTTATGAACTATAAAATTTAATGAAAATTCCATTTAGAAGCTAATCATAATTATTGATGTTTTATTGAAATACAACTGCGGTCGAAAATGTTTGTTAACTGTTTTGTTGACCGGACTTTGGATAATATTTAAAAATTTTGATTTCATTACATTACTTTGGTTTTATTTCAACAAAGAATTTATTCATATTTAATTGAATATGGGGCACTTTTGCATGCCATTTTGAATGTTATTATATTAACTGTATCATATATGTTCGAGGTATTTATGTGATTAAATGGAATTTAATTGCACAATTTACTGCAATGTACCACAGATAGGCTTAACAGACGTCGCCCGAATAAAAGTTCATGATATAGCATTACCTATCTGAAACTTTAAGAAATTTTACCATGTAATATTACAATGAACATTTATTTATTTAAAAAACAAAGCAAAAATTAATTTTTAAAAGATCTCACTGTTTTTAATCGGAACAGAACAAACACCGATTTTTAATACCGATTTACTTGATAAAATTTCTAATTGATAAACGAAAAAATCCAGTTTTTCGTTACTTCTACAATGAAATTTTTAAATATATTTTATTATTTAATTACAATAAAAACTTAATTCGCACGTTGATAATTGTCCTTAAAAACGATTCTAATAATTTTATAAAAAAAATAATTACAACATTCCAAAAAACAAAAAAAAAATAATATTGAATTAAATTAAAATTGTATTTATTTTTTTTAAATGAAAACGAAACAAAAGCAAAATAAATAAACACAAAATTTGTTAAAAAACATTCCATAAAACCTTTATATCTCTCATATAAAAACTTATAAAAACATAAAAATCCATATAATTTTAAATCATAAAAAATAAATAATAAAAAATAAGGTTCATTTTTATCTAATAAGAAATAATATATAAATAGAAAAAAATAAATATTTATAACAAAATCCATATATATAAATATAATATACATATAAGAATTCGGAATAAAAATATTTTTTTAAATATAATTATCATAAATACGAGATTATTTTAGGCCAAATAATTAAAAAAAAAATAAAAAATACATGATTTTATAAATTGATTAATTATCAAGAATTGAAATGATTATAACTTTTTTTATTATTAATATTTATTTAATTAAATGAATATATTAGTATATTATTATTATTATTATTATTATTATTATTACATATATTTATCGCTGTGATATGTGTATAATGGAAATTCTTTTGTTTTTATGATTTTAATATATTAAATATATTTTAATTTCAATTTCCTTAATTTCTAATGCGAAGATATATATTATAGTTATTACAAAATATATATTACTTTAAAATTTACTATTTTAATTTATATATAAAAAATAAAATAAATTATTATGATTTCAAAATGCAAGAAAATTAATAAATTTTATTTTTTCTTTGGTTTTCATTTCTTCGTGATAATTGATTTTGGTTTTATTTTTTAATTTTTAAATTGAAATAAAATTATTTAATGTTTTTATTATAAAAAATCATAAGTACTTTAAAATTATTTATAAATATATATTAGAAAAAAAATAAGAATTATATGAAAATGCCTAAAATTTATTAAAAAAATAAAATAAATAATTTAAAAAAAAAAAACACACACACACACACACACACACATACTATAAAATATAATATATGCTAAAAATGAATATATTCTTAAAAATATCTATGTCTATAATAATAAATATTTTTCTAATACATATATATGTAAATAGAGAGTGTTTTAATTTTATTATTTTTAATTGTATTTTATTTTTTTTTAATTTTTTTTATTTTGTATTTATATTTATAAAACACATAATTCATACACACACTAACACACAAGACGCTATTATATTTTGTAGTAACAATAATTCAAAGATATAACATAAAAAATTGCTATGAAAAGTGTATTCAATTGAACTATAGAAGTATATATATGATTATTAATATTTTTATTAATATTTTAATTTTAATATTTAATAAATTGTCAAAATTTTATCTAAACACTCACACACACACACACACACACGACACATCCATTATTGATAAATCCTATATATTATTTAAAATTAATTATATTTATATTTATTTTATTTTTTATTATGAAAATTTATTCTGCGAAAAAAAAAACAAACAAAAATTGTAATAAATAATATTTATATAAAAATATTTTAATAAAACAAAATGAAAAAAAAAAAAACAGAATATTGTATTATGTACTAAATAAAAAGAAAAACAAATTAATTTTTAAGAAGCTATTATTTATATTACATATATATAATATATAAATAAAAATGATTTAATAAGAATGAGAATATGTTTTAAAAATGAAAAAAATTAAAAATATAAAAATGAAGAAATAAATTTACAAAAAAAAAAAAGAAAGAAATCAATATAAAATATGATTTGTTAGTTTTATTATAGAAATATTTTATTTATATTTTAAAAACTAATAGCTACCCTCCGCTCCGCTCTCCCCGTATTTCTCACAGAAATTCATTAAATTCTAATGAGAGGAGGCTAACTAGTAGGATTTTGTGGAAAACGGTAAAAAGAAAAGTGGGTTACATAGAGGAATGGAAGAATTGAATTTGAATTTGAATGGTATTGGGAGTCAAAGGATGTGAGGTATTAGAAACCAAATGATGAAGTTTTGTTAAAAACGTGTGAAGGAACATAATGTTGGATGGAGAGAGTAAAGGAGGAGAAAAAATCGGATTTGGAAAGGGGTATTGGAAGGCACGATTACTTGGATGAAAATTTGGTGCATGGGAGAAATGAGGGCGTTATTGTGGACGAGGGAAGATTGTATAGGTTTGAATGCAAGACGATGGGACCAGGAGGAAAATTAAAGTAATGTAATCAGAATGAGTGGGAGAGTGTATGTCACTTTATAGGGGTTTGTTCGATATTGATGGAGGTGAGGGAGAAATCGTTGAGGGTGTCGAAGTTAACGAAGGATAGGGTTAAGGAGCTATTATTGGGGAGAAGGGTTTTGACGATTGGAGGGGATGTGAGTGGGAATTGGTAGGGAAATTTATAATGGAAATGGAAGGTTATAGAAGGGAATGGGTAATGGAGTACAATATGGATAGGGGAACTGGTTTCCACCGCGACGGTAAAAAAATTCCATTTTTAGCCTACCTCTACATCTACAAAATTGGTTATGAAAGACCAAATTTCTTTCAATTCAAAAAAATTATTCCTTGTAATGCCAAATTTAACTTATCTTTTTTTTTAACGAAGGAGGGGAAATCTTGCATATAGACACGCCTGAAGACGCGTGTCAGATTCTTACTGACTAAAACCAGTCCTCAGGCTGCGGTATATTCGAATCAGACCATACTTGGGCCCCTTTTCGTACCTCGGATAGTGTGCAGCCGTTGCCTCATCCTCTAGGCAGAGTCTGCATGTATAATCTGTAAGAATTTTCATCCCCACAAGATGATGCCTGAAGCCGCCACGCCCAGATGTGAGTGCCACCAGTTTCCTGAGAGTTCCCCGCCCTAAGCCAAGAACCTCTCGATTGGTGTTTACTTCTCTCAGCCCAAGTGTCATGTGGACTGTCTGAGTCCTTTTACTTCCTTCCGTCTTTTCTGATGTTCGGTAATGGCCCGATTCTCGACTATGTCCCTCGCCGTACCTCTGCTAATCGCAGTGTACGGCTCCGGTCCAACGAACTTATTGGTCGTTCCGCCTTTTGCCAAAGCGTCCGCCCTTTTGTTCCCGTCGATTCCATTATGCCCGCTGACCCAAACCAGTATGACCGCATTCTGGGTCGTACGCTCTTTAAGCCTGTGAGCACATTCAAGTGCCAGGAGGACGTCCCACCTTTCATACACCTAACCAGTTCCCTGCAATCAGTGGCAAAAAAGGAGTTCCTTCGCGCACACCCCATTGCTCTGAACATGGTCCAGCGCATGAATTAGGGCCATCGTCTCCGTCTGGTATACTGAGGCATAACTCCCCATATTTATCTGACAGCTCAAACCAAGTTCCATCGAGTAGTACCCGACCCGAAGCTGCCACTTTTCATAGATTCGTCAGTGAAGATTTTTACGGGGGGACGTTTCCGACCCTCTTCAGGGAGTGATCCGTCATCTATGACTATCTTATGGTACATTTCCTGTACCACAACTATCTTAATCCCATCCATTGGCATGTCCAGTTCCCTGACTCCCTTGACAAGAGTCAGGATCCTTCTGTGCCCATATGTGGTGCCTTTCTGGTACCATGTTTCGTTTTGCATCATTCTTCTTGCCGTATTTACCGCCGTCCTTATAATGAATATGTCCAGAGGCAGTAATCCCGGCTTGGGCAGAAATACTACTTTGGTTTTCCGCCAAGCCACCGGAATATACCCGATCGAAAGACAGGTGACATATCTTTCCCGAAGCCTTGGAACCAAAAGCTCTTTAACCCATTGTAGCAGGGCCGGAAACATTCCGTCAGGTCCTGGAGATTTAAAGGGTTTAAACCGCCGTATTGAACGTTCCACCCCCTCCAATGTCACAATACCTTCAGCCACACCTGTTCTCCTTCTCGTGGACCTCCGGGTTTCGGTGGGCCACGATCGGTTTGAATCATAGCTTCCAGGAAAATGAACCCCCATTAAGATCCTGTTACTTTCCTCTAAAGTCTCCGCCATTTTTGCCGACCCATCACGGATCAGTCCTACTCTGGAGACAGAGTCCCTGGTGATCATTTTCTGCAGTCTACTGACCTCAGAGATGCTCCCCATTTCCGAGCACAAGTCCCTCCACGATCTCCTTTTAAGACCACGAAGAGTTTTTTTCATTTCTCGTTTGTTTTCCTTATAATCTTGCCATTCTTCTTCCGTACCACTTCTCATAGCTCGATTGAAGGTTTTTCTGACCCTTCAGCTTTTCCAGTTCCCCATTCCACCAGGATGTTCGATCACCTTCTGGCACTAAAGTGAGAGGACATGCACAATGGATGTGCTCTCCATTATTTTAAGAAAATATTTCAGAATTTTTCTTTAGCATAGAAAATTGACTGATTTTAATCAATTTTAAAGTTACCTCTAAAGAGATCATAGAGTTAATAATTTCTAGAATTCGTGCAATTAAATCACATGATAATTTACGTATTTTAACTTACTATAGGTTATTATAGTTGTAATAGGTTCCGGATAATGGTGTCCCAAAGTTGAATTTGCATGCTCACAGTAGGGAAAAATGAAATTACTGAATTTTCTATTTTTCTGACAAACATTTTATCGTTTTATACCGTTTATTCAGAAGTCGAATTGCCGTATATTTAAAAAAAATCAAATTGGTGTCGTTTTTCAGGTTTTTTAATTAAAATTAATTAAAAAAAATATCTCCATAAAACAAGAGAGAAAATACTTGTCCCCTGGATAGTCTTTTGATACAGAATTTTTTCCAAACTATTACATCCTTTATAGAATTGACAAAGGAATTTTTTTCTACAATTGGAATTTAACAGATGTTTGCGGGATAAATATTACAACGTCTTCTAACGCTGCAATATATGAAAGTGTTTATAGAATGTAGATTCAAATCAATGTCAAATGAAAATGTTTTCAGCCAAAATTTCCGAAATCAATTAATGGATGCTAATTAAAAAATATATAAACGTATAATTTTCTTTGGTTGGAAATTTTCTATTGTTAATATTTTATTTTTATTACTTATGTTTATTTATTCTTCATCACATATTCAATTCAATATTTTATTATTTTATCATTTTAATACTAATTTTCTTTAATATTTGATTTCCTAATTTTTATTTTATGTGTAAAAAAACAACAACAACCGGGCATTGAAAATAATCAATGCATATAAAAATTAAGGAACAAAACAATGCATTCGCAGCAACACATACAATAAATTCAATCAATTCAAAAATTTCCTAAATAACATTTTACAAAAAAATTAGCCTATTTTTCAGTTTCTATAAATTTTTTAATTTTCTGATTTATTTCCATGCTTGTTTAATTAATTTCTTTGATGCTAAATGTTTTGTAACAATTGAGGCCGTCGTTAAACTAAATAATACAATTGATATTAGAATATAATCGAAATCCTCCTTTAATAAATCATATGTTTTTGATGGTGCTACTCGGCTTACAAATAAATCTAAAAATGTTCAAATTTATGATATATTTTTTACATTTTAATAAACAATTAAAACAAAATATGTAACAAAATTCAATTTACCTAAACCATATGCAACTACTAAACATGTACTTTCTAATCCACTTGGTGCCGTATAAATACCATTCATTCTTTCAATTGAACGATTATAATTTATTATATTTTCACTGGGTATTTGTAATTCGGGAATGTACGGTATAACGCCTTCTTCACGCATTTGATTTGCCATTAATATTGGACGACGTGGATCTAGGAATAACCATGGCATTTCTAATATTGCACCGTTTGATAAACCAACTGAACAATAACCAATATAAATATATTTGAATTGTTATATTTTTTTCATATGTTTTAATTTTCATCTTCATAATAATACTATCGACTTCTATCTTTACTTACTTAGAACATGTTTATTTGTTATTCCCTTTTCCGTAATTGTCTCTTTCAGTGAAACAATATTGGATGGGAATATGTACGATTGACGTTCAGACATTGGTAATGGTGGCGCTTCTAATGAACTCCATACTGTACTATTTGTTTGTGTTTTACCTTCATATAATTCTACGGTAGCTAAAAATTTATAATGATAAAAACAAACAAAAAACTAAATAAAAACACAACATCTACAACAGAAATGAGTTATATAATGTCATAGGGGGTAGAGAGGAGTTACACCAGTTTACTTCTTATAAAATTTAATGGATTCCCAAAAACAACGTTGTGCTTAGATGGAGCTGAGTATATGAGAGTAGGTGGAAGCGACAATGGGATCAGAAGCTATTTTCCGAAACAAAAGTTTTTGTATTTTGCATTAACCCTGCATATCCTTGCATTTCAAGAGCATTGGCAAGAAACAAAACGAATATATCGATCGTTTTGTAGTGTAGTAATTCATATATGTAGTAACTCAATAGATCTGTGTGGGAAGTAGTAGAAAGTATAATCCCACATATGGCATTCGTGTAAATAACATCTCTGATAGTCATCTAGGAAAGATAAGATGGAGGCAATTGAATTGTTCTCCAATGAAAAGGTTAAGCGAAACTGGGATAATAGATTGGATAGGGGCCTTCCAAAAATGCAGTTATATAAATGAAAAGGGTGGTCAGGAAGTCTTAAATTTACAGAAGGAATATCTTTGAAATTCTCTGCTGGGCTCGATGGACATGCGCCGTGTAACTACCATCTCCAAAAATATATTCGATTGGTTGAAAATGAGCAATGCAATGAGGAAATTGAGATGGTAGTACAACACTTACTCGCAAAATGACGCCCTGTAAATAATGTGTCTGGGAAAAGATTTTCTTAGTGAAAAGGAATAAAGGCCTTTCCTTTGGGGGGGCACAATAGATCTTAATGGTCGGGGTATCTTGGACTCTAAACTCCGAGCAAGAGGTTTTAGACTACGCGTATTTTGTAACAAAATAACAAAACTCATCGAAAGAGAAATTTGATTTAATAAAATAAATTACTTACTGATTTCGGTTCGTCGTAATTTTTCATTGTAATATGAATAGGCTAGCCAATTTTCGGAATGTACCATGTGTATTGGTTCTTTAACTCTACGATGGGTCATTGAATAAACAACATTGCCCGATACAACATCAATTAAATGGATATTTAAAACATCTGAAAGGGAACAAACAAAATAATTATAATTTGATGAAAATTTGTATCAATTATAGTTAGTGCTTTTTTTTTGTAATTACATTTATGAATATTATCAGGTCCTAGTGTAGCCACAGCTACTAAATTTGGATTTATATATTTATATAATACGGAACGATCACCTAATACACGTCCCTGCGAATGAACGTGTTCAATTGGATTTTTCTTTGCAATATGGATAATTTTTTGAGAATTTCCAAATCCACCCAAATTTATTTGCCAAATTGGTATTGCCTTTAATTTCTATTTATTGAATTTTATATTATATTATTTGTTTATTTGTATAAATATAACCAGAATTTATGAATTATAAATGGTTTACCTTATCGGTTGTAAATTTAACATAAAATCCAGACACGATTCCTGTTTGACGACATGCAGTATATAAATAATGTCCATCGGCCTTCAAACATTAAATTAATAATGAAAAGTTATTATGTTATTTTCATTTTTTTTTCTTGAATTGTGACTTACCAATTTTGATGAACTAGCCGGAATTGTATACAATTGATCATTATAATCTTGTACTAGTATTACTTTTAGGAAATCATTACCGGTTGATTGAATTAATGAAAATTGTTTTATTTTATAATTTAATTGTGATTCTTCAGGATTTATGGGCGCACCATTAATTGGATGAAATTCATATAGAATTCCATTACCGGTAAACTGTGAAAATTAGTAATAATAATAATAACTTTATCCAATTGCCATAAAAAACGTTTCTATAGACATTAGAAACGCGAATAATATCCAAATCAATCCAAAGATTATGCTATTTAAATTGAACGTATTCCAAAGATAAAAATCATTGGACAAAGCTAATTTTTGGATGAGGATTAAACTTAGACTTTTATAGGATAATTGGTATTAAAACCATTTTTTTTTGAAAACCAATACAAAATGATATTGACATTGATGTTGTCGATTCGATGCAGAAATTAAATTATTAAATTTTTACCTTATCTCGACCGATAACAGCGCATTGTGCTGGCAATGGAAAATGTTTTGTTGTCCGTTGAACAATCAATTGGATCGGTTGATCATTATTAAACGATTGTAAATTTGGTAAATATGAAATCCAATAATATTTTCCAGAAACATTATCGATTGCAAATATCTAAAAAAACACGAATATAAATTTAAAATAAAAATGAATTAATTTGACAAAGTAACAATCCGAATTCATTTGCAATGCATACCTTTCCCTTACCGGTGACGGCAATTATAATTTTATGTAATCCAAAGTCGTCCCGAACTAGTCCGGCCTTTTGTGAAGCCGATTGTGGCGCACCCAAACCCAACACCATTAATATAATATTTTTTATTTGTATTATTTGACTGGTAACACGTCGAATAAGTGCATTAAAAATATCCCCTAATAAATTGAAATAACATTATTATATACGAATCGGTTTTTCATTCCATATTTTAAAATCATTTATACAACGATTTAGATGAACGAATAGAAAAAAAAAATGCCATGCAAACGGTGGACCATGCAAAGGGGAATTTATCAACAACAATAAAAAAAATAATGATATATAAAACACTAACTAAAAAATATAATATATTTATAAATAAAATACATTTTCGATTCTATAAAGAAAAAAATAATTAAATAAGCGATATTTTGATTTTTCTGTTTTTGTACCAACAAATTAGATAGATATTTTTTAAAACAAAAAAAAACTCACATTGAAAATTTCCTTCTGAATTGAACAGAAAATTGTTAAATATAAAATTAATGATTAAAGAGATTTTTTTTTTGATGTAATGATTGTGAAATATTGAAATTTAATAGTTATTTTTTTTTTAAGAATTCTTATAAACAGAAAAACGTTATCTTAATATAATTACCATCTTTATTTTTAAGTTCATTTTCAATGACACCTTCCGAATCGGTTAATGGTAAATCGATTAGTTCAACAGCTACAATATTTGATAATGCCTCTTCTCTAGTCCATTTTATTTGATCTATCAGCAATTAAATTAAGAAAATTTTAAAAATGGTAATAATTTAGTTGAGACGATCATTTTATTTTTTTTTGTTGTGAAAAACACCTTCGAAGAGTTTGTGATTCACTTACTTTGTTGCAATAATACAATTGTATTACTTTCAGTTGAAATTAAATATCGGCATGATGAAAACTGGGCTTGATCATTATACTGTTGTTGTTTTGGCATTGATTTACATGATACATCATAAATTGTTGGCGTGCCTAAATGTTTTGGATAGTTCAAAATGATAGTTGATGGTTTTCCATCTAACGATGTAATTTCTAATGTCTATAAAAAAAATCAGAATCTATTTTAATTCGCAATAGATTACATACATATATATTATATAAAGCACGATCTTGATTAGATTTACGAAAATCAATAAAGACAAAATCCACTTGATTCTTGTGGTTAAAATTTTTTTTAATTGTTCTTTGAATGTATATGGAAGTTCGTGGATGGGATAGAATCAGAAAATGTTCCCCGATACAAATTTTTACCAATTGTCACCAAACCTCAAGATCAAAGAAACAGAACGAGATATCTCTAATCATTTCTTGTATTTGTATGGGAGCTCCCGAACGAAATTTTAAACAAATATTTTCAAAACTCTTAGAGATATACGGGAAACAAAAGAAATCGCAAGGGAAGCACGGGTAAAGGGGATACACCCCATCTTATAATGTAACCAGGAACCCAACTTGAGTTGAGAAAAAGAAGCGTATCATTGTTTGCGGTTCTCGGACGAAACGCAAACAAGAATTGGGATCCAGAGCTACATAAAAAAAGCGATATCGGAAAAAATTTTTATTCGATTATGCATGATAAAAAGTTCCCATGCGTGGATTAAAGTGCTTCAAAAAAAGTTGATTTTTTTCTAAAATACTGCTTAGTATTCAATATCTTTGGTAGGGTGTCCTTTTATGAAACTAATCATTTTGATTTTAAAGCAGAATCGGATAAGATTATATTTTAAAACGGATCACAAAACTATAAATAGAATTCGAAAAGTATAGAGATTAAGAAAAACATAGACATAGATTCAGAAAAATACTTATTTAATTAATTTTTTTGATACACTTACCTCATCTTTTACGTTCGCCGAAATAATTTCATTTGATTGTTCAAGATTATAATAAGTTGATGTATCTTGTACTTTTCCGAAATCTATTTTATCCGAAATTGATAGAATATGACCATTTATAATTAGCTTATTTTTACTACCCTAAAATAAACACAAAAAAATCCCCGTTTTTAATCCCGTTTAAGTAATAAAATAGTAGTAATAAAATAACATTCAAATAATACTACCTTTAATGGTATCGGACGATGTTCAATTTCATTTGGTAAACCCCAATTATAAAGTTCAGCCGATGTAAGATTTACCCCCATTAATTGATTTGATATGCCACATACATATAATGGAAATGATAACACACATGTTTTATCATTCACCCATGGGGTAATAAATTTAGCAGCTGTAGATTTTTTAGCTTGTCCTGTATTTGCATGATAAACGGCAACTTCAATGTGTGAATGCCAAACGGGTATTATAAAATAAATGTATGATGAATCATAGTGCCATATTGCATTTTCGCCTTTAATTGGCGATGTCGGTGTTAATGTCCATTCCCACAATAAATGACCATCATTTGATTGCCAACCACGTATTAATGATGGATTAACACCACTTATGGTAATAATTGGATTACCCTCATCATTATAATTGTTTAGTGCAATACTATTTTGTGCAGAATTTTTTGGTACATGTAATAGTTGAATGCGTCCACGTACACCTTTTTCAAATACCTGACGCCATAAAATTTCCCCCGTCTTTGTATGTAATGCCGCTAATACATTTTCTTCGGTAGCCACTATTATTTTTTCATTATTGGATTGTTCCTCAAAATAGGCATCTTTTAGTTTACCGATAAAATGTTTTTTCCTAAAAATAGGTTTGTAAAATATTGTAAATTTTTTTGTTAAAATTATCTGGATCGAGGTAAATCCCGTGCACTGAAGGGACAAACACATTATGTGATTTATTCAAAAGTATAGGTAAAAATAGCATAAATATGGAATTTATAACAAGATGTTTGTCGGTGATCAATGAGATGCATTAGCTGAACACAAAAACACGGGAATTGTTTGTAATTTTATTTTTTTGTTAAAATCCCTTATGGATTAAGGATCATTCAGGTTCAGGGTTGCCAGACGTCCCGATTTCAGCGGGATTGTCCCGACTACTGATACCCGATCCCCGAAAAATATCGTATATTTTTACTATTAAAATTTGTTGTATGCTAATTTCTTTCTTAAATTGGTTAGAGACTGCAATAAAAGTCATATTCAAGAAAACATGTTATAATGTAAAAAGGTTGACTGTTTAGAACGCAAAAATTTTCATTCCAAATCGAAACGAAACGAAGTAATCTAATATATATTAACATCGTAAATGTTATGGGCCTACAGTCAACGCCTTATTTTTTGTCTATTAATATCAATAGTAAAATCAATAGAGTAAAATCAAGTTAATTATGTTTTTGTCAACAAAATGTAGTTCATATTTTGACACCAATTACCAAAACTGCTAATCAAGAATTTTGTTGAAAATTTGGTCGGACACGGACATAATAAATAATAATATATTTATGTACGTACATAGATATGCGTGCGTATCATTTACTAATAAGTATGTTAAATTTCATTTGTCCCGATATTGGTTTTCAGATTTCTGGCAACCCTTTTCAGGTTCGATTGTTCAAGAAATATGAATATATAAAAAAGAAATTCTTTAGTATTAATAAAAAATTATAATACCCCGCATGTGAAGCAAACATCTGAGATTGTGAGTAAAAAACAAATTTAATTAAATATTTTCACCTGTATAAATAATATGAATTTGTGGTTATGTTTTAGAAAATTGCTTTGTATTTTCATATTTAATATAATTTTTGCTTAATAATAAAAATAATTTTAATATTACCGCTTAATTAATTTTATGGAAATTAGACAAATATAAAATATTCTTAAAGGGAATGATATTAATTTATAATTAAAGATTTTTTGTTGATGTTGAACAATAAAAAAAAATCAAAAAAACTTTAGTTGCCTCTGTGGTGCAGTGGTATAATAGAGCGTGTAACTAAAGAAATCTAACAAATTTCTGAGGTTGTGAATTCGAATCCCACACATTGATTGGATTTGTTTCACACACAGAAGACAAACTATAATTTCATTTGGACTTAGTTCCCGACGAAATACAAACAATTATTAAAGAAAAATTAAAAAACTTACCAATCAAATTTTCCTACTTGATCTTCATATAATGCCACAGATAACCCAATTAAATTTACTATTATTATAACGTATTGTAAATTATTAATTATTTTTTTATTTTTAAACATTTCTTAATTATTCTTTTATTATTAAATAAATAAATTAATTTAAATTAAAATTTATTTTAATGTTTATATCAATATGACTTGATTTTTTTTTTAGGAAAATTTTACGAATAAAAAAATCAAAACTGACATTTTATTTGATTGAAATTGCGACATCTACAATTTTCGGCTAGTTTATAATTTTACTTTATTTTTGATGGTGTTGGCTTGGAATGAAATTCCAAAATTAGAGAAAAATTCAATGAAATTTGGATTTTTTATTAATTCATAGAAAATTGAAATAATAATATGTATAAAATATTTGTTAATACCGGCGAACGAACCAAACCCAATTTTGAGTATGCACATTTGTAGAGGGTCTTATCCGGACCAACTTTTGTTCTGGACTTAGTGGTGGACTCTTCCCCTTTTTTTCGTGTTTCCCCTTATCCCGAAGGATAATTTATTGGGCGAATAGTTAAAGGTCATCCCTAAACAAAGTTTTTCTCCGGACTTAGTCACTTCAACTTCCTTCCAACTTCCTATGGCTACGGGAGGGTATTATAAATTTTAAGAATACCGAATTCCAAAAAATTGCATTTTAAAAGGAGTATGTTTTTTTGTTTGGGAAAAAATGGATCTAAGCACTTAAAAAAATTTCCCCATACAAACTTTGAAGCCATGGTCCTTAACAACTTTCCCACTAAATTCCTCCTCTGGAGGAGAAATTTAAAATGTTCCCGTACAAAATTTGACCCCTTCCCCGGGCCAAAGGGGAAGAGTCCGCCACTAAGTCCAGAACAAAAGTTGGTCAAGATAAGACCCTCTACAAATGTGCATACTCAAAATTCAGTTTGGTTCGTTCGCCGGTACTCTGCGTAGTTCATCCAAATATTTATTATTAATCCTCAATTTTAATACAAAGATTTAAAATTTAAAAAAAAACGGCACTGAATTTTTATGCATCGGTAAAGAACATTTCTAATAAATCGGCATTACAACATTGTTCACCTTCTAATCGCTGTGGATTTTTCCAACGAATAATAGTTGGAATTACACTTAAATGTGTGTTTTTATTGGTGCGAAATGAATTCTTAGGATCTTTCCAACTATTGAATTATAAAAAAAAAACATTAATATAATTATATAATCCATATATCTACTATATCAATAAAATATATATGCATACAAAGTACGATCGCCAACATCCACCGTAATAAATATAGTTTGATCACCATAATCTTTCACAGCCTGTTCAATAAACGGATGTGCTGTAATATATATTTTTAAAAAATGATCAATTAATATTAACGCAACAAACATATGAAATGATAAAAATTATGATATATGTTACCTTCAACACAATCCGGACACCAACTTTTACCATGTTCATCCTTACTTCCAGTAAATAGTATATTTACCGATTGTTCTGCATTGGATTTTAATTCATCCATGAATTTCATAAAATTATCATAACCAGCTACGGTAAATTTCTTTGCCATAATATATTATTATTTTGATTGTTTTTGATGTAATAATATTCTTTATATAATCAAATCGGACAATTCCACAGGTGTTAAAAATCACTATTGATACAATATGGTTCAATAAATGATTTTATTATTACAAATTTTTTTTTTTTATTAGTAGTCTTATCTATTGCTCTATTAAATTAATAATATATTGTTTATCAAAATGTTATCACTACCACTGGGAATGGGAAAATATATAGAAACAAGAAAAAGCACTTCACTTTATATATTTGTGTTATTTCTATTGGTTTGGTTTGTATGATGATGAGTTTTTTGTAAAGTAATGCTTTTCATGAAATGCCGACGGCAGACGACGGCAAATGTCAAATTGAAAATACATGCATTTCAATGGCGGTGCTTTTTATGAATATTGGACGGCGGACTGACGGCGGACATTGATATTTTTTCTTCTATTGCCGTCGGCTGACCGTCGTCCAAACTTCATTTTTCATTTTATTTACATTTTATTTAATTTTTATGATTTAATTTCATAATAATAAAATATCCAGTTAATTTACAAACTAATAAAAAATGGAATTATTTAACAGCAATTGGTATTTATTATTAAATTTCGGTTTTTTTATCCAGGCAAAATAAATTTCAGAAAAAGCACATTTTTTTTTATATCACAAATATCATATTTGTGATAAATAAAATATTTTCATAGAAATCGAGGCTTTATTGTTTATATATTTTGAAAATAAATGAAATGAATGCAAAGATGAAAAACAGCTGATTTTGGTTGTGATGGCTTAAAAAAAACATCTACACAGAAAGAAATTTGCGGTTTGCAATTTAGTGCGTGTTGTCATTATTTGTTGATTTCATAAATATCACATGTCCTGGATAATTAACGGAGATATTTTAATTCTAAATGTGATTGATTAAGCTTTTGGAAGGTCATTCGCGATATTATTATACTGTAAAATTAAAAAAGAATATTCAATTTTTTATTTTTTTCGAATCATATAGAATATTTTCTTTATCGATAATGTTCATCGATCCAGCGAGTGAATTCAATGAACTTTTGACATTTTCCAAAAAAAAAAAAATGAAATCAAAAATAAAAACAAAAACAAAAATTTTGAGTATAAAAAAATGTACGTGGTCTTCTAATCATCATCGAATCAAAATTAAATATCGGTCGGACACAAAACAATAAAAAAAAAACAAATTATCTTTTCTTTATTTAATAATATAAAAGTTTTTCATTTTTGTTAAAACAATTAATAATATATTCTTTGAAAGTATCAACCAATTGGTTGAATATTTTTTAAAAATGAGATCTCTTGGAATATCAGCTACAACTTTATTGTTAACTGGAGCCGTTGTTGGAAATGCCTACATGCAGAAAAAACAATTTTATCCATCCGTTGTGTACATTACAAAATCTAATGCTAGTATGGCTGTAAGTATACAAAATGATTGGGATTTTTGATCGTAAAATGTAAAGACTCCAATATTCTATACCATTTAATTTGCTATCTTCCCCAAGGATTGCCACAAAATGTATATGTAATTTTCGTCTCGTTATTATTACAAATTTCTGTTTTAACAAAACACAATTGACCGTTAACTTTTATTTTTATCATCCCGTTTTACATCATACAATTATACAGTTGTGTTTACGATAATTCAAATTGCTAATCCGTTTTTTTTTTCAATTATTTCACAGGTAATCTACATTCAATCATTACTATTGGTATTAATGATGGGAAAATTAATGCGTAAAGTATGTGCACAAAAGCGCAATTAATAAGATAAATGAAATTATCGCATTAATGTATCTGCAAAATTATAATAATTTCTTTTAATCATTTATTTATTAGATATTTTTAGGCACTTTGCGTGCTGCAGAATTTGAACATCTTATGGAACGTTTTTGGTATGCGTTAACGGAAACATGTTTAGCATTCACAGTATTTCGTGATGATTTTAATCCAAAATTTGTAGCCTTATTTACGGTATTACTATTTCTAAAATCCTTCCATTGGCTAGCTGAAGATCGGGTCGATTATGTAAGTTTATTATTATATACACAGAGAATTTATCAGCATAAATTAATAATGCCCTTATTTTTTTTGTATGCCATACAACATTTACATATAATAAAAATTGTGACATTTTTTTTTATTTTTATAGATGGAAAGAAGTCCGGTAATTGGTTGGCTATTTCATGTTCGAGTATCAGCATTATTAAGTGTATTAGGCTTATTAGATTACATATTAATTGTACATGCTTATAATGCAACGTTAGCCAAAGGTGCAACTGTACAATTAGTTTTCGGTTTTGAATATGCCATTCTAATGACAATGGTTGCAAATATAGCAATAAAATATGCATTGCATGCGGCTGAATTACGTGCCGATACACCATGGGAAAATAAAGCTGTGTTTTTGTTATACACAGAACTCGTAATTGGTTTCGTTCGTGTTTCACTTTATGTTGTATTCGTTGTTATTATGGTGCATATATCAACATTACCATTATTTGCTTTCCGTCCAATGTATTTCACTATGAGGTACTGTATAAAATAAGTCCAATCTAAAACGTTTGTTTACAATAAATTTTATTTTGTAGAAACTTTAAAAAAGCATTAAACGATGTGATTCAATCGAGAAGAGCCATCCGAAATATGAATACATTGTATCCCGATGCGACACCGGAAGAACTTACTTTATCAGATAATATATGCATAATTTGCAGGTAAAAAAATTTTAATTTAATGTAATTCATTCTTATATCTAATTGATTATTTTCAAATTGAATTTTTATGTATTTGGAAAAAAATTTAAATTTTAGGGAAGATATGATAAATACATCTAAAAAATTACCATGTGGCCATATATTTCATACAGCTTGTTTACGTTCCTGGTTTCAACGTCAACAAACATGTCCCACATGCAGATTAAATATTTTACGTACACCAACAGTTGTGCCAACACCTAGAAATGTGGCTGTTGTTGCTGCTGCTGCTGCAGGTGGTGCTGCTGCTATACCGCCCACTGATTCGGCCGCAAACGGTGGTACAGCTGCAACAAATGCAACCCAAGCAGAAGCAAACGCCAATGGTCAAAATGTTTTGAATAATAATATTCCTGGTCCTAATCCATTTGCTGGATTCAATGCTAACTTTTTTCAATGTGAGAGTTATTTGTATTATTTTTTTTTTAATCAATAAACAGTCGATTAACTATAAATCTTTAAATTAATGCTTTCAGTTGGTCAAAATAATCCGTTCATGAATCTTATGCAACCGGGACAAGCACCGATTCCGATGCCGGCAACAACAAGTTCAACTACAACAACTCCACCAAATATGCCACAATTTATTCCAGCATTTCCATTTCCACCGCCACCATCTATACTACCACCTCGAATGCCACTAGCATTAGATACGTTAACCGATGAAGAAATTCGTGCCCTAGAGGGTAATGAACGAAAACACGTTGAAGAACGAATTAAATTATTACGAAATGTACAAACCCTAATGGATGCATCCGTTACATTAATGAATCAATATGTAACAATAACGGCCCGATTGCCACCATTGAATGTTAAACAAACAGGTAAATAATAACATTTCACAAAAGACTCCACAAAATATGATCTGAGTTTTTTGATAAATAAACCAAAATATTATAATTTGATCCCTTTATTTATAAGGATTATGAAAGTGTATGCATTCCCTCTAACACATATGAATTTAAAAAGACAAATTTCAATATTTAATAATGTATAAATTGTTTAGATAAAACTAAATCATCAGCGAAAACAACTAGTCCCACTAATGGTGATGGTCAATCTAAAGTAACAACCCCAACAACAACTACAACGACAGCATCACCATCATCAGAAGCATCAGAAACAGGAACGATAGTAGTAACAACGACCGCATCAGATATTGATAAACCGAAAGATTCGGTAATCATAAATGAAAGCGTTATTAAATCTTCAACAACAACAATAACAACAACAACAAAATCATCATCACCATCATCAACTCCATCCACATCATCAATTGTTACTGTTTTTGGCCAACAAAACAATTCCAACATATCAAATATAAAACTTGAAGATACCGTAACTATAGAAGATCTTGGTAGTGATGAAAACGATGATTCATTGCGTTCACATTTAAATGATAGTAATAGTTCAACGGATTCTTCAACAATGGAAATTCGACGACGTAGACTTGAGAAATTTCAACATGACAAGAAATAAATGAATTATTCTGTTATAAGAAATTTCAAATATGGTTATCTTTATATTTAATTATACACATATAATAATTATATTGGTCTTAAAAAAAATGTTATTAAAAAAAATTCTTTATTATTATTACTAAATATTTGTTTTTTTTTTTTTTTTTTTTTTTTATAGAATTCTAAATGGCATTTTCAAATTAATAACTATTTTAAATATTCCTTGAATTTTGTATACCATCGCAGGTACACTTAAGTATATGGAATATTAAAGGTGAATTAATTTTTGAATGTAAATAAAGGGTTAAAAAGTGTTTAAGTTAAACAAAAAAAAAAGAATTATAATTGTAAAAGAGATTAACTATAAAATAAAAGACACGCAAAACGTTATCAATAAAAAAACAGCTTATTAATAAAAAGATCAGAAAACAAAATTAATATTTTATATAATTTGACACAGTGATAGTTTGTGTGCTTTCGTTAGATTAAAAGTATCACATATCACATATGATAAATGAATATGTTAGAATGAACGCAATTAATTGTGGATGATTCGTAAAACAACAATAATTTATTTAGTAATAATTACATTCTTCTTTTTGTATTTTTATTTAAATCATTTTATTATTATTTATTTAATAAATTGGTTTTAGTTTATATTTTTTTTATTAAACACTTTGTAAAATTGCATTATATTTATTAATATATTGCACAAAATACAATTAATTATTTACAGATAATTATTTTAAAATTATATAAATATAATCATAAATAATTAAAATCATAGAATGTAAATAATTTTTGTAAATATATAAAATATTCTAATTTGAAAATTGTTGTTATTTTATTTTTTATAAATGCTTCTAAAGTTAAAATTTGTATTTCGACGAAGATCGACGAATATGTGATTTCTTTTAAGATATATAAATGAGTCCAAAATATTGTCCCCATTTTTTTCATATGGTTGGTAAATGATGTTCACCTCTGTGTAATGGATTCCTGTGATATAATTTTATAGAATCTTCTGGTTTCGGAAGTTGTGGTAACGATGATGTATTTGATGTCTTTTTTTTTTGTTTTGGTTCCATCGATACAGAATATAATAAAAATTATTTAATTTTTTTTTTAGTTATTACCTTATTTTGTTTGCTTTTATTTTTAAGTATAAAGTGTACATTTAACTTTAAAACGTAAATAAATTTTTAAAAAATTTAAAAACCTTTGATTTATTATATTCCTGATTTGTAGTTGCTCCTGTTGCTGATGTTGACGATAAATAATCCATTTCTTTTCGTTTCATAACATAATCTTCAAAATATGAATGATTTATTAGACGATCACAAGTCCAACGTTTTGCGGGATCTTTATCTAAACATTTCTATTTATTGTTTGATACCAAACCAAAAGAGTAAAAATTATTTAAATAAAATTATTGGTTAATATAACTTGGGCGGAATGGGCGCATAATTTGATAGCAGGAATATTCGAATTACTATTTATGATATGTGTATTATCAAAAATCATGTGAGATTAAATAATAATATTACCAGTAATAAAACGTCTAAGGTACCGCATTAGAGGTTTTATTACTGGTAATATTATTACCATATTTTGAATGGTTCAAGTCATTAAATTACCGATTTATAACCATAATTAGGCATGAGCTATTCTTGTGCTAAAGTATGTAGGTTATGTATATGCTCTTTTAATGCGGGCGTATAACCGCTTACAAGCGAATATTTTTCAGTGTCGCCGAGAAAGTTATGAACAAATTTCATTTCACACGCTATCTTCAATATTACCTCAAATACTTCGTTTACAAAAAATTGAACAAAACATATTGTTTTCAATCGTTAGCACTCCAAAAAGTCCGAAATCAGATCAAAGATGGGGAAATTACAGATTAATTTCGATATAGCATGCTGGCATTCAGGATTAGGGGGCATTTTGAAATTTATTCTTCTATGACATTTGCAGCTTAAAATTAATGTTTGTTCAAATCTGAGCGATTTTGGTAAAGAATTGCAGAAGTTTCAGTTGACAAATGACAACTTGGATTCCTAAAAATGAAATTCGGGAAACAATCAAAAAATATGAGTCTCGTTATTTTTCCAGTACAATAACATATCAAAATTTCAAGCCAATCCGCGGCGCCGGAGACCGAAAAATGTTCCCTTATTAGCAACAAATTTACCGTAATATTCCGGTAATGATCTTACCGCTGTCTTATATTTTATGTTTAAAAGTCGTAACCAAATTATCATTCTTCAATTGTTTTAATATCACTGTATTATAAAATCAACAAATGTATTTCGATCTACCCTATTTGGCGGTGATCGTGAGTCAAACCATGGAATGTTGGAATGTTCTTTGAATGAAGTAAAAACTAATATATGTAATAATGAATTCTTTACATGAATTAATTCAGTTTCATTTTATGTATAGTAATAAACCTTATCTTTGGCACTACCCTAATCTAATCTATTCGAATTCTTAAACTGAAGCATATAAACGCACTCATATATGCATTTACTGTTCTTTGGCTGTAGGTGTGTTATGATTGCATTTTCTTCCTGGAGCAATATAGTATCATAAAGCTTATCACCAATATTCAATAGATAAGATATTTTAAAAGTTACACACAGATAATTCATTAAAAATATCTTTATCTATGTAAATAACCTTCCAAATCCTTATCCATTTCTCCTGTAGACAAGCTTTATGAAATAATACCATATTGTTCGCCGTAGGAAATACGATCATAATATGCCCCTCAAATTCCAGTTAATTTTCACTGTAGATACCCTATACATGCTGGTTATTTTATAGATAACAATGATATTTCGATAAGATTGTAACATTATAATTACCTCGTATTTGCATGGGTTCATACAGGTCAATTAGCAATAAAATAATTACTTATATTTAAAAAAAAAACTCGGCAAAACCAGTCGGGCGGTAATAAAAATTTTTGTATGAAAGTTACCAAAATCAAGATTCCCGTCATATAAATGTGACTCCCTGGGAACCGAACTCAAAAACTAAATGAATAATCTAATTGAAATTTGGATAATTTTAAATAGATCCCCATATTGAGAGTCGTTCTGTCAATTTACAGCCGCAGTGGGTAAAATTGATGGCGCTCGAAGTTCATAAATGGTTATGTCGTTATGTGGAAAATTTTTGCCAAATCGGCCTCTAGTATATATTATAGTTTTGAAAGAGAAAGACTGGACCTGAAAACCGAAAAACCGATGGAGCGAACGAGCAACGGACTTTTACGAAAACATTTTTTTTACAACATTCTTGATAAAATCTCATGAAATGTAGAAAATAGTAAAAAATATGGAAAACAAATGAGAAAATGGATTATATATATATATATATTAGGTTGTCTAAAAAGTATTGATAACTTTTTTTACAAAATTCAAACGATTTTTTTTATATATTTCAAATGAACTTTATTAAACCAAATATGCGCCGTTTTGATCGATGATCCTTTGCCATTTTTCTGGTAAAGACATTATCACATGCAGTCCTCTGCGGAATTTAATTTTAAACCATTAAGGGAGTTCTGCAGAGACCGGAACAAATGATAATCTGAAGGTGCAAGGTCCGGGCTATATGGTGAATGCATTAAAACTTCCCAGCCAAACTCTCTCAGTTTCTGCCGAGTCATCAAAGATGTGTGTGGTCTGGCGTTGTCAAGATGGAACACAACACCCTTTCGATTGATTAATTCTGGACGTTTTTTGTAATCTCGTGCTTCAATCTTGTTAATTGTTGACAATAGATCTCGGAATCAATGGTTTGACCGGGTGCTAGTAATTCATAATGAACGATTCCTTTCCAATCCCACCAAACAGACAGCATTACCTTTCTTGGTGTTAATCCAGGTTTTGCTACTGTTTTAGGAGCTTCACCCTTCTTGAACCACCATCTTTTTCGTACATTATTATCGTATGTGATCCATTTTTCATCACCTGTAATCATTCGCTTTAAAAATGACTCGATTTCGTTCCTTTTAAACAGCGTTTCGCAAATGGAAATTCGGTTCATTAAATTATTTTGTGTTAATTAATGTGGTACCCAAACATCGAGCTTTTTCTTGTATCCAGCCTTTGTCAAATGGTTTAAAACTGTTTGGTGATGGATGTTTAGATCTTTAGCGATATCATGACTGCTTACGTGTCAATTTTCTTCAATTTTTGATATGATTTCATCGCCTTTTTCAGTGATTGGTCGACCAGAACGAGGTGCATCTTTGACATCAAAATTACCGGAACGAAATCGAGCAAACCATCTATAGGCTGTTAATTTTGATAAAGTTCCTTCACCGTAAACTGCACAAATTTGTTCATGTGCCTGCGTTGCATTTTCACCTTTTTCATAATAAAATTGTAAAATGTATCGAATTTTTTCACTAATTTCGCTCATCTTTAATGCACTACAACTTTTAAATGACTAAACAAATTTAATTTTTTTTTTTTTTATCTACGAAATGTCATCTTTCGAACATATGTTAGTGTTATCTGATCAGATTAGTACTACTTGAAATATTCAATTATAATGACATCTATTTATAAAAATTATCAATACTTTTTCGACAACCTAATATATTAATATATATATACATATATATGGTATTAGCGAATAAGGAGGCGACGCTTATTTGATTTAATATAAAGGAAGGATCCAAGGATCTAAGGATCAGTAAAAAATAAGTATTCATGGAAACAAGATAAATTAAAATAATAAATGAAAATAAATAAATGTTGAAATAAATTGTGATAATAAATTATTTATTAAAAAGGCCATTCCCACAAATTAGTGTCAGAAGCGGGATAACAATATATCAATCAGTTAATAATTAATATACGTATAAAAAATTGATAATGAATAATAGTGGTATATAAAATTACATGATTGAAATGGAACATTGGACAGTAAAGAAATTGCGAGATGAATTAAAAAAGGTGCAACTTCCAACATATGACACCAAAGCAATTTTAATTGAACAGTTACAAAGAGATGAGATGTATAATAATCAGATACCTTTTGATGAATATTTTCATTATTATGAGATTCATGATGATTATTATCGTTAACATTATTAATTATTAAATTATGTGATTTAAATAATTGTTCATTATTATTATGATGATTTATTGTACTAATACAATCATTGTGATTATTATTATTATTTTGAATTGTTACAATTTATCATTTCATTAAAATTCATTGTATTTAAATGATTATTTGTGGGGTTATTGTAAATTATTTTGGTTTGTTTTAATTTTTAAGTACTAATTAATATTATTTCAGTTTTGAATGATTTGCAAAGTGAGGTAATAGGTTTTGTCCGGTATTTTACTGTTGTAAAAGTAAATGTGGTGTTTGGTTATTTCCAACAAGTGTTATTAGTAAATGGATAGAAGAGAATGAAAATGGATAGAATAGAATAAAATGAAATGATGTTGTCTAATACCACGTGAATGTTAAATGTAATGAGATTTGGTTTCAGGTTTTGTTCTCTATTTAAATATGAATTGGGAGAAAAATACATAAGGCCCGATAGTATAATGATTACGATGATATCTCGGTTGTGTCCGGTATCAGAGAATGATGGGCAGTATGGTTAATAATTGGTAATGTCCATTATATTAACGTGTCTTAACATTGAATGAAATAAGAAGGAATTCTGACAGGATTTTATGATATTTATGTATACATCCGGGTCGCATTGTAGTATTAGCGAATTAGGAGGCGACGCTTTTTTAATTTAATATAAAGTGATAATAAATTATTGTAATATATGTAATAGAATAAGGTAATGTTAAAAAAAAAAAAAAAGAAATAAATTATTTATTAAAAAGGCCATTCCCACCCCACACATATGATAATAAAATACCTTTAAAAAATCTATTAACAATGGATTTTGTAATGTTCTCGATGGCATTTTACTTTCCAATGGTTCTAATGACGGTGGCACGGGTAATGTTATACCCTTAAATTAAACAAAAACAAACAAACAATTATACGATAAGATTATTATTATTTATGTTGAATAAAAGAATATAAATAAAATTATATTACTTTAAAATATTCATTTTGACTGAAAATGGCCAAATGTCTGGGCAAAATATCACCAAATGTTCGACGTATTAAATACAATTGATCAACATCACTGCGACCGGGTAATAGAGCTTCACCGCGTACCAATTCAGCAAATAGACAACCGATTGCCCATACATCAACTGATGTACCATATTGGGTATCACCCACTAATAACTCCGGTGCACGATACCATCTGGTAGCAACATAATCTGTATAAAGTTCACCTGGACCTTAAATGTGAAATGCAAATGTTTGAATAATTATTTCTATAATAATGATGATATATATACAAAGACATACTTAACATTCTGGCAAAACCAAAATCACATAATTTTATTTGACCCTGTGCTGTTATTAATATATTCTCTGGTTTAATATCACGATGAATACATCCCTGTCGATGGCAATACGAAACACCTTGTAATGTTTGATAGGTAATTTGTTTGGTCAACGTATCCGGGCATCCCTGTGGATAACGTTCTAATTCATGTAATACCGTATGCTCACAAAATTCAAATACCAAATGCAATCTACGTTTTCTTCGGAACACTTCCAATAGACACACTAAATTTGGATGTTTTAAATTCTTCAAAAAAGTGATATAGAAAAAAATAGATATATTAATGTTATTTTTAATTTATTTTAATAAAACATTTTTAATTATTTCTATATTATATACCTTCAATAAACGTATTTCTCTTAAGGCAATTTTACGTATCGCAGGATCATCTTCAGATTCAACAAATCTTTTTACCGCTACCAAATCACCTGTTTCACGGTCTCTACATTTGTAAACAATACCATAAGATCCTTCACCTAATCGACTTAATTTTTCATAACGATCCATTTTACTACTACCTCTTGATCTATAAAACATATTAGATGGTTTTTTTTTTTAAAAGAAAATATTCATTTAATTATGTATTTGAAAATATATATAAATTTGTACATTTAATTAAAATTCAAACAAAAAAGGTGTGTTTAATTAATTTGTAAATTTATAATTTATAATTAATATAAATTTAACAAAATAATCAATTGTCAAAAACAATTACAGAGAGGAAATGGATTAAAAGTTATATTATTTTATTATTATATATATTTATTTTAATTATAAATTACACTCCTCATAATATCAATTTTTGTTATAATTTTTTAAGACCTTGTACATTTTGTGTAGTACCATAAGTAGATGGTAGATAGTACATTTTTTTATTTATAGAGATTGTTTAATTGTATAAATTATATTTGTTTTTATATAAATTTGGATATATCGCATATACATTAATAAAAGATATCGAGTTTTTAAATTTGAATATATATATATAATATATATAATATATATATTTATAATATATATATTTATAATATATATTTATAATATAGTTAATACTGGAAAAAATGAGGAAACACACATTTATTATTTGTTTGTAAAAGTTATATTTTGGAAAACGAATAAAAATCGTTATAATACTAAATTAGGATTTTTGCTAAAAAACAAACACCTTTTATTTTTTCTTTCTTTTAAAAAATGGCTTCCTGATACATTTTAATAAAATTATCAACAAATTAATTCTCTTCTATGATGACAATTTTTTATAAATAATATTAAATGTCATATAATTATCACATTTATGAAACATGAGTCAAAAATATTTTTCTGTCACCATAAGAATAAAACAAAAATGGTATGTTTAATAAAAAGCACAACAGGCAAACAACCGTTATATGAAGAACGTTATCGTACCGTGGGGGTAGCGGAAGAGGAGCTTAAATTTGTCGCTGATCAACTCCTCATAAAATTTTACTATAAAATGATGTGTAACACTAATTCAAATTTATTTCCAAGAACACCATTGGATTTGTTTGGGAACTCGTCTGGATGGGGATAGGTTCAGAAAAAATTCTTCAATATAAAAGTTTTGCATTTTTCATTAAGCCTCCATATCCAAAATTTTTGGTCAATTGTTTAGAAACAGAACATCCTTTTTCCTTTCAATCCTTCAATTCTTCAATTGTAACTTTCGGACAATTTCTTAACTTTCGGTTTATTAATGCCAAAAATGAGAAAAATGAAAAATGATTCAAAAATGAGAGATGATATTGTACTTAAATAAGGACTGTATAGTTCTTTTTAATTTTATTATTATAAAAAACATTACGAAATATTCCTAAATAACTTAATGAATTGTAAGTCTATACCGTATCTGATCTTAAAAAAATCGTTTAATGGGTTCATTTGAATCACAGAAAAATCGACAAGTCGTCGAAAATCTAATCTTACTGATTGTCATAAACAATGTCATAAACACTGGCCAAAGTTACCCGTTATTTGTGGCGAAATTTACCCCATATTACTAATGTAAAAGTCTGAATTTTTTAATTTTTTTTTTTTTGTTAAACTGCATCATTTTGAAATAAATTCCATAACTTATTGAATTTAAAAGTTTTTTACTTTTGTAACCGCAATTATTTTACTAAAATCATCATTTTATGAAATAAAATTAGTAGGATTAAAAAATTATGGTTTAAAGTACTTTCTCGGCATCTCAAAATCCAGGATTCGGATAAAATAGCAGGTGTTCGATAATATAGTGATTAGAGTATCCATTTCTATAGTATAAAATGATGTATAAAAATTGGGACGAAATTAAAAAAAATGAAAAAATTCTATTGTTTCGTATATATCTCGATAATCACTCAATAAGTACATAGGATGAATGCCCGACTATTGACAAATCCTTATGATTTTCATAAAGTACCAAACTTCAAACTATACGTTCCAAAATGTTATTGCATTCTGACGTTCAGTTCACAATTTCCAGTGATTTTAGTGATGGTACTTTTGTAATTTTTAAAATAACAACAAAATTTGATTTGCATGTTCAGCTGAATTGTTTTTTATTGGGAATAAATATTGTTCACGCAATGCAACATCTTGAAAAATGTTACTCCGATTCTTCGCCATTAAAACAAATGGTAGAAACGGGACCCTTTGTTTTTGGACGATCGTACGTTAAAATTGCGTTAGATTACTGACACCTTAAGGATATCAGAAGGCAATGTATTCACGACTTCGCATGAACATTTGAGCATACAAAAGCTCTTTTCGAAATTGCCCACAGTCGATCAAAAACAACAAATGCGTAAACAATTCATAGCGCCGTATGGAGCTGTTTCAGCGCAATAAAATGAATTTTTTCATGCGGTATATAATATTACATGTAGGAATTAAAAATGCAGATTTAGATAACAGATGGCGCAACTAGCGTTGAGTGTATCGCAACACACCGCGACCATTTTCTTTTTTTTTGTCTGTCATTAGGCTATAATTTTCAGTAAATGTCATTTCATTGAAGTGTAAACAACAAAGCTTTTTTTTGCTTCGAATATGTCGAAACACATGCCAGAAAAAGTTGTTTTAAATAACTTTCTTTAATTTGAACAAAACCGCTGCTGAAAGTTATCGTTTGTTGGTTGAAGCTTATGGTGGACATACTCCAGCTCAAGTTACTTGTGAACGATGGTTTGTCCGTCCGAAATGGAAATGGTGATTTTGACTTGGAAGACAAAGAACGGCCAGGTCAGCTAAAAAAATTTGAAGACGAAGAATTGCAAGCGTTATTGGATGAAAATTCGTGTAGAACGCAACATGAACTTGCAATGGCGTTGAATGTTGACCAAACAACCATTGGCAAACGTTTACATTTTGTTATACAAATAAATGCCATTTTCAAGCCAAAAAATTCCCATTATTAATTCCTACACCTAATAATATGAATAAAACATGGATCCATCACTACACTCCGGGGTTAAATCGACATTCAGCTGAGTGAACATCAAATGACAGCAAAGGATGAAAAGAATACTAAAGGGTAATTTTAAGCAAAAGAAAAATCATTCTACAAAAAAGGAATCGAAATATTAGAGAAGAATTGGAACGAATGTATCACTCTCTTGAATGAGATTATGTTGATGCATAAAGCCGAATTTTGCCTAAAAGTTGATGTCTTATTCTATTTATGCTATTTATTGTCATCCTCTACGAACTTATTGAGTGATGTGTTATATTTGGCTATATTTTTGCCTAATATTTGAATATATGATATTTAAATAAAAAATATTCAAATGTACATTATGATATGATAATATTCTAAACATAAGCTTAAAGCTCAACAACCCCTCCCGTATGTTAATAAATTATCAGCAGAATAATATTTTGTTAAAAATATATAAAATACAAAACTTTTAAAATACTTATACAAAAAATTAATATTTTATATTTCATTTAACTGATGGTCATAATTTTAAATGATTTTGTTAACGAGCGAATTTCGTATATTTAATTTATTAGTGAATATTAAATTTAGGTACGTCTATAAATCTATATATATAAGGAAAATCATTTAACTTTATTTATTGATTATTTAAATAATAATACAAAAAAAATTAAAAAAATGTATCCATATATATATTTTATTTCTATGTCATTCACTCACCCCCTATAGGATATTTGACATATACAATTTACAGATTTTTTTTGTAAATGCTATTATATTATATTATAATTTAAACAAAAATGTAAAAAAACTTTACTCGTTTATTTAAAATATAACAAAACAAATAAACAAACAGAAAACACAAAGGATTAAATTTCTTTATGATAATCCAAGGAATTTTATATCTGTGTCCTTGCTGATTTAAACAATTAATAATATTTTATTTATCTTCTATATAGCTTCTTTATAGTAGCGACAAACATAAACAAATAATATAATTAAAATAAATTTAATTTATAAATTTGTTATTGTTGTATATTACAAAAAAAAAAATCCATATAAAACATTAACGAAAGTGTGAACTTATTCGAAGGTTTTCAACGACAAATTTCTTTATAATTTATTGCATTCATTCATTCATTCATTCATTATTTATTGTAAACATTTTTTTTTTTATTTGTAATAAATACTTTTTTTCTTCTTTTTCTTTATTAAAATTATCGTATGATTTTATATAAATTAATAATATAATAAAAAAAAAATAAATGTATAAATATATAAGTAATCACTCATAAGACAAACTTTTCTTTATTGTATAATAATATAATTTATATTTGATTATTTGCGGATAGCGTTAAATTTGTTTTAATTTTTTTTATATCTTTTTCTTAAAAAAAAAAAAATGTAAATTATAACATGTTTTTAATTTTATTTTCAAGTATCTTATATGTTAAGGTCTAATTAATTTTATATTTGTAATTTTTCAATCAACTAATTCACTTTTTTTTTGTTGTAAATAATTTTAAGTTTATAAAAAAAAAGTTTATATTATAAAATTTCATAAGATTCATTAAAAAATAAATTACTTATTATTATTATTTTTATTATTATTATTATTATTATTATTATTATTATTATTATTATTATTATTATTTTTATTATTATTATTATTATTATTATTATTTTTATTATTATTACTATCACTGTGCTTATTATTATTATTATTATTATTATTGTTGTATTGAATTTGTATTTTATGCATATTACAACAATTGATTTGCAAATTATCTATGCAATTTTAGTCTGTTTGAAAAAAAAATAGCGATACGACAAAAATTTATTTTAAAATCAATTCAATTTAACTATAGGTTTTTTTTATTTTATTAACAATTTTTCGATGAAGAAATTCTCACTTTTCTTTTAAAAAATTGTATTTACGCACTAAATAAATAAAAAAAATTTTTTCTTTTATATATAATAAAATCCACTTTTAAACGATTCAAAGGACATTATTGAACTACTATGTATGTATATATATTAAAATACAAAATGTGTATTTTTTTCTATATGAAATTTAAATGAGTTAAATATTTAAAAAAAATTTATGGGGTTGTTTTTTCTGTATAATATAGAAAAGAAAAGGTACTTATATATAGTTAAAAATATATAAAGTAAGTGACATAAGGACGTAATTTGAATCGCATGATGTGGTATAGAAATAGTTAACGCATAGAATGCGTGGTCTATCTTATGAATATATATTATGAATAACAAAAAAACATTGTACACATATACACAATACCAAGCGATTAAATTCAATAAATTCTATATGAATTTTCATAAATTTATAATTCAATGACCTCCTCTAAAATTTCATAAGTAAATAAGTATTCAAATAAATTACATATAAGAAAACCATTACCCGCAAAATGCTATAGAAAATCAACATCAATTTTTCGCGTTTTCTTCCTTAAATTTAAATCAATTTTCTATATACAGAACTTATAAAAAAAAAAATTCACGAAATTAAACAAACACAACTGCACAACTGCGGTCAATTATTTCTAAATATAATGACAATTTCACATAAACTCAACCATCAATATAAAAAATAAACCTATTCAACTTTAATGTTAAATTATATACGTACATATGAATTTAGTGTAAATTATTTGTATTTGTATATAAAAATTATCCTTCGTATCCATATATACAAATACAATTCATGTATATATACTTTATATAAAAATTTATATTTAAAATAAATAAAAAAGGGTGTACATTTTAGTATTTTTTATTTTTGATCAGATTATCCTAGAAAATTGACCATAGATTGAAATGAAATATTTGGAAATGCACTCATTAAAACAATCGGCGATTGGTTTCTAAGAGTTGGGCAACAATGTTTTATGGCGTCGGATAAGTAAATATGGGCAAATATGTAAAATGTAACTTTTCGAACTAACTCAAATATTTTTCAGAATTACAATTCAAATATTTAATAAACTTCCACCACAAAGTGAATATATCGCGGCATACCATTTTGTTTTTTTGGTTCGTTAATTTAGCGTTAATCGGTTTAGCGGCCGTAAAACCTCGGAATTCTATTGCCGTGAATTTGTAACGAAATAACTTAATTAGGCGAAGAACCTATATATAGATCATGCATTGAATACATTTAAGTTATTTTAAGTGTGGAAACTATTATGTGGATTAATTTATGACATTTTGAAAAAATCAAACTTATGAGAGAGAAAAAAAAAATTTTAATGAACAACAATAAGAAAAAATAGATCATATGATTTCAAATAATGGTCCAATTTGCATTTTAGGTAGATCAGTCTTTAGATAGAAAGGAATGAGTAATTTAAATGATTGATAGCCGTAAGAAGGTAAAATATTATAGCTCTGGGAGACTGTTCCATAGTCTTGTGGTTCTTGGAAAAATGAATTTCGAAATCTATTCACTTGAAAAAACTTAATTGATACTGATTGTGAGTATGGATGTGGCATTTGTGAATTTTCCATGGGCCAAGTCGAAAATAATAAGTTATTCTGAAAAACACTCGATGTTTAATTAACCAATTTATAATTTATTGGTTGTGCATCGAATTAAATTTAAGTTTTTATCCCAGAGCTTTAAGAATAATTTCAAATTCCATCAATTTTTCATATTTTAAAAATTTGAAAATCGTCCAAATGCAGGCAATTTTGCAAAAAGTGTACATATACAAATTTTTCCTATTTTTACTTTATACTTTGTACTTTATGTTAACAAAATGGTCCACTATTACAATATGATTTCAATTTCTTTGAACTTTCGCGGAAATCGAATGGAAAACCGGCTATATCCTTTGAACTATAATGGTGCGATTTTCAAATTTTCTTATATGATCGAGGTCACCCTTTAATATTATTATTATTATTATTTCTATATGTTTTGTTACATATAAAATAAACTAAAATCAATAATTATATGGATTTTTTTTTGTACCTTGAATATATAAAGTTTTTCATATGTATTTTACCGCAAGTATATAGAGTTTTTTTTCGACAATAATTATTTGGTATTTTGAACCCCAAAACAAAAAATCGTTTTTTTTTTTTACTTTATTATTTATTTAATATTGTATACATACACCGGCGATACCTTATACGTTATTTGTATGAAAAATATAATTATGTTTGATTATATAAATGTTTGTAGATAAATGTTGTATATCCCATATAAAGGTTATTAGTTTATGGATTATGTATTTTGTATTGTATTTTTGAAAATACCATATATACACACGAGTACTTCTTGTGACATTTTAATATTGTGCAATAAAAGTTACATCCAATTTGATTGAACGATATAATATATAAATAGAATTTATTTCCTTATAAATTCATAAAGCCTCATAAAGTTCATATAATAAAATTATGTAATTTCGATTTAGAAAAACATTATTTTAATATCAACCTATTGTGATGCTTGCAAACATTTCCGTGATCCATTTTTATATAAGCAATTTTAAAATACAACGCTATTATTAGACGAAGACTCAACTCAAACATAGAAAGTTTTTGCAAAAAAGTTTGGCATTAATGAATCAGCTGTTTGCCGAAACAATCACTGACCGCGGCGTTTACAACCGCCGATTGAATAAAGTGCATCAAGAATTATGGCAAAAAAAGATCAGCAATAGCGAGTAACAAACACAAAGTGATCCTATTGCGTGACAACGCTAGATTACATGTTGAAGAATAACATAACGTGAAGGACAACCTGTTTGAGCCAGAATGAATAATGCGTCCGCAACTAAACGTACTTACAGTATTTACGAAAATAGAAGATGTACGAAAATATATGTTTTGATATATGCTTGGACCTATTCAAAATAATCCGTATGTTTTCCCCGCAAGCACATTAGAGTGTTTGTTTCTAAAGAATTTAAATAATTTATTTAAATGTAACGTAGTCTTGGAATTACATAGAAAAAACGTAGTATTGTAATTAAAAAAAATAAGAAAATAAGAAAAGTTGATTTTTCGGAAAATTTAATTCTGGGCACAACAACGTTTTTTTAATAAATTCAATAATTAGACATGTGTGTTTCAGAATAGCGACGATGACTTCAGAAAATATGTTTAATAATTTTAGTTCAGCTAAAATTATAATTATATTCACAACAGCTTAAATTAATCTAGCCTAAGTATATAATCGGATCACTTTAAACCAGTTTACAGTGTTCAATAATGTGACATTCCAGATTACGAAAATATTATACGCACGCTAAGTATTAAAATAAATAATTTTTTTAATTTTAAATAATTTTAATGGCGAATGAATAGCATTTTAACAGGATTTTAATCAATTATTTTAAAATATCATTTAAAAATCGTAAACACAAATGTAATATTGAATTATCATATAATACAAATGTGTAGTTCGGTATAAATTTCCAAATTTATAGATTAAACAGGCATAAACCATACTAAATTAGGCAAGATTTAAATAATTTATATATCCTTATTTTTACATTTCAAACCAAACATCACTTCGTATAATATTCAAAATGTTTATAGTTACTTTCTGTTTATAGTTACGCGACAATTAATCAATGTAAATTCAAAAGCACATTGCCTTATTCAAAGTGTATAAACAAATGAAATAAAAAAAATATAACTTTAATAAATATATATTTACCCAATTCTTATGAAAGAAACAAAACTGTGATAAATCATATTAAAATGATATGATAGACTGCCCGATAGTGGTGTCATCCCGAAAACAGTAATTACTTAATAATAATATAATAGTAATATAATTTGCGGCATAGCCAAGAACACACATAGAGACTAGTTAATTTCATCTATTTTTTTTTCAAAAACAAAAAAAAATGAAAAAAATATAAACTATTCATATTATATACAGAATAATGACATTATACATTTATATTATTGTTTTTTTTTTTATTAACGATTTTGATTTATATATTTGAAGGGGGTGAAATATGAATTAATTTTGTTTAATATATAATAATATATCCAATCGAAAATTATTGATATATATTCTTTGATTGTTTCGCGGGGATGGGAAATTGTTATTAGCGAACTATGTTTAGTATGAAAATTTTATCAAATCAAATTATGATTTGGATTACTTGGAAATTAAATAAGCAATTGTTTGGAAAACTTTACAACGTATTTATAAATCAATACGGACGATCATTGTAAAATATTTGACTCACAATAAGATTTATAATTGGTACAAATCATTTAGAATTGAGGATTTTCCCAAAATTTTCACAATTTTCATTGCAAGTTTTTATATATGAAAAGTGCTACTAAATCTATTTCTGGCAAATTTGTTATATACTAATTTTGAAAATTGCACCATATATATTTATAATACAGTGAAAGCTCTCTTCTGTAAAATATTGGACTATGTTTTCTAGGGACGATTGATATAGAATTGAGAATTTTCCCAAAATGAACGTTATGATTTATATATTTGAAAAATGTTATCAAATAAAATTCCGTTTAGAATTGCTTGAAATTTCTTTAATCGTTTACATAATATTCTAACCACACATTTTAACCCAGATCCATATTAAATGATCTATTCAATTTATTGATTATATATTTTCTTATTGTTCTTATACCATTTTCTAATTACCACACTACGTATATTTTATTTTACTATCAATAACAAATTTTATTATTTCAAGTACATCATCAATGACGATATCTAAAGTAATTGATTAAATTACTATAGGCATATCATACAATGACAGTACGCCTATATAGAGAATAATCGAATACATATACTTTGTTAAATCAATGAAATATTTTATATACATTTGAATATACAACAGAATGTATATACTGAATATTTTAATTACCCAGCTAACTAACGTACATTAAAAATAAATATTTTCGAAACACAAAAATTCAAACTGTCTAAAGTGCTAAATGCCAAATATGAATAAAAAGTGAATTTTTCCTATATAACGATATCTGCGCTCCGTTATTACGAATAAATTTCGAATCTGTTTAAATAGATTAAAAATTATTTCTTTCAATTAGAAGAGTACATATTGCGTTAAATTTCAAATAATATGGATACATTTCTTAACAAAAATTTTAAATATTAAAATCCCAAATATGAATAATTCTATCACAGTTTTGTGTGGTGGTAAAACTAGAAAATAATATAATTAAAAGTAACAAAAACAAAATACTGAAATTATTAGCAGCCGGTGAGTTTTTTATAAGGATTTTTAAGTTAGTTTAATTAATTAAGTTATTTTATTTTAAATGATACGAAATGAACAATAAAGGTTTATTTTATTTGAATTCAAAAAAATGAAAATTCCGATTATTTTCCCAACATATTCGTTTGTGATTCAGTTCCGTTTCTTGAATTCGAATTCGAATACATCAAGGTTCCCTAAAGTGAAGCTATTTCGAATCTAATTGTTTGTTGGGTATATTTACATATAAATATAATGTGTTTGTATTCAAAATGATTAATATAAAATGCATATCAATTATTTATATATAAAGTTTTATGTTTAATGATTTTACGTTAATTATAGTTACACATTTTTGTTTTGGTTTTTTTTTTATAATAAATTAGTTTTTGTGTAAACACATTTTTAATACAACCTACCAAAAAAATTACCTCTTTTACATAGGATTTAGCAGTAAAAATAATAAATATAATTATTTTAATCATCATTAATGAAATGTCTAGATCTAATTAAATATGCATATGTAGGTCCTAGGTAGGTAGTTCAACATAATATAACATATTATTGGTTGTTGTTCTATCGTCAATATATGCGTATATCATAGTTTTATATATAGAGGATATGTTATAATTCGGAACAATTGGTATTATAATGTTATAATATAATGTAGGAGTAATATATATTTGAACGAATATTAAAAAGTATCAACAACATTGTTAAACTCCCCTCTATATTTCACACTTTTTTTTAAAAATATATAATAAAGGAAAAAATTTTAATTACAAACCGAGTCCCAACAAGTCTATATGTTGTATTATAGAATATAAGAACCCAGAGTTGATAATAATATAAATTTTAATTACAGAGATGACTTTCCATACTGCAACAACGCTTACGATTGTTCCTATCAATTCAAATATATGCCTAGTTTTTATAGCCTTCATCACAAAATAAGTTAAATATCAGGCTAAAACTCTGAAAAATTTGGATTCCGGTTCAGGTGCTCGTGTATTTTCAAAATAATTCAATTTCGGTTCCTGCGGTTCGGCTTCAAAATATACGAAAAAAAATTATTGTTTACTATTGAATTGAAATGTAATGTAATTTGTGCATTTATACAATAAATACTTTTAGAATATATTGCCCTATAAACCAAGAACTTACGAATTCGTTATAAATCTCGATAGATTTTGTAGATTCGATAATACATAAATTGAGGGCATTCTACAGAATTTAAAGTAGAATTCGTATCAAACTTCTTACGTCAAGTGGCTAAAAATGTTCTCCAACGTCTGATAAATTTATCGAGTTTTTTAAGCGTAGATTTCCTACATATTTTTCTACAGTACCTGCCTCGCATTCTACATCATCCATTAAGTAATTTTCTCTACACCGTGATCTATAAATTTTTCTATGGAATTTACTCTAGAACATGTAATATTCCGTACGAAAATCTGTCGTTTATTCTACACTATTTTCTATGTAATTTTCCTTATTCTCTTGTATGAAATCTAGATATTTCATTGGCAATTATCTACAGAACATATAGATTCCACATTAGATTTTTATGAAATTTTCGTTTAATTTCTCTACAGTATTTTCTATCTTTTCGAGATATATATCTTTTCTTTATTCTTCATCTTTATCTACAGAATATACCGATATAATTAGGGTTTTCCACGAGCGTTGTGATGGCTTTATCTATATTTATAATTGTTATAAGAAAATTATAAAAATATTTCAATTTTTATGATGATAACTAATATGATGTAATATGATGTAAGTGGATGTATTAGTATTAGAAAGTTGTTCTACGTTGAAAATTATGGGGCTGCTCAAATACTCCAAGCCCCCCACGCCCCGTTTTTGAGGGGAAAAGTCGAAATTTTGATTTTTGCATGAGATTTTGCTTGCAATCAAAAAAATGTGGTTTTCTAATGCAAAAATCAAAATTTCGACTTTTCCCCCTAAAAACGGGGCGTGGGGGCTTGGAGTATTTGAGCACCCCCCATAATTTTCAACGTAGAAAAACTTTCTAATACATCACAACACACATTTTCCATCAGATGGACAATCCCCATTTGTGGGAAAATTCCCCATGGGACCCCCACATATTATTACATTTTTTTAACTACTCGTCACGCTCTTTAAAATAAGCGAAAAAAAAATATAGGTTTCCATTTGATTTTCGAAAGTTGATATCCACTAAGCATATATGGGTGGGGAGGAAGGGGTTAACATAAAAATGTAGCCAAATGGAATCCAGTTGGGGTCCACTAACATCATATTAGTAATAACTCCACTGGTTTCGAAGATATTGGCTGGATAGCGTTAGCCTGGACACACTGTAATTCAAAATAAATAAACAACATTTTTTTATTGTAATATCCATTTTTAAATGGATTACCATTTTTGATTTTTTAATGTATATACTGCAATTACCTTTATGATATATTTTAATATATCACATTAAATTAAATTGAAATTAAAAAAAAACTTTTTTTAAAAATGTTCATCAAAAACTAGATGTTCGTCACGATAAATCATAACTGAATCTTTATAGACTGATTCTTTATAATATTCGTAATGTATTGTTGAGATAAATTTCAATGGCGTAGTAAACGAATATTGTGTAGATATTCTGCAAGAATTGTAGAGATCAAAAATTGTAGAGTAGAGAGTAGAGAATTTACCTTGGATGACATCAGTAAAATAAATGGAAAATATTGTCGAAGTTATCGAATATTTTTCTAGGCATTATAAATATGTAGAATCGCTTCCAGTTACTCTCATCTATATTCGGTAGATTGCGTAGAAACATGTCTTCAGTGTTTTCGATGATAAGAAATTCGTTTACATCTGTTAAAATTGCGTTTAGAGCTCATCGATATTTTCGTAGAAGATATCTACATACAAAAAAAATCTACAACATCTATTCGATTTTCTATACATCAATATTGAGTCTATACATTACATTCTATACCTGGTCGACTAGGTGGAATTAGAATTAATGTAATTTCTATTATTCATTATTTGATGCATCAGAAATTCCAAATAAAATCAAAATCATTATATGAAGACCATATTCTTATAAAATGTTATCTTTGAAGCTGTGATAAAATTATAGTTCCCAATCGAAATTGGATTTATATAGACTCACAAGACACATAAGTCAGGAGTGGAACGAAAAGAAAAACAATATTTTGACTAGATTATTATCAATAGAAATCACCATATTTATAGAGAACGTTGGCCCGAACACAAACTGGGCGTCGGTTGAACTTTAATTTTTACACTTTGAGGTCGCCGTTGAATTTTCCATTGATATTTATAACAAATAAATTTATTCAATTCATATATCATGTTTGGTTTTTATTAATTTTTCGTTCGTATTTCTATTTTTCTATTAATTATGTTATATAGTGATATAGTGTATAATAGTAAAAAGAAAGTTTAATAATATAGTATTATATCCATTATTTATAATATACTATAGAATAAATACTATACTAATATAGAACTAGTAGTAAAATGTCTTAAAATGATTTAGGCGTGTTTTCAACTCTTCAAACTATTATAATATATTTCATTCATAAATTTTAAAAGTTTTTATAACTTTTTGGATTAAGAATCCAAGTACAATCAAGTAAAATATTAAACAAAATCAGAAAAAAAAATGTTCGCACTCACGATTTTTTTTAGATTAACATTGTGAGGTTGTGTAAAAATGAATCTTATACTGCGTCAAGGGCAAAGCCAACGCCAATCTCAACTTTGAATTTTTTGCTTGCATTTGTTTTGTATAATTTCTATTCTGCCGGCAAAATTACTGTCAGTTACGCTTTTGGGAGTCATTTATAAAACAGAAACAGAAATATAAAAAAGAAAATGTCTCTTTCGATTTCTGTTCAATGTGTATAAGGTCCCGAGCAGAATTAAAATACGCAGACGTACGCCTGCGTACGCGTACGCAGAATTTAAAATAGTGAACACAATAGATTGTCTGTTTTGCGTTTTTTGACAATACAAACTAAATAAATATAAATATAAACAGATAAATATAAATTGATTTTTAAACTATTTTTTTTATTTCGATTTTTTTTATTTCAACGATTAATTTTATTTCATTTTTTTTCTTGTTTATTTTTATTTATTTTGAAATTCAATGAACAGTAGATAAAATATTTGTCAAAATGCGCCGCCGTACGTAGAAGATAAAATTTGGTCAACTTCGGCGTACGTGTACGCAGGCGTGCGTCTACGTTTTTATTGTGTTCATTCTTATTTAATTTGCAGTGTTTAACTTCGGCGTACGCAGGCGTACGTCTACGTATTTTAATTCTGCTCGGGACCTAAACATGAAACAGATTCGAAAAATGAACATTTTCTGTTCTTTAAGGACGGCACATACTGACGGAAGCTACGTTCCGTTTTTCGTTTTTTTCTATTTCTATCTGTCTTTTACTTTCCAACAAATCGCTCAGTATTTGTTTCGTTAAAAAACGGAAGAGAATAGAAATGATTCTATTTTTCATCCGTTTTTTATTTTATGTTTTTTTTTTCAGAAAATTATTAGTATTATTATTGTTATTGTGTGAATTTGAGAATTTTTGAAAGCACAAAAAACGGACCGTAGCTGCCGTCAGATGTGTTAAAATATTTTGAAACCAAAAACGGACCGTAGCTTCCGTCAGTATGTGCAGCCTTTTTCCGTTCAACATTTCTGTAGCAGAAGCAACAACAGAATCGAATGTCAAATTTGTACTCAATTCTGTTTTTGTTACTTATGATTCAGATACTTAACACGGCGCTATTTTTCCATTCCAGACATAAATTTTAAAATGTTATTAGTTGTGTTTTGTTATCTAAAGTAATTGATTAAATTACTATAGGCATATCATACAATGACAGTACGCCTATATAGAGAATAATCGAATACATATACTTTGTTAAATCAATGAAATATTTTATATACATTTGAATATACAACAGAATGTATATACTGAATATTTTAATTACCCAGCTAACTAACGTACATTAAAAATAAATATTTTCGAAACACAAAAATTCAAACTGTCTAAATTGCTAAATGCCAAATATGAATAAAAAGTGAATTTTTCCTATATAACGATATCTGCGCTCCGTTATTACGAATAAATTTCGAATCTGTTTAAATAGATTAAAAATTATTTCTTTCAATTAGAAGAGTACATATTGCGTTAAATTTCAAATAATATGGATACATTTCTTAACAAAAATTTTAAATATTAAAATCCCAAATATGAATAATTCTATCACAGTTTTGTGTGGTGGTAAAACTACCAAAAAAATTACCTCTTTTACATAGGATTTAGCAGTAAAAATAATAAATATAATTATTTTAATCATCATTAATGAAATGTCTAGATCTAATTAAATATGCATATGTAGGTCCTAGGTAGGTAGTTCAACATAATATAACATATTATTGGTTGTTGTTCTATCGTCAATATATGCGTATATCATAGTTTTATATATAGAGGATATGTTATAATTCGGAACAATTGGTATTATAATGTTATAATATAATGTAGGAGTAATATATATTTGAACGAATATTAAAAAGTATCAACAACATTGTTAAACTCCCCTCTATATTTCACACTTTTTTTTAAAAATATATAATAAAGGAAAAAATTTTAATTACAAACCGAGTCCCAACAAGTCTATATGTTGTATTATAGAATATAAGAACCCAGAGTTGATAATAATATAAATTTTAATTACAGAGATGACTTTCCATACTGCAACAACGCTTACGATTGTTCCTATCAATTCAAATATATGCCTAGTTTTTATAGCCTTCATCACAAAATAAGTTAAATATCAGGCTAAAACTCTGAAAAATTTGGATTCCGGTTCAGGTGCTCGTGTATTTTCAAAATAATTCAATTTCGGTTCCTGCGGTTCGGCTTCAAAATATACGAAAAAAAATTATTGTTTACTATTGAATTGAAATGTAATGTAATTTGTGCATTTATACAATAAATACTTTTAGAATATATTGCCCTATAAACCAAGAACTTACGAATTCGTTATAAATCTCGATAGATTTTGTAGATTCGATAATACATAAATTGAGGGCATTCTACAGAATTTAAAGTAGAATTCGTATCAAACTTCTTACGTCAAGTGGCTAAAAATGTTCTCCAACGTCTGATAAATTTATCGAGTTTTTTAAGCGTAGATTTCCTACATATTTTTCTACAGTACCTGCCTCGCATTCTACATCATCCATTAAGTAATTTTCTCTACACCGTGATCTATAAATTTTTCTATGGAATTTACTCTAGAACATGTAATATTCCGTACGAAAATCTGTCGTTTATTCTACACTATTTTCTATGTAATTTTCCTTATTCTCTTGTATGAAATCTAGATATTTCATTGGCAATTATCTACAGAACATATAGATTCCACATTAGATTTTTATGAAATTTTCGTTTAATTTCTCTACAGTATTTTCTATCTTTTCGAGATATATATCTTTTCTTTATTCTTCATCTTTATCTACAGAATATACCGATATAATTAGGGTTTTCCACGAGCGTTGTGATGGCTTTATCTATATTTATAATTGTTATAAGAAAATTATAAAAATATTTCAATTTTTATGATGATAACTAATATGATGTAATATGATGTAAGTGGATGTATTAGTATTAGAAAGTTGTTCTACGTTGAAAATTATGGGGCTGCTCAAATACTCCAAGCCCCCCACGCCCCGTTTTTGAGGGGAAAAGTCGAAATTTTGATTTTTGCATGAGATTTTGCTTGCAATCAAAAAAATGTGGTTTTCTAATGCAAAAATCAAAATTTCGACTTTTCCCCCTAAAAACGGGGCGTGGGGGCTTGGAGTATTTTAGCACCCCCCATAATTTTCAACGTAGAAAAACTTTCTAATACATCACAACACACATTTTCCATCAGATGGACAATCCCCATTTGTGGGAAAATTCCCCATGGGACCCCCACATATTATTACATTTTTTTAACTACTCGTCACGCTCTTTAAAATAAGCGAAAAAAAAATATAGGTTTCCATTTGATTTTCGAAAGTTGATATCCACTAAGCATATATGGGTGGGGAGGAAGGGGTTAACATAAAAATGTAGCCAAATGGAATCCAGTTGGGGTCCACTAACATCATATTAGTAATAACTCCACTGGTTTCGAAGATATTGGCTGGATAGCGTTAGCCTGGACACACTGTAATTCAAAATAAATAAACAACATTTTTTTATTGTAATATCCATTTTTAAATGGATTACCATTTTTGATTTTTTAATGTATATACTGCAATTACCTTTATGATATATTTTAATATATCACATTAAATTAAATGGAAATTAAAAAAAAACTTTTTTTAAAAATGTTCATCAAAAACTAGATGTTCGTCACGATAAATCATAACTGAATCTTTATAGACTGATTCTTTATAATATTCGTAATGTATTGTTGAGATAAATTTCAATGGCGTAGTAAACGAATATTGTGTAGATATTCTGCAAGAATTGTAGAGATCAAAAATTGTAGAGTAGAGAGTAGAGAATTTACCTTGGATGACATCAGTAAAATAAATGGAAAATATTGTCGAAGTTATCGAATATTTTTCTAGGCATTATAAATATGTAGAATCGCTTCCAGTTACTCTCATCTATATTCGGTAGATTGCGTAGAAACATGTCTTCAGTGTTTTCGATGATAAGAAATTCGTTTACATCTGTTAAAATTGCGTTTAGAGCTCATCGATATTTTCGTAGAAGATGTCTACATACAAAAAAAATCTACAACATCTATTCGATTTTCTATACATCAATATTGAGTCTATACATTACATTCTATACCTGGTCGACTAGGTGGAATTAGAATTAATGTAATTTCTATTATTCATTATTTGATGCATCAGAAATTCCAAATAAAATCAAAATCATTATATGAAGACCATATTCTTATAAAATGTTATCTTTGGAGCTGTGATAAAATTATAGTTCCCAATCGAAATTGGATTTATATAGACTCACAAGACACATAAGTCAGGAGTGGAACGAAAAGAAAAACAATATTTTGACTAGATTATTATCAATAGAAATCACCATATTTATAGAGAACGTTGGCCCGAACACAAACTGGGCGTCGGTTGAACTTTAATTTTTACACTTTGAGGTCGCCGTTGAATTTTCCATTGATATTTATAACAAATAAATTTATTCAATTCATAGTATTATATCCATTATTTATAATATACTATAGAATAAATACTATACTAATATAGAACTAGTAGTAAAATGTCTTAAAATGATTTAGGCGTGTTTTCAACTCTTCAAACTATTATAATATATTTCATTCATAAATTTTAAAAGTTTTTATAACTTTTTGGATTAAGAATCCAAGTACAATCAAGTAAAATATTAAACAAAATCAGAAAAAAAAATGTTCGCACTCACGATTTTTTTTAGATTAACATTGTGAGGTTGTGTAAAAATGAATCTTATACTGCGTCAAGGGCAAAGCCAACGCCAATCTCAACTTTGAATTTTTTGCTTGCATTTGTTTTGTATAATTTCTATTCTGCCGGCAAAATCACTGTCAGTTACGCTTTTGGGAGTCATTTATAAAACAGAAACAGAAATATAAAAAAGAAAATGTCTCTTTCGATTTCTGTTCAATGTGTATAAGGTCCCGAGCAGAATTAAAATACGCAGACGTACGCCTGCGTACGCGTACGCAGAATTTAAAATAGTGAACACAATAGATTGTCTGTTTTGCGTTTTTTGACAATACAAACTAAATAAATATAAATATAAACAGATAAATATAAATTGATTTTTAAACTATTTTTTTTATTTCGATTTTTTTTATTTCAACGATTAATTTTATTTCATTTTTTTTCTTGTTTATTTTTATTTATTTTGAAATTCAATGAACAGTAGATAAAATATTTGTCAAAATGCGCCGCCGTACGTAGAAGATAAAATTTGGTCAACTTCGGCGTACGTGTACGCAGGCGTGCGTCTACGTTTTTATTGTGTTCATTCTTATTTAATTTGCAGTGTTTAACTTCGGCGTACGCAGGCGTACGTCTACGTATTTTAATTCTGCTCGGGACCTAAACATGAAACAGATTCGAAAAATGAACATTTTCTGTTCTTTAAGGACGGCACATACTGACGGAAGCTACGTTCCGTTTTTCGTTTTTTTCTATTTCTATCTGTCTTTTACTTTCCAACAAATCGCTCAGTATTTGTTTCGTTAAAAAACGGAAGAGAATAGAAATGATTCTATTTTTCATCCGTTTTTTATTTTATGTTTTTTTTTCAGAAAATTATTAGTATTATTATTGTTATTGTGTGAATTTGAGAATTTTTGAAAGCACAAAAAACGGACCGTAGCTGCCGTCAGATGTGTTAAAATATTTTGAAACCAAAAACGGACCGTAGCTTCCGTCAGTATGTGCAGCCTTTTTCCGTTCAACATTTCTGTAGCAGAAGCAACAACAGAATCGAATGTCAAATTTGTACTCAATTCTGTTTTTGTTACTTATGATTCAGATACTTAACACGGCGCTATTTTTCCATTCCAGACATAAATTTTAAAATGTTATTAGTTGTGTTTTGTTAAATATTGAACCCTGAACCTGAATGTGAATCTTTGTTGATTAACCTTAATCCGAACCCAACTTTTCAGGATTTAGACCCCTGTATAATATACATATATTTATTTATTTTCCACATATGTTGAAAAATTCCATTTTGGCCAAACTGCAGTAAAAAAAATATTACAGTTCGTATAAAAACGTGATTTTTGGGTTCACATTTTTGAACAATCGTCTTTAAATCTTTTTATCCTAAGGGCCGATATTCAAATTCTTTTCATGAAAGACTATAAATTGATTGCATTTTCATATCATTTGGCGAAAATTAAGTAAAACCCGGTCATAATTCAAAAAACAATGTTTAATTAAATTATAACTTTAACTTAATTCCGTTTTTATTAGCTATAATTAAATACCTTCCATATGCTCGCTGATATTTTGAGATGTTTTAATATAAAATCATTGAATATATTATTAATGGTATTAAAAAATTTTTCGTCAAATGAAAATCAAACATTGAAAAATATACGGCTGTTTGCTTGCATAAAGGAAACTGAACTTAAAGGAATTTGAATAGGCCTTTTATTCGAAATGGAATAAATGAAAATTGAATGGGGATGCGATCATTCGTCGTCATACATCATTTTCTTCGTCTGCTTTTCAGGGACATAACTGAATATATAAATTTAATACTCTTTTTCCTTATTTTTGTGCATTAAAAAACTTATTGTTAGAAATGAATAAAATTATATTTAAAAAAAGTCTTTTTTTCTTTCATTTAGAAATATTGTATATAAGTATCTTGTCAATACAACTTTATATGGTAATTTCTGATGTACAAAATCAATTAACAATGAATGACCGAAGGATCTGGTGGCGTGCAAATATATCGAGTTCAAGAATCATGATTATTAACCATTTCTGTGTTGTTGTCGAATATATTACAATTTTTGAATTTTAATATGTTTTACGATTACTATTTCATAGTATATGCATTTGATATTTTTTGTCGGTCATTTACGAGTTTTTAATAAACAATAATTAGCAATATGTCTGTAAGAATAAACAGTTTTTTTTGACACGGGGGAGAGTTAAAGTTCATAACTAAATGCCTAATAAACTGTATAAATTAATAATTTGTCTAATAAAATTGAATTCAACATTTATTGTTTTTCAAATAATTTCTTTGCTTGCATTTTACATGGGAATTTACAAAAATATTAATTAATTTAACATTAGCATTTTAAAATTAATAATTAAATTATGAACATTTTTGAAGTGATTTCTTTTTTCAATGTTTCTTCTTATTCAAAATTCATCAATGAAAATCGTATAAATTAAATTTGGGTCGTTTTAAATATGATAATTTATTGTTAAAATATATAAAGGACGAATAAAAACAACTAAATGATATAAATAAAAAGAACATATCGTATTTTTAACCCTTATTCTAGAAATAAACATTCCCAGAACAGATTTTCAATTAAAATTGAACTAGAATTAGAAAATATTAAGGTTTTATTTTTTTTAAAAACCTGGTAAACTATAGAGGATTTAAATTCGTTATAGTTTCCTAAATGATTAAAATTAAAAAAATCAAATATTTGGTTAAATTTGACCCAAAACAGAGGATAAGGGTTAAACAAAATAAAATGTTTTCAACTTAAAAAAAAAAAAAAAACAAAACAATATATTATACAAACCTTCGGGGTAAAAGAGGTAAATGGTTACCAAACAACCATAAACGTTTTTCACCAAACCATTTGTCCATCCATATAAATAAAATGGTATTCCTTTTTACTCCCCAAAAAATTCTTCTATATAAATGCGTTATTTAATATATATTATATATTTAAAAGTTCGATTTTAATACAAAATATTATAGAGTTTTTCACATGCAATTATTGTTTTATATAATACGAGCAATAAATAACATTTCATTACATAAAAAAAAACTAAACATTATAATTTTCATTCAAAAACTAAACAAAAAATAAAACAAAATCAATTTTAAATGGAAAACAACATGAATGTCACTGCACGCAAATCTATATAATAATAATATTAATAATAGTAATGATCCTTGATATTGTGTATTATTATTTCACATATATACTCTATATAGTATATTAGTTGTAAAAATAAAAAATATATAATAATTATTATTATATATTATTATTTCCTTTCAATTTATTTCGAGCACAAAAATTGGTTTTGGTTCCTAAAAAATATAAACAAAAAAAACTGTCTCCAAAAACCACCAACTATAACGATTTAAGGCTAGAATGAAACTAACAACAACTCTTTAACAACAAATATATAATAATGAACAATCAGAACAGAATTATAATTTTCAATTTTTTTAAGTAAATGTGTATATACATATATGCATGGTTTGTTTTTCCACAACTTTCTATATAGAATTTTTGTGTTTTTCTATACTTTGTTTCATTTTATATACATAAATATGAATAATTTATATATAGAGATATATATGATTATATAGTAACGTTTTTGCCGTCATATCGCGCAGGTAAATGTATATTATTATTATGAACATTATAAGGATATTTCGTCGTCGTTATTATGATATGTTTATTGTGTTTTGTTTACGAGTAATTTTTCCAATAATAAAGTTAATGTAAAACATATATATATATATAAACAAAATATAAATTATTAAACTACTTACGTTTACGAAAGGATTCTACAATAATTCTATCGTTTTTTTTCAATTGCAGAATGGACATTTAATGATATTATGAATATATGAATGTACATTTTTAATGGTTTTTGTAACCTTGCATCGAAAAAAGCATATATATTATCGATATTATAATATATATATGTTATATAAACGATGTGGCTGAATTGAATTGTGTATCAAATATATAGTATATGTTTTGATGAATTATTATACAATTTGTATATGCATATATTGTATTCCATGTATAAATAAAATGTCATGTAAACATTGATAATACCACACCACATTGGAATTAGTTTTTATTTATTTTGGAAACATAGTTCAACTGTACTAATTGATTAAATATATTATATAGATATATGTAAAAGGTTGAATAAAATATGGTTATTTTTATATTTTTAGGTAATTGTATTATTATTTTTCAATGCCAACCTAAAGCAGTTTTGCTTATTAAACCAATATATTATTCTTATATGTATATATAAAAAAAAATGTTATTCGAATGGTCAGCTAATTATTAATAAATAATCGATCTTATATTTAATCCTAGGATGCATAAATTTGGTTCATTTAAAAGTGCTAAAAAAACCTTATTTTTTTACTTTTGTTTATGTCCTACGGCTACATCATCGAATATTCAATTTTACCTAAAAATCTGTAGTGGACTTGCAAACAAAGTGTTCAGAATAATGGCCATTTTTGTTTTTACAAGACACGGTTTAATAGTTACAAGGTATAATAGTACCCCTGATTAAAAATGAATTATATTATACAGGTCACCACAATACGCAAGTTTTTGGTTATGTGGCTCATTTGGAGTTGAAAACATTCTAAAAAATTTGGTTCGATTCGACTCCGTTGCGGAATTGAACGAAAAACCCCGATTTTTCAAGATTTTCGTGTTTTTTGCGATTCTGTAGCACTTATCTCCATAACTGGTTATTGTAATTGAAAGATCAAATACCGTAAATTACCTTTAATTTAAATTTAAAATGATATAGACCACTTCTCGAGAAATTTAAAGAAACGTGTGTACAACATAAATAAAAATAATAGTAAAAATACAGAACATTTTTAATGGTTAATTTACATTTGAATTTTATTTTATTAATTTTTTTATTTAAAAAATGGATTTAAGAAAATGCCCATTATTCCCGCGTCCGGTCCGAGGAACCAGACGATGACCAATTATGTTCAGATACTTAAATCGGTGAAAAATTTTATTACCAATCGATTTATCATCAATTGAAAGTTATAAACTTATGGTTTAAAGTGATTATCTATGAAAAACCTCCTGGAAGACATATTATTGTCATTCCAAAATGGGTTATTTGGGAATATCTTGAAAACGATTGGGGATAGAATTACTAAATGTGCGCCAATTAAAATACTAAAAAATAGCCACACAACGTAACCATCCAGGTTTAATTATCTCAAAAGTTATGGAATTATTTAACATTTCATCTCTGGGTATAAATAAACCCGGTTTATGCGAAAGTGTAGAATTTTTGGTTACCCATCCTAGGGTTAATAAGTATTTAATTCATATAACCTAAAATTCGCAAACGTTTTTGAAACAAAGTTTTAACGTTAATAACGTTTTTATTCCTTAATCATATATATGAACTGAAAATACAAATTCTTCGATAATGACAAAACCAAATTTTACTGGATGTCATCAGAAGAATATATGTTTTGACAGCATAATTTTGTATTTAGGATAAGAGGTAATATTACAAATGTTAAGCGGGATAATTTTGTTGTAACGCCAGAACATTTACATCAAAATTCAAGTTTTATTAAATTGAACCCAATTTTCATGTATAGTAACTTCTTAAAGACTAAAAGATTGTTGCAATATAGTGAATATATATAATTGACAGTCTTCAAAAAAAATTGTTAAAACTAATAATCGATCTAAATTATTCCACATAAATTAGACATCAGAAAATCCATATACAAAGTGTTTGGAAATGGATACGTGAAGTGTAAAAATGTAAGCATGAAAGAGACATGTATACAGAATTTTAAAAGATTATATAGCGATCGTTTGACATGTGTTAATAAAAAGGAACGGACGTTTGAAATTGAATATTAAAACTCCAGGTTCAAATCATCAAAGCTGCAGAAAATCCAATTTTTGTTTCAATTCGCCATTGGGCACGCAAATTTAAGGCTATACAATTGACCGTCTTTTAAAGGCAAATCAACTCAAAGCGTAAAAATAATTTCAAAATACAGCCAACACCTTGAAAATGAAGGTGTGTTCGGAATGCACTCCTTCGTCATTTTAAAAAAAGAAAAATTGTCATTATAAATGACGAAAAGTATATGGTCAAAAGCAATTTACTGTAAACACTTATGAAACACGTACGATAATTATTAAATACTTAATCAGCTCGAAACTCGAAAACAATAATTATTACAAACATGTTAGTTGAAATAATAATAAATATTTATTTAAAGAAATGTATGTGAATTACATTGAAAATAACAAATATGCGCTAGGGTTACTACCTGCCGTATTTTTTAACTATTACGCTACATCCGTTAGACAACCTTATGCAATATCAGAAATTTATCGAATTTTTAAATTATGTAAAGAAAATAAAAAAAGTATTGCCGTAATCCAATAATCAGCTGCCCTCCCAAATTTGTTTCCATATATCAACTAATTACCCATATGCCTTACAGGTAATAAAATTTTTAGTTTTACAATTTGATAACATTTGTTCTAGCCCCGCCGCTGATACAACGTATAGATAGATCCATAACGAGAGACATTTAGAGAGATTTAATTCCATATTTTTGTGGAAGTGAAAATCAAATACTGCTATTAGGAACATTTAATTTTGTCGATCGATTAAGTACTTTGGCAAATTCTATGAATATTTAGTACAATTGAGTAACGATGATTTGCATCATGCAAGCCAAACGTTACGTTAAATTACCAGAATTGTTATTGTTCCTTCGATTGTTAAAAACCCCTCCTTCGATTGGAGTATTCTAGAATCAGACCACATGTGGACTCCTTTTTGAACCTTCCGATAGACACCTACTCGACTTGTCACTCATATCTCCCAGATTTATCATCGAATATAGTGTCCCTCGTTACCTCAAGCATCTCTTTGAAGGGAATCTGGCCGAACTCTTGTTCAGAAAGATACGGACGACCGGTCAACATCAACCTTTTGCTCTCTAAATCCGGACATTTGCACACAATGTATCCAGCCGTGTCTTCATCCTCAATACAGAGCTTTCACGTGTCAACGTTAAAAATATTTATCCCCACAAAATTGTATCCCAAGAAAGCGGAAGCTTCCATTTCCAATTATGAAAGTCACCAATTTTTTGGGAAGGAGAACTGAGAATTTCTTGCGGCATGCTTAGAACCACCCTATTGGTGTTTTCTACTCTCAGTGCAAGTGTGATCTTAGATTGCCCGAGTCTTTTTATTTCCTTCCATCGTTTTTGATGTTCGGAAACAATTCTTCGCCATCCTCCTACTGATTGCAGTGTACGGTTCTGGCCCAAACAAACTTATACTGTAACCAAAACATCCACCCCTACATATCCTCTTACCAAAGCATCCACCCCTACATATCCGTGGATTCCAGCCTGCGATGACCGCATTCTGCGGTGATCACTCCTCCAGCTTATGAGCATGCCTTAAAGGATTTCCTTTTTGATCACTCGATTGCATTGAATGTGGTCTAGTGCATAAATTAGGGACATCCGTTCATTTTTTCCAAGGATATGCAAATCTTTTGTGTATTGTAAAATTGTGAAAAATATATATTATTATATTCTGCATTTTAAATGAAATGACTTTTTAATGTATAAAAAAATACTTCAATTTCGAACGTACACCCGCAAAAGTTTTGTTGTATAAGAGTAAATTATTTTGAACATATAGCAAAAGTTTTTTTTTCAGTGTGTGTTTTATATTTATGCGTATAAATTAATTAATTATTGTTAATTGTACTAAAATAATTTTTATATCTTTGTTTCTTTTTTTTTGCAAAACTAATGTAAAATAAAACTATAAAATGATAAAATATAACAAAAATCTCCTAAAACTTTAAGAAAAATTAAAATAAAAAACGTAAAATAATGTGCGTAGTCGTATAATAAAAATCACTAAAACAAATAAAAAAAATTTATTAGTTCTGTCTATAATTATCTTTTAAAATACAAAAATATTATATGTATATAGATAATTTGCAAAATATCAAAATTGATTAAACCACATACATATTTTTTATTATTTATAATATAACATTTGCGATAAACGTAGATTAACGCAATTATCCGGATATATATGTATTATTTTATTGATGTTTTATGTTCATAATAAATCATAAAGAAAATATAAATAAAAGCTTAATATAAATATATGTAATATTGGCAAAAAGTTATAAAGATATAAATTGAATTTGATACTTATATATTATAATAAGTATCTTCATTTGAAAAAAAAAAACTAATAATTTTTTATTCATCTAATTTTTATTTAAATTGAATTCTATATGCGATAAAGAAAATTGTACTCAAATTAATGCCTGAACCGATCAATTTCGCTTATGATTCTCAAACAGCACATCCATACTCAGTAACTATTAACTTATTTCGAACCAACAGATTTGGAAATTCATTTTTTCCAACAGATTATGGAATAGTTTCCCAGAGCTAGTATTCCCTTTTTTAATTAAGTGTATTCAACGCATCACCTTATTAAGTGATTTCGTTACGGACTTACGGGAATAGAATTCCGAGATTTTTTCGGACGCTAAACGGACTCTGCGTTAGTAATGAACAATAAAAAAATCAACTGAATTGATTATTTCCCCATTTCGTTGTATACGAATTATTATCAATTTCCCATCTGCTTGATTTTTTTGGAAAAGTGTATTAATTTTGAATACACAAAACAAAAAAAAACAAAAAAAAAAATTTGAAAAAAATTTGCTCATTATATCAAATAATGTATTGGTTTGGTTTGGTTGTATATTTCCTCAAAACTTGAATTTTGCGGCAAATTCACTATTCGCTACACACTATTCGTAAATACCATATAAAATACATTTCTAAAAATATTCCTGAACTTCGAATTCATTAACTACTGCGATTTATTTACAATTTAATTTTCTTAAAAATGTTTTTTATTAACATAGAATAAGAAAATACATTTACAACAAGCTCCCGGTCGTCCAGATCCCTTATCTCTTAATTTTTAATATATGGTTATTTATTCGGTCGGTTTTTTTTTTTGGTTTTTTTTCTTTTTTGGTTGAAAAATTCGCATATGAACTCAATATGTAAGACTTGAAGATAAACATGTACTTTTATTTAAAATCTGTGTTGAATTTTCAAAACATACAATCGGTTATTGTTATTGAATGCCTTTGAGTTCCATAATGATTATGTGTTATCAAATTATTTTACAATTTTATTTTTAAATTTGGACGCTTTTTAACAAATTATAGCTTTTTTGATTTAGATTTTTCTTTTTAAATTTTATTTCAATCTATATCGTCCCGGTTCGTTAACTATATAGTTATAGCCAGTTACAATTAGCTACTTTACTTCATTTTTCCATATGATTTTGTTCCGTTTTGAAGTTTTTCATGATATATACGCAAAAAATATATATATAACATATGCTGCCACATGCTGCTTATTATGTTGTATTATATATTAAATATAGAATATGTTCGCGTGTGCAAAGCAAATTATAATTTTATACATTTATTTATTTATAGTGTCTTATTATATTGAAAGATTTATATTTCTAGTTTTAATTTGTTTATTCGCAGTATATTTTTGTATATGTAAACTAATAACAAGAAAAAAGATTTGATTTGTAATGTCATAAGCATTTATAACATAAATCAAATAAATAACATCCATGTGCGATTCTTATGTAAATTCTAGCCTTTAAATTTACAAAATTCATATAACTATTTATATGTTGTATATAATATCATCAAAATATTAATTTTAAGTAATTCATCAATTTTTTTTCATAAATATTTCCTTGTTTGTAAATACCACATTATTATCAAATATAGAAACATTATTATTTGTTAAAACAAAACTTATGAAGATTTTGCGAAAATAAAAATACGCACGCTTTTATTATGGAAATCTTTAATAAATAATTATATTATATATGAATACTCTTATTTCACCATATAATGATTTGTTAAATTTGGGAATGTCTTTATCTAATAATTGTACATGCGGAACAATATAATTATTGAGGTTCAAAAATGGGTGGATATGTCCAACCAAATGCATTTATGCCGATCACAAATAAAATTGTAATAATTGCATTTTTTAATTTATTATGATGGTGTTTAAATCCATAAACGTTCTAAATTTTGAACTATGTTACCGAACCAAGTGAAAATCCATTTTCCAAGAATCTAAAGACTATATATGGAACAGTCTCCTAGGACTAGCATTTCCCACCAACCTTCGACTATAAGTCATTTAATTTTAATTCTATTATCTAATATGCAAATTAGATTATTGTTTGAAATAACATGCGTTATTTTGTCTTTCTGTTTTTCATTTTAATTTTTTTTTAACTTTTTTTTCTCGATAAAAAATCAGGGTCGATTTTGACACCAAAATATATACATATATAACACTTCGTTCAATAATGTGTGTGACTAATTAATTAAAACACATTTTTTTGCCAAAATTCGTTTTTATTCATCAAGATAGTCCCCTTTTAGGGAGATACAATCATTCCAACGCTTTTCCAATCTTTCGATACCGCCTTTGTAAAACGATTTTTCTTTGCCTTCAAAATAGGCGTTAGTTTCGGCGATTACTTCATCATTTGAGCCAAATCTCTTACCACGGAGCATCCTTTTGAGGTCTGCGAAGAGCCAGTAGTCGCTGGGGGCTAAATCTGGAGAATACGGTGGATGGGGAAGCAATTCAAAGCCCAATTCGTTCAATTTTGCCATCGTTTTCATTGATTTGTGACACGGTGCATTGTCTTGGTGGAACAACACTTTTTTCTTCGCCATATGAGGCCGTTTCTTTGCGATTTCGACTTTCAAACGCTCCAATAACGCTATATAATAGTCGCTGTTGATGGTCTGCCCCTTCTGGAGATAGTCGATGAATATTATTCCATGCGCATCCCAAAATACAGACGCCATAACCTTGCCAGCCAACTGCTGCGTCTTTGGTCGCTTTGGGCGGCTTTCGCCGGCTGCATGCCACTCAGCAGACTGCCGATTTGACTCTGGAGTGAAATGGTGGATCCATGTTTCATCCATTGTGATGTACCGTCGCAAAAACTCCGACTTATTGCGCGTAAACATGTCCAAACAGCTCTTTGAATCATCGGTTCGTTGTTGTTTTTGCTCCGGTGTGAGCAAACGCGGCACCCATTTGGAACACACCTTTTTCATACCCAAATGTTCGTGTATTATGGTTTGTACACTGCCTGCTGATATCTTCAGAATGTCAGCAATCTCCCTCACTTTCACTTTACGGTTGGACATAATGATTTTCAGTGTTTTTTCAACGTTTTCCGGAATAACAGCGTCATTTGGCCTTCCAGTAGATGGAATGTCATCGGTGTCTGTACGACCACGTTTGAATTCGGCATACCAATAACAAATGCTTCTTTTTGATGAAGCAGAGTCCGAGTAATGTTTTTCAAGCCATTCCTGGCATTGAACAGTATTTTTTTTCATTAAAAACGATGATAAATCAGCACACGGAATTGCTTTGAATTCATTTTTTTTTAAAACACAAAAATAGCGTCACTTATAGCACTGTAACTTGTAAACAAATGATCTGATTAACATATGATGTTGACAGTAAGCCTAAAAAGGTTGCCAAATGCGAAAAAAAATATTGATTTAGTTCTAGGGACGCCATCTATGTGTCAGTCACACACATTATTGAACGAAGTGTTACATATATTTATTTTTATTTTAGTCTACCTATATACGAATGAAAAAAAAGACATCGTTTCACAAAATGTTCATATAAATAATATCATGTAAAAATAATGGTAAAATTTATAATACATTCCAATTGGATAATTTAATTGTAAAAAAGGGTCTTCGTTTTTGGGAAACCATTTAAATTTATAGATTTTCTTTTCATTTCATTCATGCTTAATATGGGATATGACTTATCTTTTTAATTTCAATATATGTTTTAAACAACTTGAATATGAAATAAACTATTTCCATAACAGATTCTATAAAATATATTTTATATCATATCCACTCAGAATTCCTATGATTATTATTATAGACCAATTTCAATTATTTTTAAATTCAAGAATATAGGGTCTTCAAGTCTTGCAAACTTCTATGAATATTTCTTCCATTTTAAAATAATATTTTTGCAGTATAAAAACTAGAAGCTTGTTGCTGATGGTCTATTTTTTTAGTTTATTTTTCTTGAAATAGGAAATCCATATACAGGATGTGTGTCGGGCTCCCGTTAAATAGGAATAGGACGTCCTACCGGCTAATACCTCTCCCTCAGGGCTGCAGTCCAAGATACTCCCTCGAGTATGTGTTCGATAGTCTCACTGCCCTTATTACAGAATCTACATTGCTCATTTTCAACCAATCCAATATTTTTGAGATGGCAGTTACACTTGCGATCATAGCACCTTAAAATAAGTTCAAAACCTTTTCGGCTCTATTTACATTTATTTCATAATTTTTTTTTTGTGTGCTTAAGGCGTACCCTGATATTATCCCAGTTTTTCTTAGCGTTTTCGTTGGATCACAATTCGATCGCTTCCACCTTATCTTTCCTGTAAGCCCACAGAAGGGCGAGGGACTGGTAGTCTATAGTTATAATTCTGTTATTTTATAATATAGATCATTCATAGAAAACACAATTTTAGTGTGCTATTATATAGTCTGCTATATATTCCATGATTTTCTCTTTTCGTTAAAAAAAAAATATAAAATATAAGATGTTATTTTTTACAAAGAAATTGAAAATGAAGATGATTAGACTACCAAAATTTGAAAATCTGGCATTTCTGCATTCTTCTATTTTAAATAGAATCATATAAGATTTCCGCGACTATATAGGCCTCAATGTATCACTGTATACTGTACAGTATTAAATTAATACTAGCTAATAACTACTAGAAATAATTTTTATAAATGTTACGTATATATACTATACTTAAAAAGCACTTAAAATTATCAAAATGTAATTATTATACGTTCTTATACAAAAATTTGTAACACTCTTTTTATGTAATTGATTTGAACTCATTTTGAACAAAAGAAAAAAAATTAATTTATTTAAAAAAAAAATAAAAATAAATACAGACAAAACAGTATAAAATAACTAAATAACAAAAATATTAAATTCCTACGCTTTGTAATTTGTAATAATAAATGACTAAATTAATTCACCGGTAATTTAAAAGATGAAATAACTGAAAAAATAAAATAATATATCAATTCTATTTCAATTCAATAATATATCAATTCAATAATATATCAATTCTCCAATATATGTCCACATAAACTTACATGTTTAATATACGTATATACAATTTTCATAAATTGTACCAATTGCCAAATATTAAATTTATATAATAGCAGGTAATTAATTTTGTTTGATTATTTATTTATAGAATATATGCGGTAAACCAAAATTTGGTTTAATACATACCAAAATTAATACAAATTATATTAATATGTAAATAAAATCATAATATGAATTATGATAAATTAGAAATTTCATTTTATTTATATGTCAATGTGAGAAGCGAATATAAGATATGATTATGTGAGGTGATTGTCGTTTTTATTTATATAAACATATTTGCGATTGCAACAATATTCTTTTAATTCAAGATCTTTTTCTTTTGTGTTTTATTTTCTTGTTCACTTAATTTTGTTTTTTTTATTCACCACTTAAATTACTACTCGATTACAAATATATTCTCCAATATCGCATGTATATTTGAAAGCGAATAGTATGAGAAATATGAAAAGTTCAATATAGAAAAAAAAAGGTTTTCGCATTACAACCGACAATTGCTTTCGAGTTCGACAATAGCCTTTTGTTGTTGGTTGGTTTCGGTAATTGGGCGGACGAGTAACCGTGTAGGAAAATATGCAACTGTGTGTCAAAATTTAAATTCGAAAATAACCGAAAAACATAAAACGTATTATATAACTTTTAACGGGATTTGAACGTACGACTACAAATTTTAGGTTGGCATCTTTATCAATTACACCATAGAGTCATATAAAAAAATTTTTTTCTGTTAATTTCTGTTAATGATCCTCTGTTCCTCTGTTAGAAAAAAATATTCCTAAACGAGATTTTGGGTTACAATTGAACTAGAATGATTAAAATTTAAATTACCTCAAATAATATATTTATTCTTTTATTTGTTAATAGAAAAGTTCTTAACCTAAAAAACATAAGTTCGCAATAGTTGCTAAATATTTTGAATAAAAGCATTTGTTATATTGTTCCTTTAAGATTTCGAATATAAGAATATCAATCAAAAGAAACAAATTCAGTTCTAATTAAAATTCTAATTAAAGCAAATCGATAAGTATCATTTTCAACATCCCATGTACAATTTTAAAACTAATAATTATATAAATAAATAAATAAAACTATGAACTGAATTGTGAATGAGTAGTATATATAATATAATTTATGAATTAATAACATTTCTTTGTTTTTTAATCTATTATATAAATATTATTTATTTTTTTTTTTGTGTGTTTAAAATAAAATGTCTACAGATAAATGTATACATAAACAAATATACATGATATTGTCCAAGGTTATGGCAATTGCCGGTAAAATTTTCATAATTTTTCTAATATGCAATCGTATTTTGTTATTTTGTTTTTTGTCTTGTTTTCTGTATAATATTTTTAATAATTTAATTTATTTCGTTGTATTTATTTTAATTTTTTTTTTATTTTGAATTAATTTCAATGACAATAAAAAAAATAAATATGCATATAGTCGAAAAAAAAATCGAATTAGATTATAAAAAAATTTAATATAATATAGTTACTTTTTAATATTTTAATTTTAATAAAATTTTTACACTTTATTCGGTATATGGTTTTTTTTTGTTGTTTTATATTGTTGTGTTTTTTTGGTAAATAAATGCGGTGTTAACCTTGATGCGGAAAAACATTAATCATAATTATTTTAGTTTTACTTTGTTTTGAAAATATGATATATAGAAATCGGTACACGCTATATTTGGGTCTATGACTGTATATTAAATTACATAAGTGCAATTTTCCTTTTTGATATCAAATTATAAACGCATAAATTTTATTATCTTTGCTACTGTTTATTATATAAAATATGCAATAATATGTTATTGATCGAATTTGAATAATCAGAAAAGTTCTTATATACCACAAAACACTAATTTTAAATTGTGTTGTTAACCAGAATTAAAAATATATTCATATTACAAAAACAGATGTTAATTTAGCATTTTATATCACATATCACATAGGCATTAAATGATCAAAAATATGTATAATGTATATAATAGTATAGTGTGGAAAAACTCGCTCTCCGAAGACACCTTGACGTATTGCGAGAGCTTAGGTTGCAAGCAAGAGGATATCTGCTATTCCTGACCAACCATTCCTCAGTTACAAGTCTAACAGTACATGGACTACAACAAAACAAAAAATCGAATAAAGTGATGCGTATCTTAACGCATCAAAAGGAACAACCGGTACTTTACCGTTCCATCGCAGACACGGCGTATGATATTTCATATGCCGAAATGCTTGGCCTTGATTCTGAGGGCTTCCAGTCAACGATTGCTGAGCGTTAGTGGGGCAGTCTGCCGTCTCATAACTTCGAGACCAATTTAAATTTTTTAAATATGACATAATGATATTCGAAGAAAACATCCTATGAGTCGCAGTACACGGGGTGACATACCTGACCTTAAAGCTCGGGTTGAGGTTAGCCGATAAGATGTTACATTCGGTAACGATAGTTTGACGTATGTCCGTATAAAGAATTTCCGCACGCCACAAAAAAAAAATTGTGTGGAAAACAAAGATTTCTCCGGTAAAAAAAAGGATCATATTTTTGATCGTTATATCATAATATGACAATATCACAAATAAAATAATACAAAATGTATTTTAAAATAGCAGAAAAATACTCGTTAAATTTTTTTCAATCTTTTCAGAATATACAATGAAATTTGAAAAATAATGCAATCAAAATAATACAGTTCGATAAACGTCTATTAATGATGAAATATAATAATTGTGCAAAAAATTAATATTAATTAATATAGTCCAACAGCATTTAATCGCTATATATATATAGTTATATACGGTATATGGAAAATTTTCACAAATGCTTAATCGCACCCAAGTTTTTTTATATGGAAACAAAAAAAACACGTAATGAATATAGAAAGAATTTAAGACAAAAACAAAATATGAATAATAAAGAAGATATAATATCAAAAAATTATTTAAATATTTTAACAAAATATTCGCCTGACTTGAATATTATCGTGTTATATATATGATATATAAATATTATGATATTATATATGTATATAGAAATGATATCGAATAAAATAAATATATAGCGCCATTCACTTATATATTAAAGTTATTCACCTGGTTTTTTTATGTTTTCATTAATCTTTTATATCTTCATATTAAAAATGTCCTTGTTTGGATATTAATTTATTGGAAAAACTATGTAGAAATTCAGTATACATGCTATATATAATTATACTAATAATAATATCGATAATTTGTATAATTTTAATATTATATAGTTAGAAGACCGCGTATATTTTAATAATTAATTTGAATTTGATCAATATATATGGTGAAATGAGATCGATATTATCATAATAAAATTAATATATATGTTAATGAATATTATATATATATATATAAAGTTCTCTTTATCTTTATATTTTTAATTATTAAAAGTGGGTATATTTACAAAAATTGCATATAATATAAATAAAGAAAATGTATTTAACAATGAAAAATTTTGTTTAACCAATGAAAAATTAACTTATTTAAATTTTATTCTATTTTTTTTTATTGTTGGTTACTACGCTAGAATAGCTCGAAATTCTATTGCCGTGAGCCCGTAACGAAATCACTTGTATGATGCACTTAATACATTTAGGGAATTTTGCTTTTTCTATTCACATTACAGGGATGGATTCACATTATAATCCGTTTTTTGTAGATTTATTTAATTTTTTCAAATATATTAATATACTACTCTAACCAGTATAATATCCGACACCTGCTATTTTATCCGAATGCTCGATTTTGAGATGCTAAGAATGGAATTTAAACAATAATTTTTTAATCCTACCAATTTCATAAAATGATGGTTTTAGTTAAATAATGCCGAGACAGAAGTAAAAAAGTATTTTAATTCAATAAGTTCTGGAATTTATTTAAAAATGATACATTTAACAAAAAAAAATTTGACCTTTATCAGATACTTATATTATATGCCACTAATATTGGGTGTTATTGTGTCAATAACTTTTCCTTTCCATCTCTCAATGGTAATTTGCGGATCATTTCATAGCTTTCGTTTTATTAATCAACTTAGAATGCGTTTGTAATATTCTAAGTACGTTATTGAAAAATCATTCTATTTTATTTATACGAATCATAGTAAACTATTATTCATTAACATACTATCGTAGTAGACAAAGTTAGTTTTCATTATAAATCAATAATAGATGTTTCGGGAGTATTTGTTTAGTAATGAATTGGATCGTTATAATTGTTTAGTAATTGAATTAATAATTAAATTGTAATCAATAATCCATCATGACACGCGGTAAACCAATTTCTTGTAAAATTTGTGAAATGATTATTAAAAAGAACAATACAGGGAAAAGCATAGTAAATATTTCTAGAGAATTTAGTGTAGCAAAGTCTACCATATATGTAATATTTTAACAAAATATTGTTTAACCGGTTCCTTTGATTCGCAGAGAAAAAAAAATGGTCATAAACGGAACTATGAATTTTATAAGATAATTATAAAGACATATTTTGTTAAATATGCATTTCCCCTAATAATCCCAAATAAGTTTTTAAGCCAAAGCAAAACCCCTTTTACAAAAGACAAAACGATTAAAATGGCCGAAAACTAGACAATTTTGGGTTCAGCGGCAATGGCATAGCATTATATTTAGCGATGAATGTAAATTTGACGTTATTGTTGGTGATTCCGGTAATCGAGCAATTGGCACGAAAAATGAAGCATTCCATCGGGATTGTTTACAACGCACTGTGAAATTTGCCATCACAGTGTCATGATATGCGGTTGTATGTCGGCAATTTTGGAGCCGGCAATTTACATTTCATTGAGGGTACGGTTAATGCCCAAAAATACATCCATATATTAAATGAATAAATTTTGACGTGAACTAATAAATTATGTTCAAACAACGAGTAAACATTTCAATACGATGGCGCTCCACCTCATACCGCTAAAGCAACTAAAACCTGATTGCACAATAAAGAAATGCAGGTTTTGGAATGACCATCTTCAAGTACTGATTGCAAATTTTATTTCTTAAATATAATCTAGATAAAATTAAAAAATATATAATTATTAATTATTAAATATAAAAATATTATTAACAATAATTGTAAATAAAAAATTAGATATGACTTTTGCAGATGAAGATACCGATACCCTTTTAGAAATCATGATGGATAGTAAAATAATTGAAATGTTTGAAAAAAATAAAAAAAACAATCAATTGCGTGGGACGCCGTAAGAACAGAAATGGAAAAATGAAGCATAATCAAAACGAACAAGTTAGGAACAGGTATTCCAATTTATGATTTTTAATAATTTAAAAAGGGTTAAACATATTTGTAAATCGGCCAGATATGGCAATCTAAAAAGTAAGTATTTGGAAATTAAGAGAAGTTTGGGGAGCGGTTCGAGCACACCGGAATGGAGATATTGGGATATATTTCAATATACAATGGGGTAAAAACTGTGTGCCAATCCAATTTTCGTTGTGGATTCGTTGGCCGCAAATGGAGAACCAGGTTTAATGACATCAGTTAGGTAATAATTTTTTTTAATATATTCAAGAATTTAAATTATTATATGATTATATCATTTAATAATTATACAGTCAAAATACTTTTGATGGTACCGCAAGAGCATCGACGGTAGCAACGTCCAGAACAACAAAATCATGAGCATCGTCATCATCATCATCACTAACCCCAACGACAACATCATCGACAACATCAACGACAACATTAAGAGCGACTCGCCGGAGAAATAACGGTAATGCTGATTTATTAGAGTTTTTGAAAGAAAAAGATTTAAGGGAGCAAGAATTTCGCAACCGAATGGAAGCTCAAAATCAGGAAATAATCAATGTGCTCCAAAATTGCGTAAATTTTTTAAGCAATAACTAAAAGATTTATGATCCTGTAATTACCTGAAATGAATTTGTTAATGTTTATTAATTTTTAGTTTAGTTATGAATACCTGAAATGAAAATCAAGTCTAAATTTTTATATTTAGTTTTTTAATGGTAATTAATTTTAAATGTATATATAAAATAAAAATATGAATTGCATTTAGTAATAAATATCACTTATTATGATCTTTTATAAATGTTTATTTAATTAATTGAATCTATCGTGTGGTAATTAACATTTTAACATAATATCTTTTATCAATTCCCAACTCTGTGTCCAATAAGTAATCTGGCTGCACTGGCTGTTGCCTAATTGCTTTTTTTTATATTTTTTTAAATTGCCTAATTGCCGGTTACATTTAATAATGGTAATAAAATCCTCACTTGAATTACACAAATAATTTTTCATTTCATTGGCATTTCACTGCATATTAATGTTCTAATAATTTCGAGTACAGGTTGCAAGGTACACAAATGGGTTGTTGCTAACAATGAATACGCCAAAATTTATAATATATTTCAAATTACGTTATCGCATTACTCCGCTTTTACGCTTAAAAATGTAATTAATTAATTTTTTTAATATCCTTATTAAAAGGATTATACTTCCTTTCCATTATCCATCAAGTAAAAACGTTCCCCAGTGTTTTCATGAACTATTTTTTCTTTATCACGTACAAAAACCAAATTTGTGTACCTTACAACCCGTGTACGTTCGAACCCCTCCCGATAATTTCAACATTATTCACTTGTTCCATGTTTTTTTTTAGTTTTGTTAAATATTTTTTATTTTTTTAAAAACGAAACACGCACCTCTTTAAATTAAATACTTTTTAAATTTTAAACCAATATATAAAATATTAAAAACAAATTAAAACGATGCTTGAACGATATCGCGATATATTAATAAAAATTATTTTAATAAATTTTATAAATGTGATTTTTTGGTTATATACATTTTAAATATTCTAAAATCTATATAAAAAAAAACGACAATAGTTTGAACAGCAATAACACGATATGTTCATAAAAATATTCATAGTTTGAACCGAATTTTTTTTATGAAGATATCGCGATATCAATATTCACAATTAGAACAAGGCATTAGTGTCCGACACACAGTTTTCTGTCGTTTGTTTCTTAATTTGTGGTTTTTACCCTGTCGATAATTAGCAGTACCGCCAACCGCATGAGAAAATATGAAACTCTGTGTTAAAATTCAAATTCGAAAATAACCAACAAAAACAAAAAACATATTTTATCTCTTCGGTAGGACTCGAAATCACGACCCCAACATTTCTTGTATGCATTTTAGGTTACCATTTTTATCAACTACACCACTTAACATTGAGATCCACATGAAGTTTCCATTTAGAATGTAAATAAGAAAAGATGATATATACGAATATTAAAACTGTATGTTAAAATTAGATTTTTAAGAATTTAAAAAAATTAGACTATATCCTTAACTGTATTTGTTTGTTATTAAGTAGTAATTGAAATTCACGTTTTTATAATTACATAAATTATATTTAAACCTTATACTTGGATTCAATTTTATCTACAAAAAGGATCTATGCCCCTCTATCGATCCATTTCAGTATTAAAACTAAATTAATTATAATTTTCAAATTAATTATAATTTTCAAAATAAATCGATTTCATTGGGTGCAAAAACAGAAACGATTTGTATCTTTTTATTTTAGAGTTTAACTGCCAAATAACAAACAAAAAATACAATGGATTTTTTAAGCAACTAAATTAAATATTTGACCAATTTATAAATATTTTTAATAAAAAATGTACACATATTTTATTTTTATTAATCGAAATAATATACAATTTTATTTAAAACACAATCATTTGTTAAAAAAAACAGACCGTAAACATAAATAATTTGTTTCTTTTATTGTTAATATTACACATAAAAATGTTATTTATTATTATATATTAACGTCATCATGATAAGTCTTTTTTCACTCTAATATAACGATTGTATATACTGCATGCATCCGATCGGATCCGAAATACACAATGATTTGTATATAATTAAAATATAAAGATATAACGATTTAAAAGATTAATGATTTATAAATATACTATATATATTGTATATAAATAATATATCATATATGGGATATGTGCGAAGATTACAGCATCGGGTCCATGAACGTGTCAATGTAAAAATGCATAACATAAACTTTAAAAAATTATAAATTAAAAATTATATACAAGCATAATATTTTTATACAGAGATAAATTAATTAATTTATCTCTGTATAAAAATGAATAAACATAGAAACAATAATGAACCATTAATAATTTGCAATATAGATATTTTATTCTCATATATGAACAAGTTTAAATATTAAAAAAAATGTATTTATAAATATGAATAGGGTAGGGTGGGACTGGTTCGGACGATTTTTTTTCAAAGGCTATAGAAGAAACATTTTGTTATTGTTTTAGGAAACTACCTTAAAATGATTCACTAATGATTTATGGTTCATATTACAAATTATTTGATTGGTTTATTTCCTTCTTTGTTTGAAATATAGTGCTAGTAAAATGCATTGCGTTTGGCACCTTTGCCCCATGCCGGGGCACCTTCGGCGATATATTGTAACTGTATTGTTATTATGATAATAAAACTTTATTCAATATAATAAATTCAAAATCAAACAAATTTTTTCTGAGAAATTACAAAATTAATTTTAATTAATTAACTTCAAACCATATTTCATAGTAGCAGGTACAATTAATTAATAAAAATAACAATTAATAATAGCGTTTTGTAAAGCTTTTCCTCAATGGGTTGCCGATTTTATTCGCTTTTATAATTTCGTTCCATTTCTAAAAGACATTTCAAGATAATAATCATCATTATTTTAAACTTGATAACTTTTTTTTTTTTTTTTTTTTTTTTTTTTTTTTTTTTATACTCCTAGCACTGTTGAAACTTGATAACTTAATTTGAGTACTTTCGCCCATGTCCAAAACTGCTACACACTAACTTGTTCTGATACGTTCCACATTCAATTTTTAATACAAAATAAACAAAATGAAAACAAATTGAAATTAAATTAAGAAATTAATCGCCAATTTTATCAATTCAATAATTAGCAACACATTTCACCAGGAAAAACGCAAATAAATTGACAAAGTAATAGATAAAAAAAAATATTAAAAACTATAATAAATGTCATTAAAATTAAAAAAAAAACACGTAATTTGCCCTTTATCGGTTTACCAACAACCGCTGAATTTTTAATAAGTATTGTTTTTGCACACATATATCAGTTATTAACAGACAAACATGAATTATCATGAATATATTCGTTAAAAGATGGACCGACCGATCCGACCCCACTATACCCTATATGTTTGAAAATTGAATGTTACATATTTCTGTGCTGCGGTAAGACAAAAATAATTGTATAATATATTGCGCTAATTTCGTAATCATTTTAAAAGAACTTGAAATTATTTAGATCATTGCTTTATAGCTCTTGTTTTTCTTTTATATTTGTATTTATTTGCCATCATATTAATTTTATACAAAGCAGTAAAAATTTAGATATTCATTACTATAAATTGATTTTTATTTTTTATAACATAGGAGGAAAAAAAATGTTAAATTTAAAATTAGATTTTGTAATATTAGTAATAATAGAACAATATTTTTTTTTTATAATTGAAATAAAAATATTATATAGAATTTGTAGAATAAAAATAAAAATAATCCTTGTTAAAACAAAATTATTTGTGAAGCGGTAATTTAATCAGAGAGGTGGCGTAAAAAATGTTGGTGACTAATATAAAACGATAGACCCTACTATATTTTCAAGAAAAATCGATTTTGAATAAGATCAAATTCCAATTTTCATGAAAAATATAATTAATTTCGCAAATTTGAAAATAGGCAATTCCTTTTGAACAATGGCATAGGAGCTTTTAATTAAGAAAAATGTTTGTTAAATAAAAAATACACATGAAACAGAAAATTTCTCGTTACAAAAGTTTTTCCAATTTACATCAAACATTCAGATAAGTCGTTGGTTAGAAACAGAACGTGATATCTCTAATAATACCTTGAACCTTTAATGAAGTAGGTGCAAGCAGTGGGATCAGAAAACAGTTTCAAGAATGAAATTCTTCATATTTTTTACCCAAACCTTATCCCCAAAATACCAATGCATTTTTATAGTTAAAACGAAAAGATCAATGATGAATAAAAAAGAAGAACAATACAGAAATCAATTCAAGCAAACCATACAAAACTGAATTAATGCGGTACATATGAAATGATTAAGGCATCGCCGATATTTAATAAATATAGAAAATGTCGATAAATATTAATAAAAAGTTATCGCGAACCGGTTCACTTTTGATTTTTGCCGTATATGTGGATTAAGATCAAATTTAAATTCCGTACAAGCAAATATGCAATTGTCCAAGCCCCCCATATTAGGACTTAGTGAAACTCAAATTTTTAAAGAAAATGATATAAAAAATTTTTATTTTGCAAGTTACACCTTCCTGTCTGCATTCTATCGTCATAGAGGTGTGGCTTTATATATTGATATCAAAATACCGTTCACGCATATGAAATCTTTTGAGGTAAGATCAAGTGCTAAATTTTCAATCATCTGGATTAAATTCAACATAAAAAATTTTATTTGGTTTTATATTAGTCACCAACAATCGCATACAAGTGATCTCGAAGGGCAATATACAGAGCTGTTTGCCATTGTAAATGGATTGAGTTAATTAGTTGATCAACCCACCTATTTACCAAGGCAAACAGATTAGCAACACAGTCTTTTGGACCTGTTCCTTTAAAGTCACCCAGATAAATTTATCATTTCTATACACAAACTACAGGGAATACAGAGCATGTACTTATATCAGCTGCTTTCAAGTACTTCGAAATATGAATCATAATCCAATGCAAAAAAGGATAATTTGGGATTATAAGCATAATGTTTTGTAACTTATTATAAAAATTTCAATTGGAATTTATGTCTAAATGGGAGTGTTGATTTTTCAGAGTCCATCATATGTAATGTAATTTTGTTAAGCATGAGGAAATACATTCCAATAATACTGTAACCATATTCACTGATCCATATGTAAAGACTAATCTCTTGGCATCCATGTTTTCGGCGAGTGCAATCATCGACGATAGAAATATGTTTATACCGAATATACCTATTACTAATTTTCAAATGAAAAATATATATTTCAGAGATAGGGTTGTATACAAAACACTTACAATTAGCGATATCGGTATGAATAAAAGTATTGGGTCAGATGGCATTCCGCCAATTATTTTAAAAGAATGTGCATTCTCTTTAATGCTAAGAAAACACTTTCATAAATCATTTTCGACTGCAATACTTTTATCATCTTGGAGAATTGCCAATGTTACACCTATTTCAGAAAGGGCTACTCTTAGCAATCCTTCAAATTATCGTCCAATAGCAATAAGATCAATACTTTCTCAGAAAGTGGAGAAGATAGTAAATTGTACAAATTAAACAATATCTCGATGATAAAGATTGCCAATATGGCTTTAGGCACAAGAGATCGAAAAGCGATTTGCTAAATTATTTAACTAATAAAATAGGTAACAGTTCGCAAATTTTGGTGAAACACAAATTGTTTCATTATACATATACATACATATTATACAGGTTTTGACAGAGTATGGCATAAGGATCATATTTTTGGATTATCAGTCACATTTTGTAAATTTGCAACTTTTTAGCTATTAAGGTTGTACTAGATAGAGTTATATTTTCCTTTCCGGTTGGTATTATGGCTAATTACCGGCACGGTAAAAAAAACCACAAATTAAGAAACTAACAATAGAAGGCAAAATTTGGACGCAAAAACCGAGTTGTTGGTTGTAATGCGAAAAATTAATTTTTTAATTTTATTATTAAAGTTTGACCACCCAAAATCACTTAAATGTATTCCATGCATCATAGGTTCATCAGCTGATTAAGTTATTTCGTTACGGACTAAAGGCAATAGAATTCCCAGGTTTTACGGTTGCTAAACCGTACGATTCTGCCGTAGAAACGAAAAAAAAAACAAAACAGAAACTAGTATGCAAATTCTCTAGTATGCAATCGCGCATTAGGTTGACAAATAAAAATCTATTTCTTCAATTTTTTAATGTAATACCGTATTCTTTCATTATAATTATAAATATGATACAATTGAATTTTATCACATAAGGAAATAATTATATTTATGAAAAAAATTAATATAAATTCGTACACACGGAAATAAAAAATTGAACAAGTTATTTGACCATAAGCAAGTTAGATAGATACGGATTATAATTATAAAAACAGCTATACCAAACATATATATTAATATAGTATTCTTTAACGCAAACACTTGATTACTACATAAATTATATTATTAAATTTTCTGATAGACGTAAATTATTTTATTATAATATTATTAAATATGTTTAGAAATCAAAAAGATGATGACCTGATTTTAATATTATTATATAATATACAGTACTTATATACTATATAGAATATTATTATTAATATAAATCATGATCAGTTAATTTAATAATTAAAAAAAACCCCCATAATAAAAATTCATTTTAATATTTAATAATTAATTTTATTCTTAATGATTATTGTTTTTTATTAACATTTGAAAATGATGTTGGTTCTTTTTTTTTAAAAAAAAATAATATTTATTTAAAAATAATATAATAATAATTATAATGAATGATAAATTAAATTGTTTAAAATGAATTTTAGATCTTTATATATATTAATAGGTATATATATATAGAAATATGTCATGTTGAACGCATACAGTGATTGCTAAATAATAAATTAAGATTAAAACTAGAAAATCAAGTATTCAAATAATATATCTCATCTCGGTCAGTTAAATTAATAAATTTAATAATAAAAAATAAAAATAGAATTTTTCCACGAATTAGAATAAATTTCAAAGATTTTGCAAAAAAATAAATAATCTTAACGTGCCAGAAAAGAAAAAAAAACTTTTATATATACATATATATATATCAGACACGAGGCGTGATGAATTAATTAACTAGTTTATAGAAATTTTCCGGAAAATAGATTTTTCTAATTTTTCAATTTCGGTCCTGTGGTTGTTCTTTAATTTTTATTTTCTTTGAATAATGTGAAAATTAAATCCATTTCTGTTAATTTTACGAAGAAAACTCAAAAAATATGGCCGTTTTTTAAAAGAGTGCGACTATTGGATCCAACTATGCGTATATACAACCATACAACCAAATTATACACTTTTTGGAAAATCGGCTTCATATCTTTTGAACCAATGAAATCTTCTTTTCTTTCTTCATAGTTCGTAAAAATTAAAAAAAAGTATGATCAAATTCAAAGCATTGAAATTTTAGAAAACTCGATTTTCGGAATATTTAGTATGATATATCTATCCCAATTGTTTCCCATAAATTATCAAATTATAGATGTGCCTTTGGAATAGACTTTTGGAAATATTGCTAAAATATTTCACGTTTCGTTTCTGATATATATAAAACTTTCTGCAACTTGACAGATATTTTTTATATTTTTGCAAAAAAAAAAAAATATGTAAATGTTTTTATAACGTGATTCAACAATTCAGCAATTCAAAAAATATGGTTTAAATAATGTGGTAAAAAATAAAAAATTCTAAATATCATATCATTTAATTCATATTTTTATTCTTTTATTGTTAAGAATTTTTTTTATTACTAAAAAGAATAATATCGCGATTAAAGAGAATGACTTAACAATTTTAATATTTATAGTTATATTGATCTTGTCTGTTAATATAATATATATATATGAATAAATATCTTAAAATTGAATCGCCATTGTATTATATATTATATTTGTTTTTTTTAACATGATCAGAAGGTGTATTATTTTTCAATAAAAAGTTATCGTGCCGAATAATTATTGCCGAAATACGCATCATATAAAATGTTCAATTTTTAAACATAAAATAAATATAGTATACATTTAGTTTTGTTGGTTTTAGAGTTCCTAAACCGTTTTCCCTAACCGGACCTAACACCACGCCAGTTAGAAATACGACGAGTCGGTAAGCCCCTGTTCACAACATCTTTCTAACAAACTCAATGAAAAGAAAGGAAAAAAAGACAAGATAAAAATCTAATGAAAATCCCATTGTACGAAGGGTGATGAGTTCAATTTTTCTATCATTTTTAGTGATACTCCATTATTGAAAAATATATTAAAATCTTTGAAAGTGTATATATAAATCATACCAAAGAAAAAAAAACATATGTATCAGTATCTAGGTGTATGTAATGAGGAAATTGTAGCATCAATTTTCTCTACATTTGGGTATAGGATGGGTGGCTCACAAATGCTGCTCACTTTTTGATACCTCACAGTCATTAGTGATGCATAAATGATGGGTCTTTGATATCATCTGATACAAGGATATTTGGATGTTGTCAATATACGAAAAATCTATAATTGAAGAGAATTTTATCGAAGATAATAGTAGGAATTTATTTATTTAATAATTGAGATGAAGAAATGATGAATTTTAGAAATCGGATGTTAAATTGGAATTTGATTGGAAGTAATTGACAAATAAAGTTTTATAAATTCAATTTTTGTTGTTGGAATTTGAAAATGGATGTAAAAAACATAACAATAACATCCATTTAAAAAATTTAATATAACAAATACCGCGAGCAAAATAAATTTAACAATTGGGGGTACTAATGTCTAATATATTTTGATTATATTATCCTTCTATTAAATCAAGAAGAACTCTGCATTTTAATATTATTATTATTATTATGATTGTATCATTACATCTGATCCATATTTCGCTTGTTATCTTTGAACTAGACATCTAGAGCTGCTGAACGTGTACGTCTGTGAATCCTTAATTTTCATAAATTGGCATGTATATGAAAAAATATTTTTTACGAAAAATCAAATTATCACAACCGGGAATAAAAAACAATTAAACAATTTTGCCTAAACAAATCAACTATCAACATTACCAAAAATAAAGCACTACAAGAGATTTGTAATTGTATTGAAACCGATAACCTAAAAGGACTCTAGAGTGATCGCTTAAATGTGAGTGAGTGATCGCGATCAACTTAAACAGGTTTCACTGCATATATGAATGAATCATTGACTAACAATAGAATTCGGTCGTTTATCGGTAAAAAATTAATTATATGTCGCGCATATATCGAACCTATTATAATCTATCAAAATACGAACAGTTTATACAATTATTTTTGTATTTTCAATTCTAATTCGGAGTAATTCAATATAAATGTATATCTACTATCATATATGTATATACTCTGTAATGTATTTTAAACTTTGCTATATTCAGCATTACTTCTTTTTTATCAAAAATCGCATAAATCATGTATATAGAGGTATGGTATTGTGTACGTATTTTGCTACTAAAAGTTATAAAAACTATACAATAAATTGTTAGTATATGGTTTTTGTTTTATGTGAAATCAGTGAAATATAAAAAAAAAATTGTTTTTATATATAATTTTTTATATCTCCTACACACGGTTAATTGTATTTTTAAATAAAGTTATCTGTATTTTATAGAATTATTGTAAAAACGAAAGTTATCTTAATATACCAGACGCTAACCTTCATATATATCATATGTTGTGCCAAAAGATACCTATATGGTGATACTCCCATATTAATACAATACATGTACTAAATTTAACTTTATATATAGGTATAAATAAATATAGCAGGTACGATCGTAATTACGTATATATTTGACTGTTCAAATGAATTTTTTTTTATATACACAAAACAATTCTTTACTATATTATCTATACTTATAGCATTTTATTTTCCGCGGTTATACTGTTAATAAAATTAATTCTTTTTGTACGTGTTTTGTGTAAAGCGGATATCAGACGACAGAATATATATTCTAATATTTATGCTAAACCGAAAAAGAGAAACCATTGATGTGTGAAATATACAGAACTATATATGCATGTAAACATTACAATAAAAAGTTCTTTTTTTATTATATATTATTTATTTTTCCTACCATCTGCAATAAAAATGAGCAGGCAATTTTGAAATTTAAAATTTTGTATTGATAAAATTTGTTCTTAAAATGTAAGTGCAATAATTTAGAAATGATTTTCTAAATTTCAGAATTTATATTCTTAAGTGCAACAATTATTTCATCAGACATCCTCCTCCCTGTACTTTTTATTTATATCAATTCCGCTCTTACTTGTAAAAAATCCTATATTAAAATTTAAGCACAAAAATTAAGAATATATATTCTGTCGTCTGATATACGCTTAAGACAATCAGATATCAATTCGATATAGGATATATAATTAATTAGTAATTTTTAAAATTTTATTCTGTAAATAAAAAAGTACATTAAATCATATAAGCTCAACAGAATTTTTCTAACAATATCGAAAACTATAATTTTATTTTGGTGGTTGTTTTTTATTATGGTTCCAGTGAATTTTTTTTTACAAAATAGATATTTATTAGTCGAAAATAGGGGCCGTATTTTTGTACATCCTTCCTTTGATAAAAGGAAATTTTACAAGGCTTAAAACCAAACAGAACTTCGGTCAATACAGAAAAAGTTTCAAATATTTTTGTGGAATTTTTGTTGATATTTGTAAATTTACAAATTGATCTATTTGTTAAAAAACTATTAATCCGATGCACTGTGTGTAAATATTGTGTCCTCTTTCTTAGTATAATTCGTTTTTTTTCTAAATATCTTAATTTTGCTATTTGATTTCTGGTTGACAACCTGTATACAAATATTTTGCCAAACAGAAAGAAAACTCTGATATGGAATTGCCAGATTAATTTTTTTAACTATATGAAAATCATCTGTCCGACAGGAAATGTAGATAGTAACATAACATAACTGATGCCCATTATATAATTACAGCGTGTATGTGTATTATAATGCAATGATTTAGAAATTTATTAAAAATCATGTCTGTATGCGAATTTTAACAAAATAAATAATTGATATTCACACAAAATAATTGATATTCATTTAAATATTATGTATTCATATATTAAAAGCAATGTTTTCCCATGCTGTTGGTCGTATGATTAATTATTGAAGAAATATTCGATATGTTGACAAATGTGATTGATGCGCCGAATTTGTTGTCTAAAATTGATTTCAATGTTCCAATTCGGTGCTCACGTGGTCACAACTTCTTGCACCTGAACTTTCATAGGACAAACTACGGGAAATATGAGCCGTTGTGCAATATGTCTAGATTATTTAATAAGTACAACGATCAATTTGATTTCGGTATTTCGCGGGGTATGTTTTTGGGTAGATTAAGGTCGGGATATTTCGGGTTGGCGGATTGAGATTGAGTCCAGTTTTTCTGATCGTCTTGTGGTGTGATGATAATGATATTATTGTTTGGATGCGTTTGTCGATATGACAATGGTGTGAGTGAGCATATTATTATATACATTGCCATTGCCATTGCCGTTGGTGTGTTACTGCTATTATTGGTCATGATTAGATTTTTGGATTTTTTATTTTTTTTTTTTTTTTGTTTTTTTTGTATTTTATTCCATTATTCGTTATTTGTTTTTTATCATTGTTATGTATTTAATTTTGGAGTTTGTATTTTCTATTTTATGTATTTGGTATATTGTATTAAATGTTTTGTAAAACGGCAGTAGGGCTTGTACCCGTTGCTGATGAATAAATAAATAAATAAATAAATAAATATGAAATTAATAATAGCAGTATTCCTTTTTTAATGACATGTAATTAATTAAATACAAAAACAAAATAATCACAACATTTTAATCAAAACCAACATCATCAAATAGATTATTAAAATTTTTGTCTGCACATGATTATTGTATGAATATTAATGTGCCTAATATTTGTTTACAGAGTATTTATAGTGATAACAAATTTAGAAAAATAAATATAAATTTAAATAAACAAAAATTACAAAAAAACAATTATAAAAATAAAGTTATTAATAAAATAATTAAAGATACATTTTATTTATTACAATCAAACACAAGTTAATAAAAC